>CM022299.1:600833029-601409840 GCA_011799875.1 Thinopyrum elongatum
GGTGATCATCACATGTTTTAATTGATTTGTATATATATTAACGAATCGATCTTTCTTCTTTTAGCCATCCGAATCGAGCAAATCTTCTACAAGCAGCAGGGCAGTACGAGGCCCGGCCAAAAAGTTGCAGGATGGCGTAAAGTACAACATCGATGCCATCAAACTAAATGGCGAACCGCTTGAAACTAAGAAGAATGCGAACAAGTTCACTCGTCAATGCGGAGTTATTGTCCGGGACCAAATCCCGATCTCGTCAAGAATGGAAAAAGCCAGCAAAGGGAGATCCAGGAGTTACTTTGTCTCCAAAGAGCAAAGATATGCTTTGGGAATCGCTCATGTACATTTCACCCTACCAGATCATTTGACAGATGCAGTAGGAGAAAGTCAAGAAGAGTGCTCTTAAGAAGATGGCGATAGCATTCAACAACCACAAGAAAAATATATGGGCCGGGTATGTCAAGGCAGGAAAGCAGACTCCCGAATTCAAGGGAGCACTGGTGAAGGCAAGAGCACTGGGACACTTTCGTGAAGTTCAAGGAATCGGAAATAGCTCAGGAACGGTCGAGAATACACAAGATGAATGCTACGAAAAAGAAGTGGCACCATATTCTGGGGCCAGGTGGCTACCAGGTGGCCCGGCCTAATGGGATATCGCTGAGCAAGAGATGATTGCTGCAGGGGTCACTCCAGTTACACTGAGCTGGCCCAAAAGGTGCAGGACTTGGTTTTATGCGCATGGGGGGAAGTTGGACACAAAGACAGGGCTGGTTTTGGAGCGGGCAAGTCTTAAAGAAGCCTCTGACGGTTTACTTGTTGCAATAGAAGAGGCTCGAATGGGGTTCACACCCAACAGAGAGAACGACGAGCTTACGCACGCCCTAAAGAATCCTTAACACCCGGGAAGAACACGAGGCAAAGGCATTGTTCTGTGGTTTGAGGGGTTTGCGGATTGGAACAACACTTACAGAAGTCGTGCAAGAAAGAGGCAGCAGGAGGAGGAGAAGAGGAAGCTGGAGGAGGAGAAGAGGAAGGAGGAAGCAGACCGCCTTCAACTGGTAGAATCAAAGCACACGGAGTTGGAACGCACTTTCAGGCAGCAGCAGGAGCAGATCGACTCACTTAGCCAGGAACGGACTTCTCAGTGGCAGTAGCAAGCAGATCCAGCATTGGATAGCACCGTCCCATCTATGCCGAGAAGCAGCGTGGGTTCCACCCCGGCCGATGATGCACTACTGGCTAGATACCCTGTGGATGATATCAAAGATAGGACTACTTGTGAGCTACACATGAAAGGGAAGAACATATCCATGAAGGTGGCGGATGGCTATGCTTTAACAAATCCCCATGAAGCAACCTTCCATTGCAATCCGATTCCAGCTGGCTATGCTCGTGTCGGGGTTGATGAAGTGATGTCAGGATATTACGAGCTAGAGCTTGACATTCCTCAAGGTGACGAGGAGAGGACACTGGGAGAGGCCAGACATCGTATCATTCTATGGAAAAAGGATTGCATCGTCTTTTCAAGGCCACCGACTCCTGCTGTAATAAGTCCGCCACCGCGTCAGCCGACTCCTCCTCCTCCAAGTCCAGCACCGCGTTAGCCGACTCCTCCTTCTCCAAGTCCGGCACCGCGTCAGCCGACTCCTCCTCCTCCAAGTCCGGCACCGCGTCAATCGTCTTTGCCGCCTCAGCGGGCTCTGCCGCCTCAGCAATAGCGGAAGAGAGGCGCCGCAGCTACGGCGGCTAGCAGTACAACAGGCAAGAAATTCATATATGGTCCAAGCCTCAAGCCTCTTCCAAAGTTGCCATACGACTTGACTGACGAGGAAAACACGGCCGTAGTGGATGCCCAAGTGAAGGCCGTAGTGGAGAAAGTACCTGAGAAAGTCGTACAACACTTTATTGATAATGCTCAACCGGCTGTGAAGAAAAGGGACTCAGACTATGAGCGCTCTATCAAGAAGTTATATCATGCACAAAAAGAGAAGGAGTCGAGCTCGAGCTCGAGCCAAGCAGTTGGTAAAAAAAGTGGGAAAACTATTCCCCAGCTGGGAGAACAGGCAGTGCAATCGATCCCCCCGCTCATTGTACAACCACATGTGAGTACCGCCGATCAGCTGGTAGTAACCGATGATCATAGAAGGCAGGCTGAAGAGGCCAGTTTCACTGTTGAACAACTCCTAGGCATCGAGGAACTCCCCGGGTTTATAGAGGAGAAAATAAGATGGAAATTTGTCCCCGGGCAACCTCTGGTCAAGCCTGAGGAGATCCCGCTTCTATCAACGAGAATGTACACATTGCATGAGTGGTACCTGAGAGAAGTAAACAACGGGCGAGAGTCCCTCATGATGAAAGTCAAGGAAGAGCATTACTTCCATGCAAATGATTTGTGGGTTGAATTTCAAGAAATGTTTCAATTATTCAATCAAGATGCACTCGACAAATCTATCGTCATTTGCTATTGTCTGTAAGTGATTTCTTTCTGTAATTTAATTCTCTAGCTAGCTGTGCTCGTTCATTACCTATAATTATCCTCACTATATTCTTTTCTGTGGTATTATGCAGAATGAAGATGTATGAAATGAAAAGAGATGGACGCTATGGCATTGGGTTCATTGAGCCAAATACAATTAATCAAGAGACATGGTCAATTGAATGGTCAAGCAAAGACACAGAGAGAAGCTTGCTAGAGTTTATGAAGCGACTAAATACCCAACCAGAAATACTACTTCCCTACAACTTCGGGTGAGTGACACTGTCTTGTACTACAAATTCTGTTTTTGCTTACTAGATGTTAATAAGTGTAGTTGATGAGTTATACACATGCCCACTTATTTATACAAACGTGTGCGCATGCAGTTTCCACTGGATCCTGCTAATCAATGAAGTTGACGAGGGAAAAGTTCAAGTACTAGACTCACTACTTAAAGACGTTAATGACTACGCAATCGTGAGGAGGATGGTCGACAGGTAATTTCAATCATTATCGCACTATGTCGGCCTCTTTAGTTCATTTCCTGATATCAACTAATTAATATTTTCTTTATTCATTTTCTTTGCCGGCAGGCAGGGCTTGGCAAAACTTCATCAAACAGGTTCAAGGCGCATGGAACCAACAGCTGAAATGGGTGCCACCCAAGGTAATTAATTAAGTGGCATTAGCTAGCTACGTCCGTGCATCTCTTTAATTCTAGTTTCAATACCATTATCATGCTTGATTAATTATTATCTGATTGAATTCTATTCTCGTAAAGGCCATGAGGCAGGCGCCGGGGAATAATTTATGTGCATACTACGTTTGCGAGAACATTCGCATGATGACGTCCGGAAGAACCAAAGATGATAGACAACTTTGGGTACGTTTGCCAGAACACTATTCATAATTTTTACATCATTATCTAATATATATACACACAAGTAATACATTCATATTGATTTCCTTCTTTAAAGATGATGGAGATGCGGGATAAGCTCCTACCAACGGATCGCGTACGAGCAATTCAAGAGGAAATAGCGTCATTTTTGCTCGACCAGGTCATACATCCCAAAGAGAATACCATTACACCTAATGCCTCCATGTAATGATCTGCAAATTGTAGGAGAAATTGTATATACTAAATTGTATATATATATATATATATATATATATATATATGTGTGTGTTGTGTGTGTGGTGTGTGTATGTGAATGGTTGTATGAGAAATTCGATGATATATATATATATATATATGATCGGTTCTACGAGAAATTCTATTTATATATATGCATAACGTGTACAGTATGTAGTAGCGTAAAATATGTTTGAAATTTCAAAGAATTAAATGAAAAACACAAAATTAAATGAAAAATAAACAATAAACCCATAAAACCCTAAACCTTTCAGTCACGGTTGGTGTAACCAACCGGGACTTAAGGCCCCCATCCCCCCGGCGCGGGCTCGTGCCACGTGGTGGGCCTTTGGTCTCGGGTGGTGACGAACCGGCACTAGGGGGGGGGGGCTTTAGTCCCCACCCTTTAGTGCCGGTTGGTGAACCGAGACTAAAGCCCTATTCTGCACTAGTGTAAGGGTGAGGAATTCGAAACCAGGTTGGCTCGGTGAAGACACGGCGATTTGGTAGACCAGTTACAGTTGCTGTATCAACTATACATCTGGTTGAGGCGGCTGAGTCACAACTCAGAGGACACACAGTCCTCACCATATTCCTCTTGAGCTAAGGTCGCGCAGACCTCGCCCAATCACTCGTGGTAAGTCTTCAAGGTAGACTTCCAAAACCTTCACAGACATGTTCACCAGCACACCATAATGACTCTTGGTGTACTCAGTACTTGACTCCTAACAGTCTGGAAGAATGACAATCTTCACAGGTAACAGGCGTCGGATAACACAGATCAATCTGTTTGGTGATGCTCAATCACTTTGGCTCTGGGTTTTCCTCAATTAGGTTTCTCTCAAAGTAGTCAAAGGATGGGTTGCTCTCAAATGACAAGTGTCAAGTTCTCTCGGAGCAGCCAACCATCAAGTGGTTGTGGGGGGGGGCTATTTATTGCCAGGGTAACCCAATATGAATTCTCATAAATGCCCTTCTCTGATTCAACCGTTGTCTGGATAAGGATCCATTCGACAGCTGGGCCGCGGCGCAGCAATGGTCGGAATTTGAACTCTCAATTTCCTCACGGTAGGCAAATCGCACTGGCGAACTCCTAACTCCTCAGCGTGAACAAATTAGTCAGCGACCAGGATGAAATTCGTCACTGTCGCTAGCAAATGCGTCAGCTGTATTGGAGATTTCCAAAGGCTTCACTCGAAGCGGCTAGAGTAGTATAGGTTTGAGTAAGTTTGATCATTACTTTGGAAATGTGAAATATGTTTCATCTAGACCCCCTTTAACAGTACGGTTTTTCCTATTACTCAAATAAGAAGAAAAGAAACTACGGAAACAAAAGTCTTCAAGCTTCAAAGTCTTCACATCAATTCCTTCAAAGGCCGTACCAATTTCATCACCAAATTCTTCACTTGAAGAATAACATTTTCAGGGGTCGTCTTCCATGTGTTAAACCAAATCTTCAGGGACTTTTTCTCCTGTGTATACTCACAAACACATTAGTTCCTCAACCTATTTTTCTTCAATACTCCAAAACCACTAAGGGGGCACTTGATGCACTTACAATCTCCCCCTTTTTGGTGATTGATGACAAATTGGCTAGGCTTTCAATGGGAGTAAAATAGTAGAAGTGTAAGTAAAGAGTTTGAAGAAATTGGTTACAAGATATTGAGGAACTCCCCCTGAAGATGTGCATATGAGGAATTTGCTTTGGATTGCAAATGCACATGACAGGTTGAAATTGTGGAGATATCCCCCTATATCTTGGAATCCAATCATGCATGATCATAAGATATTTGAAGAATATTAATGCATGATGAAAATTGGTGTCTGACGAAATTGTGCATGCATGACCATATATATTTTAGGTCAGAGCATGCGTATTGATACGTCTCCAACGTATCTATAAATTTTATTGTTTCATGCTATTATATTATCAATCTTGGTTGTTTTATATTCATTATTATGCTATTTTAAATCATTTTTGGGACTAACCTATTAACCTAGTGCCCAGTGCCAGTTGCTGTTTTTTCCTTGTTTTTGTCTTTACAAAAAATCAATACCAAACGGAGTCCAAATGGAACGAAACTTTTTGCCGATTTTTCTTGGACCACAAGACACCCTTGAAGCTTCGAGAGGAGGCCAGAAGAGCCACGAGGTGGCCACAAGCTCAGGGGGCGCGCCCTAGGGGGGCGCCCCCCAAGCTTGTAGGCCCCCCATGGCACCTCCAGCTTTAATTTTTCTTCTATAAATACCCAAATATTCTCCATAGACTAGAGGGCACACCAAAAATACTTTTTTGCCACCGCAAGTTTCTGTCTTCGTGAGATCCCATCTGGAGACCTTTTCCGGTACTTTACTTGAGGGGGATTCGACCACGGAGAGCTTCTACATCAACCTTGCTGCCCTTCCGATGTTGTGTGAGTAGTTTACCACAGACCTATGGGTCCATAGCTAATAGCTATATTGCTTCTTCTCTCTCTTTGATCTTCAATACAATGTTCTCCTCGATGTTCTTGGAGATCTATTCGATGTAATCTTCTTTTGCAGTGCGTTTGTTGAGATCCGATGAATTGTTGGTTTATGATCAGATTATCTATGAATATTATTTGAGTCTTCTCTGAACTCTTTTATGCATGTTTTATATAGCTTTCTATTTCTCTTCGATCTATTGATTTGATTTGGCCAACTAGATTGATTTTTGTTGCAATGGGACAGGTCCTTTGTAATGGGTTCAATCTTGCGGTGCTTATTCCCAGTGAGAGAAAGGGACACGCCATGTATTTGTATTTTTTCTATTAAGAATAAAAAGATGGGGTTTGTTCATATTGATTGGATCTATCCATCTACATCATGTCATCTTGCTTAAGGTGTTACTCCATTCTTGTTAACTTAATACACTAGATGCATGCTGGATAGCGGTCGATGTGTGGAGTAACAGTAGTAGATGCAGAAAAGAGTCGGTCTACTTGTGACGGACGTGATGCCTATATACATGCTCATTGCCTTAGATATCTTCATAACTATGCGATTTTCTATCAATTGCTCAATAGTAATTTGTTTACCCATCGTATGCTTTCTTTCAAGAGAGAAGCCTCTAGTGAAAACTATGGCCCTCGGGTCTATCTTTTATCATATTATTTTCAGATCTATAAAATAAAAAACACAAAAATACCTTGCTGCAATTTATTTACTTTTATTTTATTTCGCACTTTTACTTATATGTTCCAACTCCGTGTGCTTTGATTCTACCAGTTGAAGGCGGTCTGCTTCCTCCTTCCTCTTCTCCTCCTCCAGCTTCCTCTTCTCCTCCTCCTGCTGCCTCTTTCTTGCACGACTTCTGTAAGTGTTGTTCCAATCCGCAAACCCCTCAAACCACAGAACAATGCCTTTGCCTCGTGTTCTTCCCGGGTGTTAAGGATTCTTTAGGGCGTGCGTAAGCTCGTCGTTCTCTCTGTTGGGTGTGAACGCCCCCATTCGAGCCTCTTCTATTGCAACAAGTAAACCGTCAGAGGCTTCTTTAAGACTTGCCCGCTCCAAAACCAGCCCTGTCTTTGTGTCCAACTTCCCCCCATGCGCATAAAACCAAGTCCTGCACCTTTTGGGCCAGCTCAGTGTAACTGGAGTGACCCCTGCAGCAATCATCTCTTGCTCAGCGATATCCCACTTAGGCCGGGCCACCTGGTAGCCACCTGGCCCCAGAATATGGTGCCACTTCTTTTTCGTAGCATTCATCTTGTGTATTCTCGACCGTTCCTGAGCTATTTCCGATTCCTTGAACTTCACGAAAGTGTCCCAGTGATCTCTTGCCTTCACCAGTGCTCCCTTGAATTCGGGAGTCTGCTTTCCTGCCTTGACATACCCGGCCCATATATTTTTCTTGTGGTTGTTGAATGCTATCGCCATCTTCTTAAGAGCACTCTTCTTGACTTTCTCCAGATCTGCATCTGTCAAATGATCTGGTAGGGTGAAATGTGACATGAGCGATTCCCAAAGCATATCTTTTGCTCTTTCGGAGACAAAAGTAACTCCTGGATCTCCCTTTGCTGGCTTTTTCCATTCTTGAACGGAGATCGGGATTTGGTCCCGGACAATAACTCCGCATTGACGAGTGAACTTGTTCGCATTCTTCTTAGGTTCAAGCGGTTCGCCATTTAGTTTGATGGCATCGATGTTGTACTTTACGCCATCCTGCAACTTTTTGGCCGGGCCTCGTACTGCCCTGCTGCTTGTAGAAGATTTGCTCGATTCGGATGGCTAAAAGAAGAAAGATCGATTCGTTAATATATATACAAATCAATTAAAACATGTGATGATCACCAGATGCCTTATATAAATATACCTAGCCAGTCTTTGTTATTTGAAGAACTTTTCCTTCGTCATCATTGTTGTGGCCTTCATCAATTCGTTCGTCTTCATCAAATATCATACCCTCATCGGTATTGTTCAGATATTGCGAGCCGTCATCTTCAGTTTCATTCTCATCTAGGCTCGGAGAGCGTATGATGTCGAACAGAGTCTCTTCTCCTTCTCTGCCGGTATCATCCATAGCTTTTATTTAACTAATCCAGAAGAAAGATAAAACAATTTAGTATTCAAATTAGAATGCATGCAATCAATAAGGAAAAACTGAATCATAGTAGATAATATGCATCTCGAATAATATCACTAATATATACATCTCGAATAATCCAGATAATATGCATCATCGAATATAATCTCGAATACATCGTCTCGAATATTATCAAATAATATAATCTCGAATACATCGTCTCGAATATTATCTCGAATACATCACTAGCTAATACAGATCGAATATTATCGAATAATCTAATTCACTCGCGGTTCCTGAGGCGCGGGTGGTGGACACCCAAAGAGAAGGTACCATCACAGGATCATAGCTCGGGTGAGATCCCTGAAGAACCTGCCAGGTATTGGAGAACCTGACGTCCAACGCAACCATGTAGCGACGGACGTGCTCGTCCTCTTCCCTGACACGATGACGTACCACCCCCGCGGGGGCCGGCTGCCTCCGCACCGAAAGTGGCCCACGCGACCGCCACCAAAGAAGCTCCGGGTCGACGACGGGAGCCCGGTTCCTCACCAAGCTGCGCGCCCCGGAAGGTAGCACCTCCCACTGCCAGCCCGGCGAAGCCCAGTCCCGCACGTGGAACCTCTGAAGCAGGACGTCGTCGCGAACGAGTCGACGACGAGGATGCGGGCCGGGCATCGTCGACAAACTTTTTTCAATTTACAACATTAAGATATTAACATGTTTTTCATCAATATTTTTAAGATACAACATTAAAATATACATACATACATGTGGTCAAATGTTTTCTATGCAAAAAAATTCTATGCAAATTGTATACATACATACATACATATATTGTATACATAAATCATACATTGTATTCATACATATATACATATACTAAGCCATCTACAAACATCTAGTGAAAAAAAATATCAATCTATGAAAAAAAAGATGAACAAAATTTGTGTGTGTGTGTGTGTGCACTACCGGCGGCGTCGCGGCGGCTTCGATTCGAGGGAGGAGAGGGGGAGAGGGGCTCACAGCGGGCGAGGTCGAGGCGACGACGCCGGCGAGGCGACGGCGACGGTGACGACGAGGTCGAGGAAGGAGAGGGACCGGCGAGGTCGATCGAGGCAACGACGAGGCGAGGCGAGCTCAAGGCGAGGTCATGGCGACGACGACGGTGAGGCGAGGCGACGTGACGCCGACGACGAGACGAGGCAGCGCAGCAGCCTGGCGGCGTCCTCTGGTTCGGCGTCGTCGAGAGAATGGATGATTTGGAGGAAATTTTCGAAGTGGCCGCTTATATACAAATACCTTTAGTCCCGGTTGGAGCCACCAATCAGGACTAACTAAAGGCCTATTCCTGGCACGGTGAGGTGCGGTGGAAGTTTAGTCCCACCTCGCCCAGCGAAGGGCGCCCGCACTGGTTTATAAGCCCCGCCGCGGCAGCTCCTTCGAGCTCCTCTCTAAAGCAGGCCTTTGTGGGCCTATTGAACCTATATGCTACCCTGTGGGGCTTACTGGGCCATGCGGGCCTGCATCCTGGCCCAACTAGAGGTTGGGTTTCTAGTCGTATGCAGGCCGTGGCGGCCCAGTAGGCGGGCTTTTTTAATTTATTTATTTTTCAGTTTTTTTGTTTTCTGCTTTATTTATTTTCTTTTTTTTCTGAGTTGTTTTTTGCTTTATTTAGAGTTTCTGAGTGAATCTTTTTGCTTTAGGTCAAAAAAATTATAAACTTTCTGTTAGTGCCAGTAGTTTTCAAATCTGAATAGCTTAAAATTGAATTATTTGAAATTTGTGTGAATCACTAGTTTATGAATAACTTTACTTTAAAAATAGATTTTTCAGTGATTCTTTTTTCTACTATTTAATATTAGTGTGTTTTATCATTATATTCAATTTGGTAATTCTTAGGTTATTTAAAAAAATGAAATACCTTTCTAACAGATGAGTTTTTGTACGAAACCCTGATACTTCGAAAGAGATTGTCCATTTTGTACACGAAGTGCATCCAGTTTTTGCCGTAACCCTCTCAACTTTTTAGCACATGCTATGTGGGTGAAATGATGATACCATGCCAACTTTCAACCGTTATAGAGTTCATTTGTAGTGCTTTTCAATTTCAGGGTCATTTAGCTCAAAAAATTAGTAAATGAATGAAAAATAGCAAATTAAGTCAGAAAGGGTTGAAAATTGATGACGTGGCTTTGAATGGTGCATACTAAATGCACAAAAAGTCTGGAGTTGAAATTGGTTATAAAAAATAAAATGCCTTTGTAACAAATGAGTTTTCGTCCGAAACCCTGATACTTCGAAAGAGATTGTCCATTTTGTACACGAAGTGCATCCAGTTTTTGGTGTAACCATCTCAACATTTTAGCACATGCTATGTGGGTGAAATGATGATACCATGCCAACTTTCAACCTTTTCAGATTTCATTTGTAGGGTTTTTCAATTTCAGGTTCATTTAGCTCAAAAAAAAATAGTAAATGCATGAAAAATAGCAAATGAAGTTAGAAAGGGTTGAAAGTTGATGACGTGGCTTTGAATGGTGCATACTGAACGCACAAAAAGTCTGGAGTTGAAATAAGTTATAAAAAATGCATGAAAAATAGCAAATGAAGTCCTACATAATGCATGAAATAATTTGTTTGTACGTAATATTTCTTCGCGTTTCAAATGCCAAAAAAAATAAGTACCCTAACTATTACAAAGATTCCCTCCGGTTTGTCCGAAGTGGGACTTTCCAGATATATAAGTCCGGAAACTCACTAGAGAAGAAAGTGATGACAGTGAAGCCGGTCACATCCCAGAGTGGGATCTTTGGGTATAAAACTTTTTATTCGCGTGTGTCCCTTTGCGCCGTAACCATGGACAATCTTCATCATTTAACTGGATGCTCGAGTCAATATTCACTGTGAAGGGAGCAATTTCATGAAACTTTTCATAATCTTCTGACATGTCTGTCTTGTCCTCCACTCCCACGATGTTTCTTTTCCCTGAAAGAAATATGTGGCGCTTTGGCTCATCGTATGATGTATTCGCTTCCTTATCTTTTCTTTTTCTCGGCTTGGTAGAGATGTCCTTGACATAGAAAACCTGCGCCACATCATTGGCTAGGACGAATGGTTCGTTTGCGTAGCCAAGATTGTTGAGATCCACTGTTGTCATTCCGTACTGCGGGTCTTCCTTTACCCCACCTCCTGTCAGATTGAGCCATTTGCACCAAAACAATGGGACCTTCAAACCATGTCCATAGTCAAGTTCCCATATCTCCTCTATGTAACCATAATATGTGTCCTTTGGCCTATTGGTGTTTGCTGCATCAAAGCGGGCACCACTGTTTTAGTTGGTGCTCTTTTTATCTTGGTTGATGATACGTCCATTTTGCATCATGTTTTCCTACTGTTATTTATGCATAATAATGCTTTTAGGAGTAATTCTAATGCCTTTTCTCTCATAATATGCAAGGTTCACACGAAGAGGGAGAATTCCGGCAGCTGGAAATCTGGACCTGAAAAAGCTACGTCAGGCTACCTATTCTGCGCAACTCCAAATGAGCTGAAATTTCACGAGGAATTTTTATGGAATAAATAAGAATTATTGGAGCAAATAACTACCAAAGGGGGCCCACCAGGTGGGCACAACCCACTTGGGCGCGCCAGGGAGCCCAGGCGCGCCCTGGTGGGTTGTGCCCTCCTCGGCCCACCTCCGGTGCCCCTCTTCTGGTATATAAGTCATTTTGATCTAGAAAAAATAAGGAGAGAACTTTCGAGACGAAGCGCCTCCGTCTCGAGGCAGAACTTGGGCAGGAGCACTTTTGCCCTCCGGCGGAGTGATTCTGCCGGGGGAACTTCCCTCCCGGAGGGGGAAATCATCGTCATCATCATCACCAACAACTCTCCCATCTTGGGGAGGGCAATCTCCATCAACATCTTCAACAGCACCATCTCGTCTCAAACCCTAGTTCATCTCTTGTGTTCAATCTTTGTACCGAAACTATAGATTGGTACTTGTGGGTGACTAGTAATGTTGATTACATCTTGTAGTTGATTACTATATGGTTTATTTGGTGGAATATTATATGTTCAGATCCATTATGCTATTTAATACCCCTCTGATCTTGAGCATGATTATCATTAGTGAGTAGTTACTTTTGTTCTTGAGGTCACGGGAGAAATCTTGTTGCAAGTAATCATGTGAACTTGATATGTTTTCGATATTTTGATGATATGTATGTTGTGATTCCCTTAGTGGTGTCATGTGCACGTCGACTACATGGCACTTCACCTTACTAGGGCCTAAGGGAATGCATTGTGGAGTAGTTATTAGATGATGGGTTGCGAGAGTGACACAAGCTTAAACCCTAGTTTATGCGCTATTCCGTAAGGGACTGATTTGGATCCAAAAGTTTAATGCTATGGTTAGATTTATTCTTAATACTTTTCTGGTAGTTGCGGATGCTTGCGAGGGGGTTAATCATAAGTAGGAGGTTTGTTCAAGTAAGAACAACAACTAAGCACCGGTCCACCTACATATCAAGTTATCAAAGTAGCGAACACAAATCAAACCAACATGATGAAAGTGACTAGACGAAATTCCCGTGTACCCTCAAGAACGCTTTGCTTATCATAAGAGATCATTTTGGCCTGTCCTTTACCTCAAAAGGATTGGGCTACCTTGCTGCACTTTTATTACCATTACCGTTACTTGCTCATTACAAATTATCTTGCTACCAAACTACTCGTTACTTATAATTTCAGTGCTTGCAGACATTACCTTGCTGAAAACCGCTTGTCATTTCCTTCTGCTCCTCGTTGGGTTCGACACTCTTACTTATTGAAAGGACTACGATTGATCCCCGATACTTGTGGGTCATCAAGGCTCTTCTCTGGCGCCGTTGCCGGGGAGTGAAGCGCTCTTGGTAAGTGGAAATTGGTAAGGAAAAATTATTACTACGTGCTGAAATTTATTGTCACTTGTTACTATGGAGAACAATATTTTGAGGGGTTTGTTCGGGGTATCTTCACCTCGACCGGAACAACAAATAGTTACCCCTCAACCTACTGCACCTACTAAAAATATTGGTTATGAAACCTTCAGGTATGATAGAACAACTGCTAGCTAATCCTTATAAAGGAGATGGAACCGAACATCCTGATATGCACTTGATATATGTGGATGACATTTGTTGATTATTTAAGCTTGCAGGTTTACCTGGAGATGAAGCTAAGAAGAAGGTTTTCCCTTTATCTTTGAAGGGAAAAGCATTGGCATGGTATAGGCTATGCAATGATATTGGATCTTGGAATTGGAATCGATTGAAATTGGAATTTCACCAAAAAAAATTATCCTACGCATCTAGTTCATCGTGATCGGGATTACATATATAATTTTTGGCCTCGTGAAGGAGAAAGTATCTCTCTAGCTTGGGGGAGGCTTAAGTCAATGTTATATTCATGCCCCAATCATGAGCTCTCAAGAGAAATTATTATTCAGAATTTTTATGCTTGGCTTTCTCATGATGATCGATCCATGCTTGATACTTCTTGTACTGGTTCCTTTATGAAGAAGACTATTGACTTCCGGAGGGATCTTTTAGAAAGAATTAAATGCAACTCTGAAGATTGGGAACTCGATGAAGGTAAAGAGTTAGTTATTAAGCTCAAGTATGATTGTGTTAAATCTTTTATGAATACCGATGCTTTTCAAAAGTTTAGCACTAAATATGGACTTGACTCTGAGATAGTAGCCTCCTTTTGTGAATCATTTGCTACTCATGTTGACCTCCCTAAGGAGAAGTGGTTTAAATATCACCCACCTATCAAAGAAGAAATTAAAGAACCAGTAATAGCTAAAGATAAAACTATTATTTACAATGTTGATCCAGTTGTGCCTACTGCTTATATTGAAAAACCACCTTTCCCTGTTAGGATAAAGGAACATGCTAAAGTCTCAATTGTGGTCAACAAAAGTTATATTAGAACTTCCAAACATGCTGAACAAATCAAAGTAGAACCTAGTGTTGCTATGGTTAAAGATCTCTTGGTTGAAAATATAGATGGACATGTTATTTACTTCTGTGATGAAGCTGCTAGAATTGCCAAACCCGATGAAAAAGATAAACATAGAACCGTTGTTGGCATGCCTGTTGTCTTAGTTAAAATAGGAGATCACTGTTATCATGGTTTATGCGACATAGGTGCTAGCGTGAGTGCCATTCCTTTTACCTTATATCAAGAAATTATGAATGATATAGCACCCGCTGAAATAGAAGACATAGATGTTACTATTAAACTTGCTAATAGGGACACCATCACACCAGTTGGGATTGTTAGAGATGTTGAGGTCTTGTGTGGGAAAATAAAATACCCTACTGATTTTCTTGTTCTTGGTTCCCCACAAGATGACTTTTGTCCCATTATCTTTGGTAGACCTTTCTTGAACACCGTTAATGCTAAAATAAAGAGTTGTCTCATGAGTTTAATTTTTCCAAGTTTAGTAGAAAACATCATAATAAAGAGTTGTATAGTAAGGATGAAATTATTGGTCTTGCTTCTATTGCTGTGCCTCCTACCGATCCACTAGAACAATATTTACTAGACCACGAAAATGATATGCATCTGCATGAAAGAAATGAAATAGATAAGATTTTCTTTGAACAACGTCCTCTGCTTAAACACAATTTACCTATTGAAACTCTAGGAGGTCCTCCTCCACTTAAAGGTGATCCTGTGTTTGAATTAAAACAATTGCCAGACACTTTGAAATATTCTTATCTTGATGAGAAAAAGATTTATCCTGTTATTATTAGTGCTAACCTTTCAGAACATGAAGAAGAAAGATTATTGAAGGTTCTGAAGAAGCACCGAGCTGCCATTGGATATACTCTTGATGATTTAAAGGGCATTAGTCCCACTCTCTGTCAGCATAAAATTAATATGGAGCCTGATGCTAAACCCGTTGTTGATCACCAACGACATTTAAATCCTAAAATGAAAGAAGTGGTAAGAACAAAAATACTGAAGCTTCTGGAAGCAGGTATAATCTATCCCATAGCTAATAGTAGATGGGTAAGTCCCGTTCATTGTGTCCCTAAAAAAGGAGGTATTACCGTTGTTGCTAATGATAAGAATGAACTTATTCCACAAAGAATTGTCACTGGCTACCGAATGGTAATTGATTTTAGAAAACTAAATAACGGTACTAGAAAAGATCATTACCCTCTGCCTTTTATTTATCAAATGTTAGAAAGACTATCAAAGCACACACATTTTTGCTTTCTTGATGGATATTCTTGTTTTTCTCAAATACCTGTCTCACAACCTGATCAAGAGAAAACCACCTTTACTTGCCCTTTTGGAACTTATGCTTATAGACGTATGCCTTTTGGTTTATGCAATGCACCTGCTACCTTTCAAAGATGTATGACTGCTATATTCTCTGACTTTTGTGAAAAGATTGTTGAGGTTTTCATGGATTATTTTCCGTTTACGGAACTTCTTTTGATGATTGCTTGAGCAACCTTGATCGAGTTTTGCAGAGATGTGAGCATACTAATCTCATCTTGAATTGGGAGGAAGTGCCACTTTATGGTTAATGAAGGTATTGTCTTGGGACATAAAATTTCTGAACGAGGTATTGAGGTGGATAAAGCTAAAGTTGATGCAATTGAGAAAATGCCATGCCCTAAAGATATCAAAGGTATTCGTAGTCTCCTCGGTCATGCTGGTTTCCATAGGAGGTTTATTAAAGACTTCTCTGTAATTTCTAGGCCTCTTACAAATCTTTTACAAAAGGATGTTCCATTTGTATTTTATGATGATTGTGTGGAAGCCTTTGAAACACTTAAGAAAGCCTTGATTTCTGCACCTATTGTTCAACCACCTGATTGGAACTTGCCGTTTGAAATTATGTGTGATGCTAGTGATTATACTATTGGCGCTGTTCTAGGACAAAGAGTCGATAAGAAATTAAATATTATTCATTATGCTAGTAAAACTCTGGACAGTGCTCAATGAAATTATGCTACAACTGAAAAAGAATTTTTAGCAGTTGTGTTTACTTGTGATAAATTTAGATTTTACATTGTTGATTCTAAAGTGACCATTCATACCGATCATGCTGCTATAAAATATCTTATGGAAAAGAAGGATGCTAAACCTAGACTCATTAGGTGGGTTCTTTTGCTACAAGAATTTGATTTACATATCACTGATAGAAAGGGAGCTGAGAACCCCGTGGCTGATAACTTGTCTAGGTTAGAAAATATTCTTGATGACCCACAACCTATTAATGATAGTTTTCCTGATGAACAATTAGCGGCAATAAATGTTTCTCATAACACTCCTTGGTATGCTGACTATGCCAATTATATTGTTGCTAAATATATACCACCTAGCTTCACATACCAATAAAAGAAAAATGCTTCTATGATTTAAGACATTACTTTTGGGATGACCCACATCTTTACAAAGAAGGAGTAGATGGTATTATTAGACGTTGTGTACCTGAGCATGAACAGGGACAAATCCTACGGAAATGTCACTCCGAAGCTTATGGAGGACATCATGCGGGAGATAGAACTGCTCACAAGGTATTGCAATCTGGTTTTTATTGGCCTACTCTCTTCAAGGATGCCCGTAAGTTTGTTTTATCTTGTGATGAATGTCAAAGAATTGGTAATATTGGTAAGCATTAGGAAATGCCTATGAATTATTCTCTTGTTGTTGAACCATTTGATGTTTGGGGATTTGATTACATGGGACCTTTTCCTTCCTCTAATGGGTATACACATATTTTGGTTGCTGTTGATTATGTTACTAAGTGGGTAGAAGCTATTCCAACTAGTAGTGCTGATCACAACACTTCTATTAAAATGCTTAAGGAAGTCATTTTCCCAAGGTTTGGAGTCCCTAGATACTTAATGATTGATGGTGGTTCACATTTTATTCATGGTGCTTTCCGTAAAATGCTTGCTAAATATGATGTTAACCATAGAATTGCATCACCTTATCATCCTCAGTCTTGTGGTCAAGTTGAATTTAGCAATAGAGAAATAAAATTAATATTACAAAAAACTGTCAATAGGTCCCGAAAGAATTGGTCTAAGAAGTTAGATGATGCACTTTGGGCTTATAGAACAGCATATAAAAATCCTATGGGTATGTCTCCTTATACAATGGTTTATGGAAAAGCTTGTCATTTACCTCTTGAGTTAGAACATAAAGCATATTGGGCAATTAAAGAACTCAACTGTGATTTCAAACTTGCCGGTGAAAAGAGGTTATTTGATATTAGCTCACTAGATGAATGGAGAACCCAAGCCTATGAAAATGCCAAGTTATTTAAAGAAAAAGTTAAAAGATGGCATGACAAAAGAATCCAAAAGCGTGAGTTCAAAGTTGGAGAATATGTTCTTTTGTACAACTCTCGTTTCAGATTCTTTGCAGGAAAACTCCTCTCCAAATAGGAAGGACCTTATGTTATCGAGGAGGTTTATCGATCCGGAGCCATCAAGATAAATAATGCCGAAGGTACTAACCCAAAGGTTGTTAATGGGCAACGAATAAAACATTATATCTTAGGTACGCTCATTAATGTTGAAAGCAATATTATCCAAACTATGACACCGGAAGAACACATAAAGGCAACCTTCCGGAACACTCCAGAATAACTGAAAAAGCGGAGGTACGTGATACGGTAAGTAAACGGACTCCAAAAAATCCGCAAAAATATTTTTTGTTAATTTTGGAAAATAAAAAAATTAGGAAAATAAGAAACAACCAGGAAGGCACCCCTGGTGGGCACAAGACACCAGGGCGCGCCTGGCTTGCCAGGCGCGCCCTGGTGGGTTCTGCCCACCTTGGGTACCTTCCGGACTCCGTTTTTCTTTCGTTTACTTCTTTCCCAAGATAAAAAATCTTTATATACACCCCCGGACCTATTGAACACCGTATCACGAAGAAATCCTTTGTTTTCTTTTCTCGTTGTTTTCCTGACAGATCTGAAAATATGTCATCCCAAGACTCGAAGGGTGAGAGCTATGTTGCTGATTATATCGCAAACCCCAAGGTTTATGGGGATGTGGAACACTATAGCTGGACTTCGGAGGAAGAAGAAGACTATGACCCTAAAAGGGAGGAGGAGACAAGCTCAGACGAAGCTGAAGTTCCATTGCCTCAACCTGGGGACATGCACGTGGAATTCAAGAAATCAAGTCTCCCCTGCAAAGCAAAGAAACCTAAGGTCCAGTTTATCCCTTTTCGTCTCTTGTAGGAAAACAAGCAAGAATTATGCAAAAGGATAGTAGAGCTCGAGCAGGAGATCGGTGATTTAAAGGAGGAAAATTCTGTCCTTAAGCATAAGCTAAGGAAGAAAGACAAACCCTCTACTTCATCACCACCACCTCCTTCTTCTTCTCCAAAGGAAAATTGAGTAATCGGGTATGGGCACTCCCCTTGGCTTGTGCCATGCTTGGGGGAGGTGCCCCGGTATCGTATCACCTCCACTATCTTTTGCCTTTACTTATCTTAGTTCGATCCATAGTTACCTTTTGCTTTAGATGAATAAAAGTTTAGTTTGATCCTTTCTTTTCGAGTGTTTGCTTAGTGATCTATCTTTGTAATCGTGTGCAAGATATATATAATAAAGTTTAGTTTGAGTTTTGTTTTCTTTACTTTCATGTTCAATAAAAAGAAAAGAAATAAATGAAAAAGATCATATGCTAGTTTTATGGTAAGTAATGACATCACATAAGGAAGAGTATAAGTAGGAAATTTTATTGGAGATTGACAAACATAGCATTGGTCAATGATGCAATTCATGAAAGAATTAATAAGGGAAGAGAAGATTCACATGCAAATACACTATCTTGGACATCTTTTGTAATTGTGACCCCCCATCAAAATATTATACGCCAAAATTGTTGACGTTGGACAAGGAAGACAACGTAATAATTTATGTTCGTTCATATTCACATAGAAGTTATATTGTCATAGATCCTTTAACATGTGGTGCTTGCCCTCATCTTTGCTAGCCAAAAATTCCGCACTAAGTAGAGATACTACTTGTGCATCCAAAAACCTTTCAACCCAAATCTTATTTTGAGAGTCCACCTTACCTACCTATGGATTGAGTAAGATCCTTCAAGTAAGTTGTCATCGGTGCAAATAGGGCAATAAAAATTGCTTCTAAAAGTGTTGGATCATTTAGTGTAAGAGAAAATTGAGCGTTGTACAAACTTGTGATGGCAAAGAATAAAAGCGACAGACTGCATAATAAAGGATGCTATCACAAGGGGCAATATAACGTGATGTTCTTTTGCACTAAGAGATTGAGCATACAAACAAATAAGCGCATGGCAACCTCTGCTTCCCTCTGCGAAGGGCCTATGTTTTACTTTTATGTATTTGCTTTTATGCAAGAGTCAAAGTTCTTCTCTCTATTCCTTTTTATTTTCTCTTTTGGCAAGCATAATGTGGTGAGGAAAGATCTAGGCACATATATCCAGTTGGATATGAGTAGCATGAGTTATTATTGTTGACATCACCCTCGAGGTGAGTATGTTGGGACGCGAATCTATAAGCCCCTATCTTTCTATGTGTCCGGTTGAAACGTTTTGCTCATGTGTATGCAGTGAGTGTTAGCAATCATAGAATACTATATGATGGTTGAGTATGTGGACTTGCCAAAAAGGCTGCAATACGTGACCCTTCCTGAAAACATGATGAATTGTAGTTGCAAAGTTGACTGAGAACATAGTTTGTTTGTTTTCAATAGAGTTTATGCTTTATACTTCGATGTTGTGATGAATTGTTACTTATTCATGAGCAGTTTATGATAAAAGTTTTGTGATAAAGTTTTATATTAAAGTTTGTTGCTGTTATAATAATATACATGATGCTTCTATGTCCGTATTTTGTTTTTATCGACCCCTTTTTCTCTAAGCATGTGGTCATGTTTTTCGATTTCGGTTTTCGCTTGAGGACAAGCGAGGTCTAAGCTCGGGGGAGCTGATACGTCCATTTTGCATCATGTTTTCCTACTGTTATTTATGATGTTTTTATGCATAATAATGCTTTTTGGAGTAATTCTAATGCCTTTTCTCTCATAATATGCAAGGTTTACACAAAGAGGGAGAATTCCGGCAGCTGTAAATCTGGACCTGAAAAAGCTACGTCAGGCTACCTATTCTGCACAACTCCAAATGAGCTGAAATTTCACGAGGAATTTTTATGGAATAAATAAGAATTATTGGAGCAAATAACTACCAAAGGGGGCCCACCAGATGGGCACAACCCACCTAGGCGCGCCCTGGTTGGTTGTACCCTCCTCGGCCCACCTCCGGTGCCCCTCTTCTACTATATAAGTCATTTTGATCTAGAAAAAAAAATAAGGAGAGGACTTTCGGGATGAAGTGCTGCCGTCTCGAGGTGGAACTTGGGCAGGAGCACTTTTGCCCTTCGGCGGAGCAATTCCGCTAGGGGAACTTCCCTCCCGGAGGTGGAAATCATCGTCATCATCGTCACCAACAACTCTTCCATCTTGGGGAGGGCAATCTCCATCAACATCTTCAGCAGCACAATCTCCTCTCAAACCCTAGTTCATCTCTTGTGTTCAATCTTTGTACTAGAACTATAGATTGGTACTTGTGGGTGACTAGTAGTGTTGTTTACATCTTGTAGTTGATTACTATATGGTTTATTTGGTGGAAGATTATTTGTTCAGATCCATTATGCTATTTAATACCCCTCTGATCTTGAGCATGATTATCATTAGTGAGTAGTTACTTTTGTTCTTGAGGTCACGGGAGAAATCTTGTTGCAAGTAATCATGTGAACCTGATATGTGTTCGATATTTTGATGATATGTATGTTGTGATTCCCTTAGTGGTGTCATGTGAATGTCGACTACATGGCACTTCACCTTATTAGGGCCTAAGGGAATGCATTGTGGAGTAGTTATTAGATGATGGGTTGCGAGAGTGACAGAAGCTTAAACCCTAGTTTATGCGTTATTCCGTAAGGGACTGATTTGGATCCAAAAGTTTAATGCTATGGTTAGATTTATTCTTAATACTTTTCTGGTAGTTGCGGATTCTTGCGAGGGGGTTAATCATAAGTAGGAGGTTTGTTCAAGTAAGAACAGCACCTAAGCACCGGTCCACCCACATATCAAATTATCAAAGTAGCGAACACAAATCAAACCAACATGATGAAAGTGACTAGACGAAATTCCCGTGTACCCTCAAGAACGCTTTGCTTATCATAAGAGATCGTTTTGGCCTGTCCTTTGCCTCAAAAGGATTGGGCTACCTTGCTGCACTTTTATTACCATTACCGTTACTTGCTCGTTACAAATTATCTTGCTACCAAACTACTCGTTACTTATAATTTCAGTGCTTGCAGACATTACCTTGCTGAAAACCGCTTGTCATTTCCTTCTGCTCCTCGTTGGGTTTGACACTCTTACTTATCGAAAGGACTACGATTTATCCCCTATACTTGTGGGTCATCAGTCGATCTTGTAAAATGTATTCCCATTTATCTCGTACCCTTTGAAAGTCAATATATTCGAAGATGGTAACTTGGACAGCAAGTACAACTCATCTGCAACAATGTCGTCATGCATGAGACATGTCTGCAACCAACTGGCGAAAGTCCCCGTTTGTTCACGTGTAATCCAGTCGTCAGACTGCTCCGGGTGTTTGGAGCGTAGAATATTCTTGTGTTCCTTGTTATATGGAGCCACCAAGGCGGAATTTTGTAGAACTGTGTAGTGTGCTTGCGCCCAAGAATGTCCGTCCATACATATTACTTGGTCCCTTCCTAGCGTGCCTTTTCCACCCAGTCTGCCCTCATGACGCGATTCAGGAACACCAATCGGCTTAAGGTCAGGAATAAAGTCAACACAAAACTCAATGACCTCCTCTGTTTCATGGCCCTTGGAGATGCTTCCTTCTGGACTAGCACGGTTATGAACATATTTCTTTAAGACTCCCATGAACCTCTCAAAGGGGAACATATTGTGTAGAAATACAGGACCCAGAATGACAATCTCTTCGACTATGTGAACTAGGACGTGTGTCATGATATTGAAGAAGGATGGTGGGAACACCAACTCGAAACTGACAAGACATTGCACCAAATCATTCTCTAACCTTGGTATGATTTCTGGATCGATTACCTTCTGAGAGATTGCATTGAGGAATGCACATAGCTTCACAATGGCTAATCGAATGTTTTCAAGTAGAAGCCCGCTCAATGCAACCGGAAGCAGTTGCGTCATAATCACGTGGCAGTCATGAGACTTTAGGTTCTGGAACTTTTTCTCAACCATATTTATTATTCCCTTTATATTCGACGAGAAGCCAGGCGGGACCTTCATACAGAGCAGACATTCAAAGAAGATTTCTTTCTCTTCTTTGGTAAGAGAGTAGCTGGCATGACCCTGATACTGCTTTGGATGCATGCCGTCTTTTCCGTGCATACGTTACTGGTCCTCCCGTGCATCCGGTGTATCTTTTGTCTTCCCATAAACGCCCAAGAAGCCTAGCAGGTTCACGCAAAGATTCTTCATCACGTGCATCATGTCGATTGCAGAGCGGACCTCTAGGTCTTTCCAATAGGGTAGGTCCCAAAATATAGATTTCTTCTTCCACATGGGTGCGTGTCCGTCAGCGTCATTCGGAACAGATTGTCCGCCAAGACCCTTTCCAAAGATTACTTTTAAATCCTTGACCATATCAAGTATATCATCACCAGTACGGTGGCGAGGCTTCTTCCGGTGATCTCCCTCACTTTTGAAATGCTTGCCTTTCTTTCTTACGGGATGCCTGCTCGGAAGAATTGACGATGTCCCATGTACACATTCTTCTTACATTTATCCAAATATATACTGTCGGTATCATCTAAACAGTGCGTGCATGTGTGGTATCCCTTGTTTGTCTGTCCTGAAAGGTTACTAAGAGCAGGCCAATCATTGATGGTTACAAACAGCAACGCATGTAGGTCAAATTCCTCATGTTTGTGCTCATCCCACGCACATACACCTTTTTCATTCCATAGCTGTAAGAGTTCTTCAACTAATGGCCTTAGGTACACATCAATGTCGTTGCCGAGTTTCTTAGGGCCTTGGATGAGCACTGGCATCATAATGAAATTCTGCTTCATGCACAACCAAGGAGGAAGGTTATAGATACATAGAGTCACAGGCCAGGTGCTATGATTGTTGCTCTGCTCCCCAAAAGGATTAATGCCATCTGCACTTAAACCAAACCATACGTTCCTTGCGTCATCTGCAAAGTCCTCCCACTTTCTCTTGATTTTTCTCCACTGCGACCCGTCAGCGGGTACTCTCAACTTCCCGTCTTTCTTACGGTCTTCTTTGTTCCATCGCATCAACATGGCATGCTCTTTCTTTTGGAACAAATGTTTCAACTGTGGTATTATAGGATCATAACACATCACCTTGGCAGGAATCTTCTTCCTGGGGCACTCGCCGTCAACATCACCAGGGTCATCACGGCTGATCTTATAGCGCAATGCACCGCATACCGGGCATTCATTCAAATCCTCGTACTCACTGCGGTAGAGGATGCGGTCATTAGGGCATGCATGTATCTTCTGCACCTCTAATCCTAGAGGCAGACAGCCTTCTTTGCTTCGTACGTACTGTCGGGCAATTTGTTGTCGTTTGGAAGCATCTTCTTTAACATTATCAGCAACTTTTCAAATCCCTTGTCAGATACACCATTCTCTGCCTTTCGTTGCAGCAATTCCAGTGTGGTGCCCAGTTTTTTCTTGTCATTTTCGCAATTTGGGTACAACAATTTCTTGTGATCCTCTAATATGCGCTGCAACTTCAGCTTCTCCTTTTCACTTGCGCAGTTTCTCTTTGCATCGGCAATGGCCCGACTAAGATCATCAGCGGGCTCATCTGATGCCTCTTCGTCAGCTTCTTCCCGCATTGCTGGCTCAGCTTCTTCCCCCATGGTTGTACCATCGTATTCAGGGAACCCATGGCCAGGATAGATGTCGTCATCCTCTTCTTCTTCATTATCTTCCATTAGGACCCCTCTTTCTCCGTGCTTGGTCCAACAGTTATTGCCGAACATGAAACCGGACTCAAACAGGTGGACGTGAATGGTTCTTGAGTTAGAATAATTATGATCATTCTTACAGACAACACATGGACAACACATAAAACCATCCACCCGCTTGTTTGCTTCAGCCGCAGGCAGAAAAGTATGCACGCCATTAATGAACTGGGGAGAGCATCGGTCATCGTACATCCATTGCCGGCTCATCTTCATTACACAACACCGAAAAGACCAAATTCATACAAGTTCATACACACTTATTCTCATAAAACAACATACACACTCTCTAGCTAAAGCATTTAAATGCAATGACAAATGCGATCAAGATCGCAACTAAGGTAACAATTGATCCAACAGCATAATGATACCAAGCCTCAGTATCAATGGCATATTTTCTAATCTTTCTAATCTTCAAGCGCATTGCATCCATCTTGATCTTGTGATCATCGACGGCATTGGCAACATACAACTCCAGTTTCATCTTCTCTTCTTCAATTCTTTTCAATTTTTCTTTAAATACTCATTTTCTTTTTCAACTAAATTTAACTTCTCGACAAGAGGGTCGGTTGTAATTTCCGGTTCACATACCTCCTAGATAAAAATATCTATGTCAACTTGATGGGCATAATTTGTCATAAACATGAAATGCAACAAATAGTTATAAAAGAGAATATACCACATCCGAATCATAAACCGGACGAGGGCCGACAGGGACGGATATCAAAACCATGCCACTATGTATAACAAACAACGTACGGGTAAGAAAATTATACAAGTAACTATCTAAATCACACAAACATGATTTTTTTTTTATAAAAAGGATAAGAACAAGAGGTTCACCAAGGTGGTGCCGGCGACGGGATGGTGCGGGCAATCGACGGTGGTTAGGACAGGGACGGGAAGGCACTAAGTAAACCACACCTACATATGCAAACTAAGAAGTTAACTTGAGCTCAAATTGCATATAAATCAAATAAACTACCACATATAATTACTCCCAAACTAAAACCCACAAATCACTATACTTATAGATCATTGCAAGAGCTAATCTAGCAATGAGAGATGAAAGGACAAAGTTGCTAACCTTTGTGAACTCTTGGATGGATGGGGTGCCTTCAAATCTTGACAAATTTTGGCAAAAATGGAGGTGAGCTCGAGCATGAGGGGAAGAAAACAGAGAGGAGGGGAAAAACAGAGAGCTTCGGCTCGGGCTGGACGAAGCACTATATATAGTGATATCTTTAGTCCCGGTTGGTTATACGAACCGGGACTAAAGGTGCACCTCTAGTACCGGTTCGTGACATGAACCTGTACTAAATGTCCTCGTGGGGCCCCAGCCTGACACCAACCTGCCACCACCCCTTTAGTCCCGGTTCGTGTCACGAACCGGTACTAGAGGTTCAACACGAACACTGGACTAATGATGCCCGCCCCCCTAGCCTTTGGAACCGGGACTAATGGTCACATTAGAACCGGTCTGTTTCCAAACGGGACTAATGGGGCTCACGTAAAGTCGTTTTTCTACTAGTGTTACCTTACGTTATTCCATTGCTGAAGAATTTGTGATCTACTTTCTGAAGAACTTGAACTGAAGCCTTTCATTATGATGCTTTCTATTTCTTCAGTTCATCTTCCTCATCCTTGTATGGTTGTATGATTGCATGTTCTTCACCTGTATGTATCCTGGTTGCATGTACTCTGATTCTGTGATGACCTAGATTCCCTTGTGTTTCTATTTCTTCACTCTGATCTTCGTCAAATTCCTCAGAGTTTGACGAATTTCTAAAAACTCCCAGTCACCCCCCCCCTCTGAGAGTAAACCCGCGCTTTCATAGTATATCATAAGTTGGATGTATCAAACATCGTTGTTCAACAAACAATGTGTTCTCATTATTATCAACATCTTTATTACTTTCCATGACTAGGAAAACATGATCATCTGCAATATAGTATGGGCTAGTCTTAGAGGTGGGACTAGAGATCTATTTGGTGTTTATATCTCCACATATGCAACTAAGTTTCCTCTGAATCTCAGATTCAAGAACGACTGCAATTAGAGCACATAAACATAAACTTAATTATGAACACGGAAATAATGTAATAAAATTTTAATATTGCCTACAGGGCATATTTCCAACACCATCGACCATCATTTAAAATAATTCACAATTACACCTTTTAAAAAAAATACAGTAAGATAAGTGTGCCTTCTAGGTCCTCACCAATGTTGAATCGTGAGCCCACAAACTTGAATCTCAATGGTTACTCGCTGAGATTGCAGAAATATTGACGGGTATGAAAATCTAATTCACGGACACATTGATCCAAAAGGTGTGGGCTAACTAGTCACAAACATATAGATGACTCTAGATTAGTGTAATATTGATGCTCAACTGGGGCCTCTCGTTAGTAGAACAACCTGTATGTATTGATGATATTCAGATATAGTCCAATATTGATACTCAACTAGGGCCTCCCATTAGTGGGCCAGTCTGTATGTATTGAAGATATTTAAATATATCATAATAGAGCCAACAAGTATAGACAAGTTATGTATCACGTTATTTTTTTCAGCGTAAAAGTATATCCATAAATTTTGATTGGTTGGGTTGATGTCGAGTGAGTTAAGTGTTGTTCAAGTCACTAGTATTTTAGGTGTTGAATTGCACACCATGGATCTAACCAAGAAAAAAATGATGCACAAATTTTCACGCATACCTCTTACAAGTGCTTGTCTTTTACCAAGGTCAAAGAAAGCATTTTTATAAAAACTTATCAAACCCCAAAAAACTAGATGGATTACATGCAAGTTGAGCTAAATGATACTAATGCAACACCAACTACAAAATATGCATGTGATGCGAGTTAATATTAGAACCGAGGAGCATGAAAAACATATTTGGTCATCAGAGAACTAGTAAACAAGTAACACAAAAATTTACTGGACGAACTAGTAATAGATATTTTCATGTTGTAAAATTTTCATATTTATTACGAAGATAAATACCCCTTTTATTTACTTACTTGCACATAATATAGACATGCATGTACTCTAGAAATCTCGTACATCTTTATGACTCACTGTATGATATTTAACAAACTTAGAATAGACAAAGGGCAACATATATCTGAAATTCAATTAATCTGTGAAGACTTGCAATCTTGTAGTTTCCCTCTAATTTAGAACAATCTGGCTGAAATAAAAACTGGCTATGTCTCAAAAAAGAAATGAGTACATCAAACACTCTATAAGATACACTTCAATTTTTGTGGAATTAAATTTCATGACCAATATTACAAGGATATAATAGAAATGGTGTACCTTAATATTTAGCAATATCATTACAAAGTTGCAAATCATAATGGAAACTATACTGGTCCAAACGGTAATCATATGTGGAAAATATGTTTTCCAATTACAAAGAAGTGCAAAAGTTTAGTCTAAATAAATGACAGTTTTTTGTAAATCCTCCATGGTGCACTAATTTACTGAACTAGCCATATAAGCACCATTGCATTCTTTGTTGTCGGTGCGGGTAGCAATTAGTTCAACAAATTAGAACATGTGTGTTGCATTGATAACAAAAACAGATGTTTTTGTTGCTGTTGTAATGTACAATTGGAGCATTTTGTAAAAGTACAAGATTGAAGAACGAATGGTGAAGGGTTGTGAAAATAGACTGGAGAGGTGAGGAGTAGAGTGGTGAGAGTCTGCCTAGAGAAGAGACGCGCGCAGAACTATGACTTTTTAACTCGAGCAGATCTCAATGTTCAATATGGATGATTACTCTATCTCAAGAACTAGCTTGAGGACATTATTCCTCTCTTGAACCTTATTGAGACACATGTTGGACACCGCAAGTACATGCAAATGACCCATTCCAACATAGATTTGTTTTCTTTCTCCATGTGTATGTACCCAAACTTATGAATGCCCACCATGTTAATGTAGGCCAACATTTTGGAGTATCGTGAGAAATAAATAGGTCGGTGCAGAGGAGATGTATTCATACATGTTTGTGATGTTCAATGCCATGGCATGGGTGATCTATGGTATCCCGGTGTACGTCGGTCATGGCTGTGGAAGAAATCAAAGTGGGGTTTGAGCTATTGTATGTGGTCCTCTTCATCGCCCACGTCACCAGTCATCTTCGAATCCCTCTCATCATCATGGTGGTCACATCATGGGTGTTGCTTGGATTGTTACCTGGTATGGCTTTCTTTGAATACACATTGTCACACACATTCATGGGCTGGATCATTAGCTTTCCGGTGTTGCCATGTATGTGATGCCGATCTTCAAGATGATAAAGTTATTGTACTGTGTGAGGTGTTGTTGATTGATTCGATTTGCATCTCATAAGATATTTCCCGTGGATAAATACCAATCTGGTACATGGCATCCTTCTGTGCGATGTTACCTCCTATGTTTAGACGTCTTCACCATAGACACAGGAAACTAACATTAAGAAAAACACTTAACTACACTTCAACCTTGATATGTGGCTCTCATCGCATCCTAGTGCCAAGTAGCCTCCGGAGACGAGGGGAACCAGCGAAAACATATACTAGAAAACTAAGCTTTTGTCACTTCGACGTCTAGGCATCTAGATGAAGTTGGGGTGACATGGACAGTGCAGCGCAATGTCCTTAATGTAAATGTTGGAAGGGTGAGCATGTATGGCCATTTTTCCTCTTGTTTTCTTACCCGAACTTAGCGGGGTCATGCTTTTGCATATTATAGAAGGATCAAAGGGTACATGGTACAAAGTGGAAAGGGAAAGACATTGCCTCTTGTTATTTGCCTCCCTTAAATAAGCAGTTTTGCTAGTCATCATGTGACTAGAAATTTCGGACGCTCTAGTCGATTTGGGGCTAGGAATAACAACATAGATGGGTGGTTGAGGAGGAGTGCCAAGGTAGAGCAAGGAATTAGCTGAAGCCGGCGACGACGTGGTTGGCCACCGCGTCACACACAAAGACTTCTCGGATGTCTCTGTGTGTGTGTGTGGGGGGGGGGGGGTAGCAATGGTTGCTCCTCGGATTACGTAACTTCTTCCACGAAGGTGGGGACATCGTGGCGAGCGGCAGCGAGGCATGTCATCACAGCTAGAGGAAAGGAAGGAAGGCTAGCCGGAGGCGAGCGGTGAGAGGAAGAAGGGCTGAGGTGAGCCCTCGTTTTCTGTTTCCTGAGATAGAACAAGAGGGGTTAGATTACGGTATCTACCGGCTGGAAACTACCAAAAAATGCAGTCGCCTTACATATAAGATCTCCCTCGAATAAATTGAGCATTTGTTACCATCCATGCAAATCACATGATGTTTCGCATGTATTCTGCAATAGAGATGACTTATTCTAGTATACTAAGCAAGCTAAAGCTGCTTATCTTGCTACGTAAGGTCGAGGTATGTACATATTGATGTGTCCCGATTAGAAACTAGTGGGATATGCCAGAGAGTTTTCCAGGTTGAACAACCCAAAGCATCACAATGGAAAATGTTGTAACGATGTTGCAAACATACAAGAGAAATGTTGCATGACTTATGTCAGATACGACGGCCAAGGGAGGGGTTGATCCAGTGAAATTATTACCCAACCGGCAACTAGGGCTCGCCAAAAAGAAGTGGTAAAAGAAAGATCACAGTATTGCCAGTGTGCATCTTACTGTTTGTCCCGGTTGAATAATTTGGGCGTTTTCGTCATCCAAATAATTTGGGACCTTTTCCGCCATCCAGTAGAGGCAGCTTATTCAAGTACAAAGCCCGCAGTAGTTTATTTTAGCTGAGCAAAAGGAAATGTTTGTTGTCTTGCTACGTACGTACGCGTATAGATGTGTCCCGCCTTCTAGAAACTGATGGGATACGCCGGCGATTTGTCCGGGTTGAAGAGCCCAAAGTGCTTCTCGATCTCAGCCGGGCCCTTCCTGTTCTCGTTGAACATGGCGAACACGTAGGCCTCGATCGCCCCGGGCTTCTTGGGCGTCCCCTGCCCGACATGTTTGATCAGATTCTGGTTGTACGTCTGCGCGTTGTCCGTGGTCGCCGCCGTGCCGCCAGCCGACGGCCACCCGCTCTCCGACACCACTACGTTAACGCTCCCAGCGCCGGCGCTCTCCAGCGCCGAGTAGAACGTGTCGACGAGGGCGTCAAACAGGTTCTGGTACGCGTTGGCGCCGTCCTGCACCACGGTGCCCGGCGACGTGAAGAGCGCGTAGTTGATGTCGATCTGCGCCTGGTTGCCCACGTACGAGAAGTAGGGGTACACGTTGGCAAGCAGCGGGGCGCCGGTGGTGGCCAGGTACTGTACGATGGGCCCCATGTAGTCGGCGGAGAAGGTCCCTTTGGAGGGAGGGTACCCGGTGGTCACGCCCTGCGACACCGACGTGGACACCTTGATGCCGCCCAGCCCGGCGGCGGAGAGTGCGGCGTCGAGGTTCTGCATGGCCGGGAGGATGTTCCCCGTGTCGCCGCCCTGGTCGCCCACCTCGTTGCCGGCGGCGATGTACTTGATGGTGAGGCCCTGGTGGGCCTGTACGTTGGTCTGGACCCAGGCGGTGGCGGCGGAGCGGTCGGAGGCGAGGGAGGCGAGGTCCTCGTTGGCCACGTCGATGATGAGGCCGATGTTGGAGCCGCTGAGGGCCTGCAGCGCGTTGGCGTCCGGGAAGTAGATGCGCATGCCGGTGATGCCGTTGGACTGGTACATCTGCACGACTTCGCTGGCCGAGGGCAGGCCGTCGCCGTTCACGCCGTAGCACACGCCGATGGACTGCACCGCTGTGTTTTTCAAACAGTGGAACGCGCAACTGGAGTTAGTACTCTAGCTTGCTCAACTTAATAGCGCACGTACGTACTGCCCGATGGATAATATGAAGGAAAGGGCATTACCTGCAGGAATTGTTGCCAGCACTCCAATGGCCAACGCCACCGAAAACATGCAGGCACGATGCCCTGCCATCTCCACACTCCACTGGTCGTCGTGTAACCGAACTCTGCACCAGTAGTGCAGCTAGATCTTCCTAAACTCTGCAACTGGTGCGTACGTGCGCGTGTTTTGCATGAAATGAACCAAACTTTTCACTCCCTATTTATACACTGGGCGACACAAAGCTAGGACGTACAATGCACGCACGGTTAGGCAAATCGGCAGTTTGGCACGGCACGCGGTCCACAGCTCGCCAGCTCCCGTTTTCCACCGCTGCTGGCACGGTACGTAGACGTTTGCTCTGGCCTCGTACGTGGAATGGAATACGCGCCAAGGTCACGATCTGGTTCGGCGCAAAACATCGCCCGTAAGCTACGCGCGCGCCGGCGACCGGCGAGCTCGTCCACCAATCGCGGCGAGTGCGTACACAGCACTCGGGGGAAACAGCTGTGCTTCGTCGTCCGGGATGTGGAATTCCAGTGTACGTAGCATATACGTACATCCTTTTGACTAGACTGAGTTGGCATGTTCTACTGCTGACAGTAAAGGTTTTGGAAGCATGGACAAAAGTTCTAGTTCCGGGCGACCGAAGAGGAAACCGAGTGGTAGCATAGTCCGAGAGCTCCTCGATCTACAGCGCCTTAAGTGCAATTTTTTTCAGTTCTTTCTTTTTCTTTCTTCCATGTTATGTCACTTGACTAAGACCCAACCACACCTTTATTTTATTTTATTTTGAGAAAATTGTTGGTACCGCACGCCGCATGGGCCGCGGCGCAATAGTGTCGCTAGTTTGCGATGTTCGCTTGTTACTCCGCCAGCTCGTTCGCTGCAATGTTTTTTTTTTGCTTATTACTCTGTTGCTACTGGTTCACTGTTTTAGGAAAAAAATCTGTTACTAATTTTGAAATGGTCCGTGAACTAAAACATGTTCATGGCTTTAAATAATCGGTGAATTTATAAAAATGTTCATGAATTTGAAAAATATTTATGAATTTGAAAATTAGTTGTGAACCTGGAAAAATGTTCACAAATTAAAAAAATGTTCATGAATTTTCAAAACTCTACAAACAAATCTATGAATTACAATTTTGAAAAAATCAAAATATTGAAGAATTTAAAAAAATCGCGAATTTGAAAAACAAGTATTCATAGATTTTGACAAATAAAAAATGATAAATGATAAAGAAAAAATAAAATAAAAAACCCAAACACAAACCTAGTAGGATAACATAAAAAAGGAAAAAAAACAGACTGACAATCGCTTCCCAAAACCGGTGCAAAAGAAAACGCTATTGGGTCGGACCACTATCGAAGTGAAGGGCCGGCCCACTCTTGACGCCATGGTGAGGGGTATGAGCGATGCATGCCAAATGAACTCAATTTGACACTATAAGCGCCAAATAGGATTTACCACGATGCAAAAGGAAGAGATCAACTGGGATGGGTCAACATACCAGAGAAGCATATTCAGGCCCCGACATAGGCCGAGGAGGGTGTGTACCCGCATGCACATTCAACATGGGCCATGCGTCGGCCTGAGCGGCTTTGTGAAGCGGTCGTCAATTGGGAAATAAAAATGCTAAAAAAACTTTCAAATGAGAAAAGAAAAGACATGCAATTTTGTGAAAATTAAACAAAATCTTTTATACCGATGTAAAAAAAGGTATGGGTACAAATACAACATTAAGTCATTTATCATAATGTAACCGATAACTCGTATTGGAAAAACAACCATAAAATGGCCTACTCTTCGGCTCGCATCGGAACTGGAACTGGTGTCCATGCTCGCATCGTGAACATGAGCCTCGACCGCGTGGTGTCTTGGACTCCTCTTATTTCCTTACGTAAGGGCTAAACATGCACTAAAGGCCACCAATAATATTTTTCAACCCATTTATAACAATTATTTCATACATTCAGTTCCATTTATAACAATTATTTCATACATTCAGTTCTGAATTATATCCATTAAAATGCCTACAAATACATTTAGTGGCTTAAATATAACAAGCAGACCCCTAAAAATGCCAAATTTTTACATGATACATGTAATGGTGTATGCGGGATGTAAGAAAAATTCAAGGCCAACCGCCAAGGCAATAGTCACATTTACTTGCAAACCTGACTCGTTCCTTCCTGAGACTTGTTTGCTATATTCAATTTTGTAAGCAGTATACTGAAATAATTGTGAGACAGTCTCAAAATTTTATCACATCATCTATTGGTCATATCATAACACCATTTTTTTTACAAGTTTCATTATTTTCAGGATTTGTTTGAATCTTTTGGAATTGAAATCTAAATAACCACCATGTTGGTGTGTGTCTCGGTCACCTAGTGTCTTGGACTCATCTTATTTCATTACATAAGGCCTAAAAATACACTATATATCACCAATAAGATTTTTTCAGCCCGTTCCTAACGATTATGTCATGTACCTATAGTTCAAATTTGAATTGCATTAATTAAAAGTATTGGAATGCATTTAATGGCTTAAATATAGCAAACAGACCCCAAAAATGCCAAATTTTGACATGATACATGTAATGGTGCATGTTGAGTGTGAAAACAAACTCAAGTCCAACCGGCGAAGAAGCGGTCGCTTCACATGTAAACTTGCTCATTCCCTCTTGAAACCTAGTTTCTTCCCTAAAGATGCTTCAATTTCTAAGTGAAGTACATCACAGCTTTTCTGTAACTCACTAAAAAGTTAAACACAATGCCTAGAGGTCATACCATGACTCCATGCCAAGTTTCATATTTTCTAGACTTCATTTTAACTTAGAAAACAAAAATTATTTACCTCCACTAAATACCCAGAAATTCATTTAATGCCCTAACAACAGAAACTTAAACCTAAATATTGCCAAAATTTTACATGCAACTTTTAGTGGTATAGTTACAATATAGAAAAAATAGACCATAGATCTATTCCTAAAACACTTATTCTAACATTACAAAAAATGGCAAAAATAAATAGTTGCAGGCCCTAGGAAACGCCCACCAATGGTAATCACAACTGGTAATGATTTCCAGCGGCGGGTCAGAAGGGTCCCTTCACTGATAATCAATTACTAGTGGCGAGTGCAAAGATGTGCCCACCATTGATCAGCAAGACATGCCTAAAAGCCCACTGAAGCCTGCCTAACACCTTCCATGTCAAAAACCTAACCTAACCCAACCCATCCATCTCTATCCCCCCCACCAGCTGCCGCCCTCACTCGTTGCGCTGGCGCCAAGGATGTGCCGGCTACATCTGCCCTCTACGGCCTGTGCTGTTTTGGCGGGGAGGTCAGATCATTTGCCGACTTCGTATGGCTCAGTCGCAGCCCTTCGTGGGTGTGTTACTTTGGGTGGCTCCTGGTCGAGGCTAGAATCCACACGCGAGATGTCCTTTTCGGAAGAAAATCTTCGATGCTACCGGTGCTAGACGCCCTCCTATCCATTGTCGCCATTTAGATGGCAAACCATCTGATTTTCTCCTGCCCCTTCACTGCTTGTTTTTGGGATGTGCTTGATGTTCGTCCTGGACGATGTTGATATCTGGCAACTCCATATCCTAGATGTCTCGGCCACCATCGCCCAGTGACCTATCTTTGCACTTGTGTGACTATGTTGCAGGCAACTTTGGAAGCACCGGAACAAGTTGTCTTCCGCGGTGTCCTCCAACCATCGCTTCCCCTTCTCCTAAAAAATTCGCAACAGCGTTCTTCTCTAGAGGCCTTGCATGCTAGCCATCCACCAAGGTGAGATCGACCGATGTCTTGGTTGCTTCCATTTAAATCCTCAAGTGTTTGATGTAACTACCTCCAAGCCCCCTCCCTCCCTCTGTTTCCTTTTGTCGCTTTGCTGTAACAATATCCTAGGGTCCGCCCCTTCTTGAAATAAAAATTCCGGTGGGGAATCTCTACGCGGGGTGAACTTTCCAAAAAAAAAGTTACTACAACTTGATAAGATCCATACCAACAAAAATGATTCAAATATGATATTGTCAAGTGTGAAGCTATCAACATGTTGCTAGGTAGCAGACATAGTTGTGCATTTTTCATGAGTTAAGATTGGTAAAAAAAAAGATTTTCTCTAAAACCTTCTAGAAGAGGACATTCCCTTCTCTCTTGATAAGTTTACTTTCATAATTCGGAAGAGCAAACTATGAATTATCGCTAAAAAATAATCCATAGTTTGACAGCCCGGACAAAAAAAAGAGGCTCTCCAACACCCTGCCCCCTCCCCGGCTACACAACCCATTTGCCCGAGTTGCCTCGCGCCTCAAACCCAGCCCCGCGATAAATCTACACGCACGGACGATTACAGAGCTTTTACTTAATATTTCCAACTAACTAACCTCCCCCCCCCCCCTGATTTTCAGTGGGGTGGGGCCCACCTCATCCCCAACATCCAATCCCAAGTCCCCACGTTAGCCAGTTCGTTGATCCCGTGAAAAACAATCCCCCGTGAACCTAGCATTGCTCCCCAGCCCCGTCCACGCTATTAAAAGCCGACCAGTGGCTCTCAAACCTTAGCTGCCTTTATTTCCCCCTTATCTCCATGCTATTAAATAGTTCAATAGTCCAATTGCATTAAGCTTTGGTCTTCATTATTAAGAATACGTATTGTCACAATGAATCTTCATGTTCCGCACAGACAAAATTCATATAGATAGTCCGTATATATTCTAAAGAATGGATGCTGGCATTTTTTATAAATTTATGATCCATCCACATCTTTACCGAGAACAGCTCTCAACAGAGCAATAGTTAGTGAGAGCAATAGTCCAGATGCAGCAACATGACCTGTTTAATTAGGCGAAAGTACCTCGGTGGCATTGCCTTTTAAATCCTCAAAAAATCGTACGATGCCAGAATTCCTCGAGAGCTGGTACGGTGTCATCACATGGCCCCTATAGGGTGTGGTGAAAGTTTGGGCGAGTTTCGAGTAAGCCTCCCCTGAGGCCGCTTGTAAACCACACCGTCTCCGAGCTAGTCTCCGGGTATCGAGAGGGAACGTGCCCGGTTTGTGTAGGAAGTGCGGGTCCTGTTGCTCCGTTGGCCTCGAAACTTCTCGTGCTCTAAAAGGAGGCAACCACATGACACGTGCCACGCCCCCGCATTTTTCGAGCACATGTGCAATATTCGAGAAATGTATTGCTCTGCTAGGGTTTCATCGCCGGAAATTGCAAATCAGCAAGGCGGCACATGAAATCATGCCCGGTAGCGGCATGGGAAATCCTTTGTGATGCCCTTGTTGCATGCCTAGGTCTTGCACAGACGAGGAGGACCGTCATTTCCGAGTGCGGCTCTCGGTATTGTGATTTTCCCGAGAGATGCTCTCGGGAAAAGGTAACCTAGATCTAAGGTATCACTAGTAGAAAAAGGCCCATTTGTCCCGGTTCCAGAGGCCCATTTGTCCCGGTTCTGGAACCGGGACTAAAGGGTCGGGACTAAAGCCCAATACCTTTAGTCCCGGTTCGCCTACGAACCGGGATAGACGGGGCTCCACGTGGCCGCTGCGGCTTGCCCAGGCAGGAGGGCCTTTTGTCCCGGTTGGTAGCACCAACCGGGACCAAAAAGCATCCATGCGTCAGCAGTTCAGCGGCTGAGGTTTTTGTTTTTTTTAAAGGGGGGGGGGGGTTTGGGGGTTTTGGGGGTTTTGTAGGGTATATATTGTGTTAGCTAGGTAATAGAGAGAAGTGACCTCTCTTATCTCCGTGCTTGGTCGACGCTACGTACTATACGTATAGAGAGAACTCGCGACACACTAGCAAGGAAATGAAGGAAACCATTAAGTATACAAGATCGTCATGAACATATATATACAGAGAGAAGTGATCGACCTCCTCCTTCTCCGAGAGATTGGTCGAACAACAAGTTTTCGTATATCTATCCGACGCTACTAGCTACATATATACAATATAAGATCTCTTACAATCCCTAACATCTGATGTCAAGTTCCACATGGTATTCTCCGGCTTTATTGATGACGTGGCCAAGAAAGAATCCCGCCAATTCCTCTTGAATTGCTTTTATGCGATCTTGTGGTAGAAGTTCATCCCGCATCTGCCACATCTAATTTGAAGAAGGGGTCAATACATATATATGAATGAAACTCAACACAAATGATGGTAATAAAATAAAATTGTGAATATTATTGCTTACGCACTTCATATTGTTTTTCAGAGTAGCCCCGCTCACAAGTCGTGTGGCGGATGAAGTCGCAAATGTAGTATCCACAAAAATCAGTCCCGCCTTCCTGCCACAACCACTTTACAAGAAATAGAGGTCAATCAAACTGATAAGCAAGCATGCTAAATGGTATTGATGAAACTAGCTAGAATCAATGGGAGATGCGCGGAACTAGCTAGTAGTACATACTTTCGGGTGTGTAAATCGGAGCTCCCCTGGCAGTCCCGGAGCTTTAGCGGTGAACTCTTTCCAAACCCTGCCAGACAAAGAAAACAATTACATAATATCAGGAAATGAACAAAGTTGCCGATATGGTGCGATAACGATCGATTGAACTTACTTCTCGAGCATTTTAGTCATGGCCGCATACTCCTTGGGATCTTTTCGTCTCGAGTCTAAGACCGTTACTAGTCCCTGCTCAAGCTTAATCTCTAGGAGAATAAAGTGGAAGCTGCGCACGCATGCATAGCTCATCAATTACATTACTATAACCTCGAGTAATAAGGGAAACCGAATATGCACAAGACAGTAACACTCACTTGAAGTTGTAAGGAAAGAGTATTTTATCTTTGTTTTGATTTCGAAGCAACGATTGTAGCAAGTTGGTCTCGGTTTCTTTGGCATTATATTTAACCGTCCATTCATCTATGAGATGTGTGTTAATGAACCCAATATCATAGATTTGTGCTTTTCTGCATTCGACGATCTTCAATCTGCATAATATAGTGAGGATAATTATATATACATGCAATGAAAGAGCTGAGCTATATATAGAGACTTAATTACAGAAGTAGTACTTACAGATAGTAGCAAGTGACGATTATTTTATCGAGGGCCTTTTGATTGAAAAACTGGAAGAACTCCTCAAATTGAACAGACAACAGATCAATTCCAACGAGGTCGTGCTCCTCTTTAACTCTCAGCGTCAAAGTATCCTTCCCAGACTCCTTGCAGGTGTCCATGTACCACTCATGGAATCTTCGCATCACCGTTGTTAGAGGAGGATGACCAGGTTTGACGAGAGGCTTCCCGTGCCGGTATTTGTGTTCGTCCACCTCCATTATATCAAAATGTGCATCGTCGGGCAGGTAATCTGCAGGATTGGTAACGGGCACCATCCCCGGATGATTAGCGACGATATCGCTAGACACCTTGAGCGGGGGGCACAATTGGTTCGCTTGTTCGCCGAGCTGGGGAATTTTTTTCCCACTTATTCGTTCTGCTAACCTTCGATCACAGCAAGTACTTCCCGACCGCTCCGCTTCCTTATATGTCCTTTCAAAAATGCGCTCATAGTTGGCTTGCGGCGGAGACGTTGGTGGTCGCTTAAGGGCATCGTGAGTGCGCTTCGCTTTCACCGGATCTATCTTCTCCTCCGGAGGTGGAGGTTTCTTTGCCCTCACTTGGGCTTTATAGATCTCCGTGTTTTCCTCCTCGGTCATCTCGTATGGTAACTTCTCTAGTAGCTTGAGAGATGGACCGAATTTGTATTGCCTCCCGCCTCTGGCTGTACTGCTAGACGCCGGAGCGGCGGCGTTTATCTTTCGTTGCTGCTGACGAGTAGTAGAAGGAGGCGGAGTGCTCCGACGCGCCGGAGCAGCCGGAGCGGCGGCTTTTGTCTTCCGCCGTTGCTGACGAGGCGGAGGAGGAGGTGGGCTGCTCGGACGCGCCGGAGCAGGCGGAGAAGGAGGCGGAGTGCCGCCCTCACGCGCCGGAGCAGCCGGAGAAGGAGGCGGAATGCCCTGATCACTCACCGGAGGAGGAGGAGGAGGAGGCCGAGTGCCCTGACTCGCCGGAGGCGGAGGCGTCCAGTTCGGAAGCTTGATGTGCTCCTTCCGCCATAGACATGGAGTCTTCAGAGCAAGACCCAGCTGAGTCTCCCCTTCACCTGTAGGGTGGTCAAGCTCGAGCTCCTCAAATCCCTCTGTTACTTCATCCACCATCACAACAGCATAGCCTTGTGGAATCGGATGGCAGTGAAAAGTTCCGTCGGGTTGAGGAGGTGCAACAGAGCCGACAGCCGCCTTGACTTTGAGGTTCTGCCATTGCGTCATAAGCTGGTAACATTGAGCCTCCGTGATAGCATCCACGGGGTAGCTAGGAGCCGTGAAGTCAGGCTGCTGAACGAGCTCGGTGGAAGCCACGCTGCTTCTCCGCTGAGATGGCAGGGTAGCTTCTGGGGTAGCTCCGGCAGCTCGCTGGATCTCAACTTGTTCCTCTAGCTTTTGTACCCTTGCATTCAGCTTGTGCAGTTCGCTCTGCTCTAGTTTCCTCTTCCTCTCCCGGGTTTTGTAACCGCCTGCGCCGGGAAACGCAAACTTCCACGCAACGGAGCCTAGCGTGCTCGTGTTTGTCCAGGGTGCTCAGGATTCACGAGGGCCTCGGTCAGCTCGTCATTCTCTCTGTCGGGAATGAACGTCCCTTGCTGCGCTGCAGCGATACACTTCTGAAGCTTCTTGACGGGTATTGCAAGTTGCTCGTCCGTCCAAACGAACTTCCCTGTTTCAGGGTCCAAGGTTCCCCCAACCCCGAAGAACCAAGTCCTTGAACGGTCTGGCCAGTTCAATGTCTCTGGTTCAACCCCTTTAGCAAGCAGGTCATTCTCAGCTTTGTCCCATAGCGGCCGGGCTTTGAGGTAGCCACCTGACCCCGTGCGATGGTGAAACTTCTTCTTTGCAGCATTAATCTTATTTGTCTCTGACATCTTCTTACTCTTGTCCGATGTCTTGTAGGCCACAAATGAGGGCCAGTGATCTCTTATCTTCTCAAATCGGCCGGTGAATTCTGGAGTCTTCCCTTTGTCGACAAACATTGATTTCAACTCATTCTTCCACCTCCTGAATAGATCTGCTATCTTCTTAAGAGCACACGCCTTGACCAATGGCTCTATAACTGGCTTATCCAAATCCTCCTCTGGCGGTAGGGTGAAATTTGCCTTCAGCGAGGTCCAAAGATCATCTTTCTGTCTATCGGTGACATAAGAAACTTGAGAGTTTTCGTTCTTATTAGGCTCATTCCATAGCTGGATGCTGATCGGGATGCTGTCCCTAACAATAGCTCCGCACTGAGCTAAAAATGCATCCATGGTCCGCCTCTGTTCAATCGGCTGGCCATCGTTCGCGATTGCTGTGATCGTGAACCTTTCATCCTGACGCAACCTTTTCTTCGGGCCTCGTCTCGTTACCGAAGTTTGGCTCGATCCGGAGGGCTTTAAAAGAAGAAAGAAGAGTTAATATATGTACATACCAAAACAATTAATGCATCAATTAGCTAGTCAGCATAGGCTTAATTAATATATATACCTCGCCGGTCTTTGCAATAGCTCCCTTCTCCGTTCGATCACCGGAGCCATCATCATGGTCTCCTTCTTCCTCCGGCATTCGATCACCAGAGCCATCATGATCATGTCCTTCCTCCTCCATTGTTCGATCACCGGAGCCTTCACCCTCTCCTTCCAGACAATCGGTGTCGTTGAGATACGACAAGACATCACCTCCGCCGAGGATGATGTCCCCCAACAACTCTTCTGTTTCCAAGTCTCTTTGTTGATCCATAGTTTCTGCAAATATTACAACATGGCAATTAATATACAAACATGAGAGATGGATATATTAGTGGCAAACATAGACCTAGCTAGCTAATCACAACAAGGAATATGAATTAGTGGCCTCGACGCTTCTACGGTTTGGGGTAGCCTCGACAACGCTTCTAGGGTTTCGGGTGGCCTCGACAAAGCTCTTTTAACTTGGTAAATTTGGGTGGCCTTGACGCTTCTAGGGTTTGGGTGGCCTAGGCAACGCTTCTAGGGTTTGGTGTGGCCTCGACGCTTCTAGGGTTTGGTCGGGCGACAGGGGCTTGATCGACGTCCCCCCTCATGTTGAAGAGTTACCGGAGTTCTCTCATGAATGTCCGACGTCCGGACCGCCTCTCTCATGAATGTCAAACAAGGGATTTAACAAAATGGCACCATTCTGGATGTGCAGAAAATGGTCCATATTTTTCCTGATCTCATCTACCCTTCTATATGTCACGTTGTCAGTGTCAAAGGATTCAAGAAAACCATGGCTTCATCATTAGCCGGAAGTAACAGGCGCATAATGGTACGAAGCTCTCCAAAATTGTTTTGGAACGGAGTAATTTGGAAGGCCTTTGCTGAAATTCGTACCAAAAAGCGAATTATTCTATCCGGAACTCCGTTCCAAAACAACTTTGAAGAGCTTCGTAGCATCATACGCCTGTTACTTCCGGCTAATGATGAAGCCATGGATTTCTTCAATACTTTGACAGACAACGTGACATATATATAATATATATATATATATATATATATATGAGATCAGAAAAAATTTGGATCAACTTGTGCACATCCATAATGGGGGCATTCTTGATAAATCTATATATGTCAAAATTCAAACTTTGACATATGATCAAACTTTGACATATGATCAAATGTTGCATATATCAAAATTCAAACTTTGACATATGATCAAACTTTGATATATGATCAAATGTTGCATATGTCAAAATTCAAACTTTGACATATGATCAAACTTTGATATATGTCCACCGCGATATAAAATGATACATAGACTTGTTCGGGCGAGAGGGGGTTGATCGACGTCCCCCCTCATGTCGAAGTTACCAGAGTTTTCTTCTAGTGGTTTGGGTGGCCTCGAGATTTTGTCGGGTAGGGGCGGGAGGGGGTAGGAGATCGACAACGCTTTTTTTCTAGGGTTTGGGTGGCCTCGAGAGTTGGTCACCCAGTATATCGAGAGGGGGAGTGAACATTTTACCTTAGTAACTTAGAAAAAAATGTTATCGAAGTTATCGGGGAGGGGCTATATCGACAACGAGATACATATAGCCACATACATATAAAAAAATCCTATGAACAACCATACATACATATAGCCACATACATATATATGGCTATGAAAAAAAATTCATCATATAAAAAAATGTTATCGGGGAGGGGGTATATCGACCCCCCCCCTCATGTCGAAGTTATCAGGGAGGGGCTATATCGACAACGAAATATACATATAGCCACATACATATAAAAAAAATTCTATGAACATCCATATATACATACATATAGCCACATACATATATATGGCTATGAAAAATGCTATGAAAAAAATTCATTATATAAAAAAAATGCTATGAACAAAACAATTAATACATATATGAACAAAACAATTTTATGAACATCCATACATACATAGCCACATACATATATATATATATAGATACATTACATATGAACAAAACAATTTTCATCATATAAAAATATCAACATATATACATTATATGTGAACTCCACCATTTCTCTAAAAAAAATCTCTATGCAAATTTCTCTAAAAAGTTCTCTTCCATCTCATCTCATCTCCACGAAACATCTATCTAAAAAATACATACATACATATATGAACATCTAAAAACATGTAACAAAAAAATAGCACATATAAAAAAAAGCACGGCGGCGGGGGCAGGGCAGGGGCGCGGTGCTCACAGAGGGAGGCGTCGGGGCAGGGGCAGGGGGCACGGCGTGCGGCGTCGGGGCGGGCAGGGGCGCATGGCGGGGCGGGCAGGGGCGCAAGGCGGGTGGCGTCGGGGCGGGCAGGGGCACGGGGAGCGGCGCCGACGTCGGGGCAGAGGGCGTCGGCGGCGGCGGCGGCGGCGAGGTGGAGCAGCCCGACGGCGTCGGCGACGACGCGGTGAAGCATCCTGACGGCGTCGGGGCAGGGCTCGGCGGCGACAGCGACGAGGGAGCAGCTGGGGGCGTCGGGGCGGAGAAGAAGTGATTTTTGCAGAAACTCCTAAGTGTTTTCTTATATACACGAAGCATTGGTCCCGGTTCGTGGCACGAACCGGGACCAATGCCCCCCTTTAGTCCCGGTTGGTGCCACCAACCGGGACCAAAGGTCTCTTTTCAGCAGTGCAACCCTTTCGTCCCGGTTGGTTCTACCAACCGGGACCAAAGGCCTTGCCCGCGGCCAAAAGTTTAGTCCCACCTCGCTAGTTGAGAGGGGCGCGGAGTGGTTTATAAGCCCCACTGCCGCTGCCCTCTAGAGCTCCTCTCAAATGTAGGCTTACGGGCCTAACCTCCCACTCTGCTGCCTGTGGGCCTACTGGGCCTTCTGCGGGCCTGAATCCTGGCCCGTGGTTAGGTTTCTAGTCGTATTCAGGCCGTGATGGCCCAGAAGGTGGCATTTTTTTTCTATTTTTTTCCATTTTTTTGTTTTGTTTTTTGCTTTATTTATTTTCTTTTGTTTTTTGCTTTATTTTTTAATTCTTTTTTCTTTTAGGTCACAAAAATTATAAACTTTCTGTTAGTGCCATTAGTTTTCAAATTTGAATAGTTTAAATTTGAATTATTTGAAATTTGTGTGAATCACTAGTTTGTGATTAACTTTACTATAAAAATAGATTTTGGAGTGATTCTTTTTCCTGCTATTTAATATTACTGTGTTTTATCATTATATTAAATTTGGTAATTTTTAGGTTATTTTAAATGTCTGTTTTAATCAAGAACAGATTTTGTTATTTTAGTTTGCTATTAAAGTTTCTAACAAAAAATTTCTTTATGAAAATTCTTTTTGCCATTAATGTTTTGAACAGAAAATACTTTGATAATTTTAGTTGCATAAATTTTATATAATTTTAGTTTAAAAAATACTAGAGGTTTATAAAAGCTTTTTAGTTGATTCCTTTTGCTATTAGAGTTTTATAAAAGCTTTTTAGTTGATTCTTTTTGCTATTGAAGAATATTATAGTTTTGTTTTAGTTGATCATAACAGAATATTTTAATTGATTATTTTAAGTTCATTCTTTTTGCTATTAATTCATTCTTTTTGCGCTAAATGACCCTGAAATTGAAAAGCACTACAAATGAACTCTGAAATGGTTAAAAGTTGGCATGGTATCATCATTTCACCCACATAGCATGTGCTAAAAAGTTGAGAGGGTTACGGCAAAAACTGGATGCACTTCATGTACAAAACAGGCAATCTCTTTCGAAGTATCAGGGTTTCGAACGAAAACTCGTCTGTTACAAAGGGATTTCATTTTTTTGAACTTATTTGAACTCCAGGCTTTTTGTGTGTTCAAAATGCACCATTCAAAGCCACATCATCAATTTTCAACCCTTTCTGACTTCATTTGTTATTTTTCATGCATTTACTGATTTTTTTAGCTAAATGACCCTGAAATTGAAAAGCACTACAAATGAACTCTGAAAAAGTTGAAAGTTGGCATGGTATCTTCATTTCACCCACATAGCATGTGCTAAAAAGTTGAGAGCGTTACGGCAAAAAATGGATGCACTTCGTGTACAAAACGGGCAATCTCTTTCGAAGTATCAGGGTTTCATACGGAAACTCGTCTATTACAAAAGGCATTTCATTTCTTCACAGGTAACTACAGTGATATTCTAGATCAAAGGCATCATCACAAAAGTTGTGGAGAGAAAGTCTTCACTTTTTCTTCGCTTGTGTCCTTTGCTTATTGCGCCGTAACCATGGATGTTCTTCATGACTTAACAGGGTGCTTGGGTCAGCATTGACTTTGAAGGGAGGAATGTCATGAAACTTTTCATAATCTTCAGACATGTCTGTCTTGCCTTCCAATCCCACGATGTCTCTTTTTCCTGAAAGAACTATGTGGCGCTTTGGCTCATCGTATGATGTATTCGCTTCCTTATCTTATCTTTTTCTCGGTTTGGTAGACATGTCCTTCACATAGAGAACCTGCGCCACATCATTGGCTAGGACGAATGGTTCATCTGTGTACACAAGATTGTTCAGATCCACTGTTGTCATTCCGTACTGTGGGTCTACCTGTACCCCGCCTCCTGACATATTGACCCATTTGCACTTAAACAAAGGGACCTTAAAATCATGTCCGTAGTCAAGTTCCCATATGTCCACTATGTAACCATAATATGTGTCCTTTTTCCTCTTGGTTGCTGCATCAAAGAGGACACCGCTGTTTTGGTTGGTGCTCTTTTGATCTTGGGTGATCATGTAAAATGTATTCCCATATATCTCGTATCCTTTGTAAGTCAATACAGTCGAAGATGGTCCCCTGGACAACGAGTACAGCTCATCAGAAACAGTGTTGTCACCTCTGAGACGTGTTTCCAACCAACTGCTGAAAGTCCTGATGTGTTCACATCTAATCCAGTCGTCACACTGCTCCGGGTGTTTGGAGCGCAGAATGTTCTTGTGTTCATCGACATACGGGGTCACCAAGGTAGAGTTCTGTAGAACTGTGTAGTGTGCTTGAGACCAAGAATGCCCGTCCCTACATATTATTGAGTCCCCTCCTAGCGTGCCTTTTCCAGTCAGTCTCCCCTCATACCACGATTGAGGGAGGCCAATCTTCTTAAGGCCAGGAATGAAGTCAACACAAAACCCAATGACATCCTCTGTTTGATGGCCCATGGAGATGCTTCCTTCTGGCCTAGCGCGGTTACTGACATATTTCTTTAGGACTCCCATGAACCTCTCAAAGGGGAACATATTGTGTAGAAATACAGGGCCCAGAATGACAATCTCGTCGACTAGATGAACTAGGACGTGCGTCATGATATTGAAGAAGGATGGTGGGAACACCAGCTCGAAACTGACAAGACATTGCGCCACATCACTCCTTAGCCTTGGTATGATTTGTGGATCGATCACCTTCTGAGAGATTGCATTGAGGAATGCACATAGCTTCACAATGGCTAATCGAACGTTTTCCGGTAGAAGCCCCCTCAATGCAACCGGAAGCAGTTGCGTCATAATCACGTGGCAGTCATGAGACTTTAGGTTCTGGAACTTTTTCTCTGGGATATTTATTATTCCCTTTATATTGGACGAGAAGCCAGACGGGACCTTCATACTGAGCAGGCATTCAAAGAAGATTTCCTTCTCTTCTTTGGCAAGAGCGTAGCTGGCAGGACCTTCATACTGCTTTGGAGGCATGTCGTCTTTTTTGTGCAAATGTTGCAGGTCCTCCCGTGCCTCCGGTGTATCTTTTGTCTTCCCATACACGCCCAAGAAGTCTAGCAGGTTCACGCAAAGGTTCTTTGTCACGTGCATCACGTCGATTGAAGAGCGGACCTCTAGGTCTTTCCAGTAGGGTAGGTCCCAAAATATAGATTTCTTCTTCCACATGGGTGCGCGTCCCTCAGCGTCATTCGGAACAGATAGTCCGCCGGGACCCTTTCCAAAGATTACGTGTAAATCATTGACCATAGCAAGTACATGATCACCGGTACACATGGCGGGCTTCTTCCGGTGATCTGCCTCGCCTTTGAAATGCTTGCCTTTCTTTCAACATTGATGGTTGGTCGGAAGAAATCGACGATGCCCCAGGTACACATTCTTCCTGCATTTGTCCAGGTATATACTTTCGGTGTCAGCTAAACAGTGCATGCATGCGTGGTATCCCTTGTTTGTTTGTCCTGAAAGGTTACTGAGAGCAGGCCAATCATTGAAGGTTACAAACAGCAACGCATGCAGGTCAAATTCCTCCTGTCTGTGCTCATCCCACACACGTACACCGTTTCCATTCCACAGCTTTAAAAGTTCTTCAACTAATGGCCTTAGGTACACATCAATGTCGTTGCCGGGTTGCTTAGGGCCTTGGATGAGTACTGGCATCATAATGAACTTCCACTTCATGCACAGCCAAGGAGGAAGGTTATAGATACATAGAGTCACGGGCCAGGTGCTGTGATTGCTGCTCTGCTCCCCAAAAGGATTAATGCCATCCGCGGTTAAACCAAACCATACGTTCCTTGCGTCACCTGCAAACTCCTCCCATTACTTTCTCTCGATTTTTCTCCACTGCGACCCGTCAGCGGGTGCTCTCAACTTCCCGTCTTTCTTACGGTCCTCTCTGTGCCATCGCATCAACTTGGCATGCTCTTTCTTTCTGAACAGACGTTTCAACCATGGTATTATAGGAGCATACCACATCACCTTCGCAGGAACCCTCTTCCTGGAGGGCTCGCCGTCAACATCACCAGGGTCATCTCGTCTGATCTTATACCGCAATACACCGCATACCGAGCATGCGTTCAAATCCTCGTACGCACCGCGGTACAGGATGTAGTCATTAGGGCATGCATGTATCTTCTGCACCTCCAATCCTAGAGGGCATACGACCTTCTTTGCTGCGTACATACTGTCGGGCAATTCGTTATCCTTTGGAAGCTTCTTCTTCAATATTTTCAGTAGCTTCTCAAATCCTTTGTCAGGAACAACATTCTCTGCCTTCCACTGCAGCAATTCCAGTACGGTACCGAGCTTTGTGTTGCCATCTTCGCAATTGGGGTACAACCCTTTTTGGTGATTCTCTAACCTGCGATCGAACTTCAGCTTCTCCTTTTCACTTTCGCACTGTCTCTTTGCATCAACAATGACCCGGCGGAGATCATCATCGGGCACATCGTCTGGTTCCTCTTGATCTTCAGCTTCCCCCGTTGCAGCATCACCGTATTCAGGGGGCACATAGTTGTCATCATCCTCTTCTTCTTCGCTGTCTTCCATCATAACCCCTCTTTCTCCGTGCTTGGTCCAAACATTATAGTGTGGCATGAAACCTTTATAAAGCAGGTGGGTGTGAAGGATTTTCCGGTTAGAGTAAGACTTCCTATTCCCACATATAGGGCATGGACAACACATAAAACCATTCTGCTTGTTTGCCTCAGCCACTTCGAGAAAATTATGCACGCCCTTAATATACTCGGAGGTGCGTCTGTCACCGTACATCCATTGTCGGTTCATCTGCGTGCATTATATATAATTAAGTGTGTCAAAAACCTTTACAGAACATCATGAATAGATAAGTGACCAAATTAATAGAAGTTCATCATCACATTAAAACCAAAGTACATACATAGTTCTCATTGAATAACATATAGCTCACCAAAGCATCTAATTAAACCATACATTGAAACTATGTAAAACATTTCAATGCAACAACAAATGCGATCATAATCGCAACCAAGGTAACAATTGATCCAACGGCATAATGATACCAAGCCTCGGTATGAATGGCATATTTTCTATACTTTCTAATCTTGAAGCGCATTGCATCCATCTTGATCTTGTGATCATCGACGACATCCGCAACATGCAACTCCAATATCATCTTCTCCTCCTCAATTTTTTTGAATTTTTCCTTCAAGTAATTGTTTTCTTCTTCAACTAAATTTAACCTCTCGACAATAGGGTCGGTTGGAATTTCTGGTTCACATACCTCCTAGATAAAAAAAATCTATGTCACGTTGGTCGGCATAATTGTCATAAACAATAAATGAACCAAATAGTTATAAAATATAATATATACCACATCTGAATCATAGACAGGACGAGGGCCGACGGGGGTGGATACCAAAACCATCGCACTATATAATAACAAACAATAATAAAAGTAAGAAAATTATACAAGTATCTATCTAAATCATACTAGTAAGAATTTTTCTCTTTTAGAAAGAAGATAAGAACAAGAGGCTCACCACGGTGGTGCCGGCGACGAGATCGGCGCGGGCGATCGACGGCGGTGAAGACGGGGACGGGACGTGACGGACCGCTAAACCTAGACAAATCTTGAGGAAAATGGAGCTTGGAGGTCGAGCTTGGAGAGAAGAAAGCTTAAGTAGTGTGGCTCGGGCATTTCATCGAACACCTCATGTGCATAGGAGGTGAGCTAGAGCACTACAAAGCCCTCCCCTAGCCGGCCAGATAAAACAGAGCAGTGGAGTGCTCTGCTTGCGGCCAAGGGGGTATATATGGGCACCTCATTGGTCCCGGTTGGTGGCTGGAACCGGGACTAAAGGACTTCCTTTGGTCCCGGTTCCAGCCATGAACCGGGACCAATGGATGTGGGCCAGGAGTGAGGCCCATTGATCCCGGTTCGTGTATGGAACCGGGACCAAAGGGTCCAGACGAACCAGGACCAATGCCCCACGAGGCCCGGCCGGCCCCCTAGGCGCACGAACCGGGACGTATGCCCCCATGGGTCCCGGTTCGTCACTGAACCAGGACTAATGGGCTGGCCAGGCCTGGACCAAAGCCCTGTTTTCTACAAGTGTATTATCCTTTACTGAGGGTAACTCTCAGAAAAGGTATAAACCCTAGATCGAGGGTTCGTACCTTTTCCGAGAGCTGCACCAACAGACGCTCGGTAAAGGTCGAGGAACACTTAAACTCCCCCCGCGGTCTCTTCTTCTCTCACTTCTCTCTCTCTTCCCACCCCACCCCACCGGAGCCCCCACCCCCCAAGCCTCGGACGGCGCCCCCTACCCCACCGGCGCCCCCACCCCCCCTCTGCCGGCGCCTCGCAGGCCGCCGGCGCTGCCACCCCACCCCGCCGGCGCCCCCTTCCCGGAGCTGCCTCCGCCCCCTCGATGAGCTTCGTCTCCCCCCTCATCCGATCTCGTATGTATGCATGAATGTATGGATGCATGGATTTTTGTATGGATGTATGGATGCATAGATGTATGGATGTGTAACACCCCATGTAATTAACCACAGTGATCACCCTTAGTTAATGCCATGTCAGCAAGATTAACAGTGCCTAATCATCATTTGCATCATATTGCATTTCAAACTCCTAATTCAAACTTCAAAATAATTTAAAGTGAAAATAAAAGTTTTTCCAAATTGGAAACTAAAATGTTCATTAAATAGCAAATAATTCAGAGGCAATTCTAAAATTGTAACCAACATCAATGGGATTAGTTAAGTGACCCTAACAACCACAAACAGTAGCAAACAGCAAAATTTAATAACCTTTTATTTAATCTAAATTAAATATGAGGTTATATTTTACCCAAACTAGTTTTTGGTGTTAGATAATAATGCACTTCAATTTATGAGCTAGGTCACTTATTTTGTAAAAGTCATTTACTGGCCAAACCATTTGCAAAATAGAAAAAGAAGACAGAAAATAGCAAAAGAAGAAAAGGAAAAGAAAAAGGCCCGCTGCGGCTGGGCCTAAGTGCTACAGCGCCGGCCCAGCCCACCCCGCACCTCCTCCCACCTCCCGCACTGCTCACCGCGGCCGCTGTTGACCACTCAGCACGCGCACGCATCCGGCCCCCCTGCTCGCCGCTCGACAACGCATCGCCGCGCTTGCGGTGGATAAGGCCGAGGCCATCCACTCCCCCTAGACGCCTCCGCCATTCTCCCCCCGCTCTTCCTCGCTCGCTCCCACCTCTCCCGAGCGCTGCCATGGCCGCGCCGCCATCGTCTGCGTAGCCTCGGTCGCCGCCTCGCCTCTCCGTCTCGCCTCGAGCTCCGTCTCGGTCGTCTGCGTCTTCCCGTCGAGCCACGCGACGCCGAACGCCTCCAGGAGCTGCCCCGACCTCGTCTTCCTCCACGGCTCCGTCGTCTTCATCGCCGGATTCCGCCATCCTCCGACCACCACCGGCTTCACCGGGCCATCCCAGCAACGGCAGTGAGCCTCTCCCTCTTTTCCCTCACTCCACGCGCTCGATTGCGAGCTCTGGCGCCCGCTTCGCCGTCGCTCGAACCGCTCCGCTGCCCGCTTCTTCGCCGGCGTGGCCACGGTGACCAAATGGTCCCATGCGTGCCACCATTGCGCTCTCCGCGTCGCGTAGACCTCGCCCAGCTCCTCGCATCGCTCGCTAGCGCGTTGCCTTGTCGATCCCGAACTACACCCGAACGCCGTCGCCGCCGACGAGGTCGTGCCGCTCGTTTCCGGCCAGCCCAGCTCCGGCCACCACCACAGATCGGCGTGGCTCGCTCTCTGCTTTCGAACGCGCCCAAAAACGCAGCAAGCGGTGCCCCGTGCGCGATTTCCGACCGGTGCCCGTAACTGCGCCGCCGCGAACGAGCTCGCCGGTGAGATTCCGACGGGTCGCCGGCCACCGCTGACCTGGCCTGACATGTGGGACCCCTTGTGCCACTGACCAGTGGGTCCAGTTGACCTGTTGACACTGTCAACTGCTGACTGGGCTGGCCCTGTGACTATGACATGTGTGTCCCGCCTGGTTAAACGATTTTAAATAAATAGATAATCTGTTAATTAGTTAATTAATTAGTTTGAATACTAATCACTCACTGACCAGTAGGCCCCACCCACAAATTAACCTAATTAGTTTAATCTAACTCTGTTTAATTAGCTGAGTCACTGACATGTGGGTCCCACCAGACCCACAGGTCAGGTTTGACTCTGGTCAGCTGGGTTTGACCTGCTGATGTCACACATATGTCATGCTGATGTCATCATTCACTATTCTGGATAATGTTAAATTAAAATAATTAAATAAATTCAGAAAATGTTTAAAACATTAGAAAATCATATAAAATAAACCGTAGCTCCGATCGAAAAACTTTATACATGAAAGTTGCTCAGAACGGCGAGACGAGTCTGAATACGTGGTCCATTCATCTGTCAGATGCCCCTAGCTACCTGAACACGGAACTTTTAGACTGATTCGATAAATGAATAGTGCTCAACTTTAATAAAATAAATCCAAATAAATTCCTAAATTAACTAAATCATCTAGTTAGGCAGTAGAACACCTCTGCATATCATTTAGGCATGTCATGCATTTTGTTTGCATTTTTGCCATGAATTTATTGTTTCTTTTCCCCTCCTTCTCTCTCGATAGACACCGAGACCGACGCCGATGCAGCAGAGTACGACTACGCTCCGGACGAGCAGCCTTCTGACGACCAGCCCCTCTCAGCAGAGCTTCCAGGCAAGCCCCCCCCCCCTGGAACAATCCGATATCGCCCATTCCATTCTCTCGTGCTTGCATTAGATTTTGCTACTGTAAATGATTGCAACTATTCTGATGCATAGCCTGCTTTTGTAACCTGCTTATTGCTACCTTACATGCCTATTTCAAACTGCTTAGCATAGGTTGGTTAGTGATCCATCAGTGACCCCACCTTGTCCTTGTTGCCTCTGCTTCATCATCGATGACCCCATCAACGTGATCGACGACCAGAGACCGACACCTCACTTCACCCCCCTTTGTTGTACGACTCTGCATAGTTACTATCGAGTGCCGAGGGTGATACCGCATAACGCACTCCTGATGATAACTCTGTAGTGTAGTTGTTCGGTCGTGGTCATCGAGGGTGATTCCTCCTTAACCACTTTCGATACGATTCTGTCGTACAACCCCTCAAGTGTGAACCTCGAGGGTGATTCCTCCTACGTTCACCTTGATGATTTCATCGAGTGGAATCCGCCGAGGGTGATTCCTCGGGGTTTCCCCCTTGATGTTATGACCACACGGTTACTTTGACCTTTGTCGCAGGCGGGTCGACCCTGAGGGGTACCCGCGGGGAAATTATGAAGTCGGGTTTGCTAGGAAGGCACCCGAGAGAGATATTGTGGCGGAGCATCAGAAACTCTGATCGTCTCCGCGAGTTATTAAATACGCCTAACGGATTTGGGTAATTGATCTGAGTTGGCCAATGGCCTATACGCACTACCACCACGTGGGATACTGGTTTATGGGCCCCTCTACGTCGTACGTTGATGACCCACAAGTATAGGGGATAAGTAAGAGGGTCGAACCCAACGAGGAGCAGAAGGAAATGACAAGCGGTTTTCAGCAATGTATTCTCTGCAAGCACTGAAATTATCGGTGACAGATAGTTGTATGATGAGATAATTCGTAACGGGTAACAAGTAACAAAAGTAAACAAGGTGCAGCAAGGTGGCCCAATCCTTTTTGTAGCTACGGACAAGCCTGGACGAACTCTTATATAAAGTAAAGCGCTCCCGAGGACACATGGGAATTGTTGTCAAGTTAGTTTTCATCATGCTCATATGATTCGCGTTTGTTACTTTGATAATTTGATATGTGGGTGGACCTGTGCTTGGGTGCTGCCCTTCCTTGGACAAGCCTCCCACTTATGATTAACCCCTCTCGCAAGCATCCGCAACTACGAAAGAAGAATTAAGGTAAACCTAACCATAACATGAAACATATGGATCCAAATCAGCCCCTTACGAAGCAACGTATAAACTAGGGTTTAAGCTTCTGTCACTCTAGCAACCCATCATCTACTTATTACTTCCCAATGCCTTCCCCTAGGCCCAAATCATGGTGAAGTATTATGTAGTCGACGTTCACATAACACCACTAGAGGAAAGACAACATACATCTTATCAAAATATCGAACGAATACCAAATTCACTTGATTACTTATAGCAAGACTTCTCCCATGCCCTCAGGAACAAACGTAACTACTCACAAAGCATATTCATGTTCATAATTAGAGGAGTATTAATTATCATTAAGGATCTGAACAGATGATCTTCCACCGAATAAACCAACTAGCATCAACTACAAGAAGTAATCAACACTACTAGCAACCCATAGGTACCAATCTGAGGTTTTGAGACAAAGATCGGATACAAGAGATGAACTAGGGTTTGAGAGGAGATGGTGCTGGTGAAGATGTTGATGGAGATTGACCCCCTCTCGATGAGAGGATCGATGGTGGTGACGATGGCGATGATTTCCCCCTCTCGGAGGGATGTTTCCCCGGCAGAACAGCTCCGCCTGAGCCCTAGATTGGTTCTGCTCACGTTCCGCCTCGAGACGATGGCGCTTCGTCCCGAAAACTTACTTATGATTTTTTCCAGGGTAAAAGACACCATATAGCAGAAGATGGGCGTCGGAGGCCTACCAGGGGGCCCACAAGGACGGGGGGTGCGCCCAGGGGGTAGGGCGCGCCTTCCACCCTTGTGGCTGGCTGGTGGCCCCCCTCTGGTGCTTTCTTCGCCCAATATTATTTATTAATTCCAAAATGACTCTCCGTGAAGTTTCAGGACTTTTGGAGTTGTGCAGAATAGGTCTCTAATATTTGTTCCTTTTCCAGCCCAGAATTCCAGCTACCGGCATTCTCCCTCTTCATGTAAACCTTGTAAAATAAGACAGAAATGGCATAAGTATTGTGCCATAATGTGTAATAAAAACCCATAATGCAATAAATATTGATATAAAAGCATGATGCAAAATGGACGTATCAACTCCCCCAAGCTTAGACCTCGCTTGTCCTCAAGCGAAAGCCGATATCAAAAAATATGTCCACATGTTTAGAGATAGAGGTGTCGATAAAATAAAATACGGACATGAGGGCATCATGATCATCTTTAGAACAGCAACATATTATGCCATATAATTTCTTATGTCAAAGTAATAATTCGTTCACAAGGTAAAGTCTGAATCAGAAACTTTATTGAAAACTAACAAACTACGATCTCAGTCATTGAAGCAATTGCAATTTATCATAACATTGGAAAGAGTCAATATAAGAGCTTTTCAGCAAGTCCACATACTCAACTATCATTTAGTCTTTCACAATTGCTAACACTCACGTGATACTTATGGGTTCAAAGTTTCCATCGGACATAGAGAAAGATAGGGGCTTATAGTTTCGCCTCCCAACCTTTTACCTCAAGGGTAATGTCAACAATAATACTTTATGATAACCTACATCCGAGTGGATATATATATCTGGATCTTTCTCCAACACATAGTGCTTGCCAAAAGGAAAAAGTGTAAAAAGGAAAGGTGAAGATCACCATGACTCTTGTATAAGGGTAGAAGATAAAAGTAAAAGATAGGCCCTTCGCAGAGGGAAGCAGAGGTTGTCATGCGCTTTCATGGTTGGATGCACAAAATCTTAGTGCAAAAGAACGTCACTTTATATTGCCGCTTGTGATAAGGACCTTTATTATGCAGTCCGTCTCTTTTATTTCTTCCATATCACAAGTTCGTATAAAGCTTATTTTCTTCACACTAATAGATCATACATATTTAGAGAGCAATTTTTATTGCTTGCACCAATGACAACTTACTTGAAGGATCTTACTCAATCCATAGGTAGGTATGGTGGACTCTCATGGCAAAACTTGGTTTAGGGATGTTTGGAAGCACAAGTAGTATTTCTACTTGGTGCAAAGAATTTGGCTAGCATGAGAGGGAAAGGCAAGCTCAACATGTTGGAGGATCCATGACAATATAACTTCTATTCGGATATAAGAAAACATAACCCATTATGCCATCTTCCTTGTCCAACATCAACTCTTTAGCATGTCATATTTTAATGAGTGCTCACAATTACAAAAGATGTCCTGGATAGTATATTTATATGTAAAGCCTCTCTTTCCTTATTACTTCCTATTAATTGCAACAATGACCAAAACTATGTTTGTCAACTCCCAACAAATTTTATTCATCATACTCTTTATATGTGAAGTCATTACTCTCCATAAGATCAATATATGATCTTTTTATTTCTTTTTATTATTTTATTCCCTCAAGATCATAGCAAGAAAACAAAGCCCTCAACTCAAAACTACTCTTTATTATATAACTCACGGACTCGATTACATAGATAAAGATCAAAACAAAACTCAAAGCTAGATCATACTAAAACTTTATTCTACTAGATCAAGATATAACCAAAAGGATCGAACTAAGAAAAATGATAAATGTAAAGGTGTGATGGTGATACGATACTGGGGCACCTCCCCCAAGATTGGCAGTTGCCAAGGGGAGTGCCCATACCCATGTATTTAGATCTCTTTCTTCGGAGGTGGTGATGATGTAGTTGTCGATGAAGTAGGCTTCCTTCTCAGCTTGCGCTTGAGGATAGCATTTTCCTCCCTTAAGTCATCGATCTCCTGCTCAAGCCTTAATATCTTTTTACATAGTTCCTGTTTGTTTTCCTGCAAGAGACGAAAAGGGATAAACTCGATCTTAGGTATCTTTGCTTTATTAGGAAGACTTGACTTTTTGAACTCCACGTGCATGTCCCCAGGTTGGGGTAGTGGGACTTCCTCTTCATCGGAACTGGTCTCTTCTTTTCCTTTCCGGTCATAGTCCTCTTCTTCCTCCGTGGTCCAACCATAATACTCCACATCCCCATAAACCTTGGGGTCTGCAATGTAATCAGCTACATAGCTCTCTCCCTCTGAATCTTGGGACGACATCTTACTCCAAAACTGCTACAGAAATAGCTCAAAATGAAAACAGAGGATTTTGCCGCGGTACGATGGTCAAAACCTTCGGGAGATTATAATGAATTTTTACCGACCAAAAGAAGTATTGTGCAAGAAAACGGAGTACTTTTAATTTTCCTAATTTTTTTAATATTCCAAAACGGAGAAAAATTATCATTGAAAATGTTTTGGAGTCGGTTTACTTACCGTACCACATACCTATTCCTTTTCGGAGTCTGAAACATTATGTTAGGTGTCCCTTATGTACTCCTCTGGTGTTACGGTGTTAATAACATTGGTTTCAACATTTATGGGAGTACCTGAGATACAATGTTTGATTCGTTGACCGTTTACCACCTTCGGATTTGTGCCTTCGGCGTTGTTGATTTTGATGGCGCCGGAACGATAGACCTCCTTGATAATGTAAGGACCTTCCCATTTAGAGAGATGTTTTCCTGCAAAAAATCTTAAACAAGAGTTGTATAGCAAAACATGATCACCTACATTAAACTCACGCTTTTGTATCCTTTTGTCATGCCATCTTTTAACTTTTTCTTTAAACAACTTGGCATTCTCATAGGCTTGGGTTCTCCATTCATCAAGCGAGCTTATGTCAAATAACCTCTTCTCACCGGCAAGTTTGAAATCATAGTTGAGCTCTTTAATTGCCCAATAAGCTTTATGTCCTAATTCAAGAGTTAAGTGACAAGCCTTTCCATAAACCATTTTATATGGAGACATACCCATAGGGTTTTTATAAGCAGTTCTATAAGCCCATAATGCATCATCAAGTTTGTTAGACCAATTCTTTCTAGATCTATTAACAGTCTTTTGTAAAATCAATTTAATCTCTCTATTGCTCAATTCTACTTGACCACTAGACTGAGGATGATATGGAGATGCAATTCTATGGTTAACATCATACTTAGCAAGCATTTTACGGAAAGCACCATGAATAAAATGTGAACCACCATCAGTCATTAAATATCTAGGGACTCCAAACCTCGGAAAAATAACTTCTTTAAGCATCTTAATAGTGGTGTTATGATCAGCACTACTAGTTGGAATAGCTTCTACCCACTTAGTAACGTAATCAACAGCAACTAAAATATGTGTATACCCATTAGAGGAAGGAAAAGGTCCCATATAATCAAAGCCCCAAACATCAAATGGTTCAATAAAAAGTGAATAATTCATAGGCATTTCCTGACGTCTACTAATATTACCAATTCTCTGGCATTCATCACAAGACAAGACAAACTTACGAGCATCCTTGAAGAGAGTAGGCCAATAAAAACCTGATTGCAATACCTTGTGTGCAGTTCTATCTCCAGCGTGGTGTCCTCCGTAAGACTCGGAGTGGCACTTGCGTAGGATCTGTTCCCGTTCATGCTCAGGTACACAACGTCTAATAACACAATCTACTCCTTTATAAAGGTGTGGGTCATCCCAAAAGTAATGTCTTAAATCATAGAAAAACTTTTTCTTTTGCTGGTATGTGAAACTAGGTGGTATAAATTTAGCAACAATGTAATTAGCATAATCAGCATACCATGGAGTATTACGAGAAGCATTTATGACAGCTGATTGCTCATCAGGAAAGCTATCATCAATAGGCAGTGGGTCATCAAGAACATTTTATAACCTAGACAAGTTGTCTACAACGGGGTTCTCAGCTCCCTTTCTATCAATAATATGCAAATCAAATTCTTGTAGCAAGAGAACCCATCTAATAAGTCTATGTTTAGCATCTTTATTTTCCATAAGATATTTAATAGCAGCATGATCAGTGTGAACAGTTACTTTGGAATCAACAATATAAGATCTGAACTTATCACAAGCAAAGACAACTGCTAAAAATTCTTTTTTCAGTTGTAGCATAATTCCTCTGGGCACTGTCTAGAGTTTTACTAGCATAATGAATAACATTTACTTTCTTATCAACTCTTTGCCCTAGAACAGCCCCAACAGCATAATCACTAGCATCACACATAATTTCAAAGGGTAAATTCCAATCAGGTGGCTGAACAATAGGTGTAGAAATAAAGGCCTTTTTAAGTATTTCAAATGCTTCTACACAATCATCATCAAAAACAAAAGGAACAACTTTTTGCAAGAGATTTGTGAGAGGCCTAGAAATTTTAGAGAAGTCTTTAATAAACCTCCTATAGAAACCAGCATGACCAAGGAAACTTCTTATACCTTTGATATCTTTAGGACACGGCATCTTTTCAATAGCATCTACTTTAGCTTTATCAACTTCAATACCTCTTTCAGAAATTTTATGCCCCAAGACAATACCTTCATTAACCACAAAGTGGCACTTCTCCCAATTCAAGACAATATTAGTTTCTTCACATCTCTGCAAAACTCGATCAAGGTTGCTTAAGCAATCATCAAAAGAAGTTCCGTAAACAGAGAAATCATCCATGAAAACCTCAACAATCTTTTCACAAAAATCAGAGAATATAGCAGTCATACATCTTTGAAAGGTAGCAGGTGCATTGCATAAACCAAAAGGCATACGTCTATAAGCAAAGGTACCGAAAGGGCAAGTAAAAGTGGTCTTTTCCTGATCATCTTTTGACACAGGCATTTGAGAGAAACCAGAATAACCATCTAGAAAGCAAAAAAGTGTATGTTTGGATAATCTTTCTAGCATTTGATCACTAAAAGGTAGAGGGTAATGATCTTTTCTTGTAGCTTTATTTAATTTGCGAAAATCAATTACCATTCTATAACCTGTAACAATTCTTTGTGGGATTAATTCATTCTTATCATTAGGAACAACAGTAATACCTCCCTTCTTAGGGACACAATGAATAGGACTTACCCACTGACTATCAGCAATAGGATAAATTATACCTGCTTCCAGAAGCTTTAGTATTTCATTTCTTACCACTTCTTTCATCTTAGGATTTAACCATCGTTGATGATCAACAACTGGTTTAGCATCTTTCTCCAATTTAATTTTGTGCTGGCATAGAGTGGGACTAATGCCCTTAAGATCATCAAGAGTATATCCAATAGCAGCATGGTGCTTCTTCAGATTTTTCAATAATCTCTTTTCTTCATGCTCTAAAAGGTTAGCACTAATAATAACAGGATGTATCTTCTTTTCATCGAGATAAGCATATTTCAAAGTATCCGATAATTGTTTAAGCTCAAACACGGGGTCACCCTTGGGTGGAGGAGAATCCCCAAGGATTTCAACAGGCAAATTGTGTTTCAAAATACGCCCTTGATTAAAGAATACTTCATCTATTTCCCTTCTTTCATTCATAGACAAATCATTTTCATGGTCTAGCAAATATTGTTCTAAAGGATCTGTAGGAGGCACGACAATAGAAGCAAAACCAATAATTTCGTCCTTACTAGGCAATTCTTTATCATGGGGTTGTCTACGAAATTTAGATAAATTAAAATCATGAGACATATCCCCTAAACCAACAGTAATGATATCTTTCTCGCAATCTATCTTAGCATTAACAGTATTCAAGAAAGGTCTACCAAATATAATGGGACAAAAGTTATCTTGTGGGGAACCAAGAACAAGAAAATCAGCAGGATATTTTATTTTCCCACACAAGACTTCAACATCTCTAATAATTCCAATTGGTGAAATAGTATCTCTATTAGCAAGCTTAATAGTAACATCAATATCTTCTATCTCAGCAGGTGCAATATCATTCATAATTTCTTTATATAAGGAAAAAGGAATTGCACTCACACTCGCACCCATATCACATAAACCATGATAACAATGATCTCCTATTTTAACTGAAACAATAGGCATGCCAACAACGGGTCTATGTTTATCTTTACTATCGGGTTTAGCAATTCTAGTAGCCTCATCACAGAAATAAATAACATGCCCATCAATATTATCATCCAAGAGATCTTTTACCATAGCAATACTAGGTTCAACTTTAATTTGCTCAGGGGGTGTAGGTGTTCTAGTATAACTCTTACGAACCACAGTTGAAGCTTTAGCATGATCCTTTATTCTAACAGGAAAAGGTGGTTTCTCAATATAAGCAGTAGGAATAATAGGATCAACATTATAAGTAATAGTTTCTTCTTCAACTTTAATAGATTCAACTAATTTAACTTTAATGGGAGGATGATATTTAAACCACTTCTCCTTAGGGAGATCAACATGAGTAGCAAAAGATTCACAGAAAGAAGCTACTATCTCAGAGTCAAGTCCATATTTAGTGCTAAAATCACGAAAAACATCGGTATCCATAAAAGATTTAACACAATCAAACTTAAGGTTTATACCTGACTCCTTACCTTCGTTGAGGTCCCAATCTTCATAGATGCGTTTAATTCTTTCCAATAAATCCCATTTGAATTCAATAGTCTTCTTCATAAAAGAACCAGTACAAGAAGTATCGAGCATGGATCGATCATTATGAGAAAGCCGAGCATAAATTTTTTGAATAATAATTTCTCTTGGGAGCTCATGATTGGGGCATGAATATAACATTGACTTAAGCCTCCCCCAAGCTTGAGCGATACTTTCTCCTTCACGAGGCCAAAAATTATATATATAATTCCGATCACGATGAACCAGATGCATAGGATAAAACTTCTGATGAAATTCCAATTTCAATCGGTTGTAGTTCCATGATCTAATATCATCACATAGCCTATACCATGTCAATGCCTTCTCCTTCAAAGATAAAGGGAAGACCTTCTTCTTGACTTCATCCTCGGGCAAACCTGCAAGCTTAAATAATCCACAAACTTCATCCACATAGATTAGATGCATATCAGGATGTAATGTTCCATCTCCTGTATAAGGATGAGCTAGCAGTTTCTCTATCATACCCGAAGGAATTTCATAATAAATATTTTCAGTAGGTGCAGTAGGTTGAGGAGCAATTCTTTGCTCTTCCGGTTGAGCTGAAGATACCCCGAACAAGCCCCTCAAAGGATTATTTTCCATAGTAAGAAGTGACAGTAAATTTCAGCACACTATATAAATGTTTCCTTACCAAATTCCACTCACCAAAGGCGCTTCACTCCCAGGCAACGGCGCCAGAAAAGAGTCTTGATGACCCACAAGTATAGGGGATCTATCATAGTCCTTTCGATAAGTAAGAGTGTCGAACCCAACGAGGAGCAGAAGGAAATGAAAAGCGGTTTTCAGCAAGGTATTCTCTGCAAGCACTGAAATTATCGGTGACAGATAGTTGTATGATGAGATAATTCGTAACGGGTAACAAGTAACAAATGAAAATAAGGTGCAGCAAGGTGGCCCAATCCTTTTTGTAGCAAAGGACAAGCCTGGACGAACTCTTATATAAAGCAAAGCGCTCTCGAGGACACATGGAAATTGTTGTCAAGTTAGTTTTCATCATGCTCATATGGTTCGCGTTCGTTACTTTGATAATTTGATATGTGGGTGGACCGGTGGTTGGGTGCTGCCCTTCCTTGGACAAGCCTCCCACTTATGATTAACCCCTCTCACAATCAACCGCAGCTACGAAAGAAAAACTAGGGTAAACCTAACCATAGCATGAAACATATGGATCCAAATCAGCCCCTTACGAAGCAATGCATAAACTAGGGTTTAAGCTTCTGTCACTCTAGCAACCCATCATCTACTTATTACTTCCCAATGCCTTCCCCTAGGCCCAAATCATGGTGAAGTGTTATGTAGTCGACGTTCACATAACACCACTAGAGGAAAGGCAACATACATCTTATCAAAATATTGAACAAATACCGAACTCACATGATTACTTATAGCAAGACTTCTCCCATGTCCTCAGGAACAAACGTAACTACTCACAAAGCATATTCATGTTCATAATCAGAGGAGTATTAATTATCATTAAGGATCTGAACAAATGATCTTCCTCCGAATAAACCAACTAGCATCAACTACAAGGAGTAATCAACACTACTAGTAACCCACAGGTACCAATCTGAGGTTTTGAGACAAAGATCGGATACAAGAGATGAACTAGGGTTTGAGAGGAGATGGTGCTGGTGAAGATTTTGATGGAGATTGACCCCCTCTCGATGAGAGGATCGATGGTGATGACGATGGCGATGATTTCCTCCTCCCGGAGGGATGTTTCCTCGGCAGAATAGCTCCGCCGGAGCCATAGATTGGTTCTGCTCATGTTCCGCCTCGAGACGGCGGCTCTTCGTCCCGAAAACTTCCTTATGATTTTTTCCAGGGTAAAAGACACCATATAGCAGAAGATGGGCGTCGGAGGCATGCCAGGGGGCCCACAAGGACGGGGGGCGCGCCCAGGGGGGTAGGGCGCGCCCTCCACCCTTGTGGCTGGCTGGTGGCCCCCCTCTGGTGCTTTCTTCGCCCAATATTATTTATTAATTCCAAAATGACTCTCCTTGAAGTTTCAGGACTTTTGGAGTTGTGCAGAATAGGTCTCTAATATTTGCTCCTTTTCCAGCCCAGAATTCCAGCTGCCGGCATTCTCCCTCTTCATGTAAACCTTGTAAAATAAGACAGAAAAGGCATAAGTATTGTGCCATAATGTGTAATAACAGCCCATAATGCAATAAATATTGATATAAAAGCATGATGCAAAATGGACGTGTCATACGTTTCTCCCGAAAGCTCAGTAGACGTCACAGTTCACCGTGCGGGCTGATTGTTGGGGTTGGGTTGGATACTTCACTGACGAGTTCAGTGTCGCGCCTGCTCCCCGTCCAGTCTCGCAACGCGCAGGAGCGCCCGGGGCGATGGCCCAAGACCCCTGGGTGCATAGGTTAGTCTGGCGTGTTGACCTCTCGGCTGAGCCTAGGTAGGGCGCTGCTTCATGTCGATCTCCCGAGGCCGGGCATTACCCAGCAAGTGTGTACGGCCAGAGGTGATCGAGCGTGTTGGGTAACAGTAGTGCACCCCTGCAGGGAAGTGATCTATTCGAATAGCCGTGTCCACGGTAACAGGACGCTCAGTTTGGTATCCCGATCTATTACCTGAACTGGAAACTTGTTTAATTAATTGAAGCTCCGGGATCGTTTTCTCGCAGGGAGTCGAGGAAGGATCTCTAGGCTTTGCCTCAACATGCTTGCTTAATAAAATGCTTATCTGTACTCTTCTAATTGCTGCAAGATGGTGGCTTCGTGAAGATGCTAGTCTTCGATAGGACTAGGTCTTCTCTCTATTCTGGCTTTTCTGTAGCCCAGTCCACATATACAGCCTTTCTTTGATAATGTTGCATATGTAGTGTAGATCCTTGCTTGCTGAGTACTTTGGATGAGTACTCACGGTTGCTTTGCTATCTCTTTTCACCCATACCCCTTTTGATGTTACCTCAGATGATGGAGCCCAGGAGCCAGATGTCCCCGCAGGAGCTTACTATCAGGAGGGTCCAGATGGCACGTACTACTGGATCGAGCCAGCCGACCGGGAGTAGGATCGGAGGTCCCAGGCAGGAGGCCTTCGCCTTTCGATCTAGAGTCGTTGTTTGTGCTAGCCTTCTTAAGGCATCCTTGACTAACTATGTCTGTACCCAGATATTATTTGTATGACTGACTTATGTATTCGGATCCTCGTGATCCCTGGTCTGTAATATTCGTGGATCTCCGTTTATTTATGTTAGAGTTGTGTTGTGATATCTTCACGTGAGTCCCTGTGCTTGATCGTGCATATTTCCGTGTATGATTAGTGCACGATTGAGTCGTGGGCGTCACAAGTTGGTATCAGAGCCGACTGCCTGTAGGAAGCCCCCTTCCAATTCCTTGGCCGAAGTTGAGTCTAGACATTCAAAAACTAATTTACTAACTTGGCTGTGTGGCTTACGGGCCCACGTCGCCAACTGGGTGGTATTAATATCTTTTATTCCTCCTCTATACTCTGGGACTCTGATCTCTCTTTTATTCGGGTTAAATGAATTTACTAACGCCGACACATAGGATCTCGTAAATCTCGTCTGCCCGGAGAGCTGGATATCTATGCTTATTCCTTACCATTGATCTGATTAGTCTGATAATCATTTTTCCTTTCTATTGTTTTGTTTAACCTTTCTCTCTGAGTTGTATTATACTTCTCATTGTTATTTGACAATCCTGAATTTCCTCTGTTTCAGATGGATCGTTTGTTTCCACCACGCCCTGCGACGCAGCTTGTGCTTCGCACTTGGGCTCGTGATGCCCCTGGTTTTCCAGCTGTCCTGATCGCCCTCCTGACCAGACTTGGCTACCGCTGGTACCCCGAATACATGGTCTACGAGGATTACCGCGAGTTCAATCAGGAGCAGTACCATGCTGATCTTCGTATCTGTAACATCCCGATTCTCGGAATGTTTAAGAAAAAGTTTTCCAAAAATCAGGGCGAGAAAATTTCATTTGTTTTATTTGCTAACAAAGCTTAAATTGATTTTTTATAACTTTAGTTGATTTAATTTCATCTAATGTGAACCTAAATTAAAATTGAGTTGCTTTCTATTCTTTAAGTAGGATTTTATGTTCTTGTCTTTAGCATATTAATTATGCGTGTTTTCCTTCTTTGGATGTTTGAAGTTCGTTTGATTTTATTGAGTCTTTATTCAATTTCTAGACTTCCCTAGAAAGAAAATTTCTTTCTTTGTCACACTATGGAGAGAATTCCCTAGGCTCAATGTGCGTGTATCTTTGCTCTCTATTTTTTTCCACCGAAAGGGCCAATGCTCTCTTTTTTTTTTTCTTACTTTCCTTCCTAATGTGCCGGCCGATCTGGCCCAACACCCACACAAGGCGACCCCTCTTCTATCCTTCATGTGTACGTTCTCATGCTACATGTTACACGAAGTGAAACGTCCACGCATGAACGCTGCCTCCTGCCCATCTCCTTTAATTCCATCTCCTTGACTCCTCCTTGTGCCTATTTCTCTCCAATTCATCTCCCAGCGCCATGCCTCAAGCGCTTCATCTCTTTCTCCACCCACGCACACCTACAGGCACACAAACAAAAGGAAAAGGAAACCTACAGGAGAAACAGCCCCTCCTCTAAATCGTTTAGTTCTTCACCGTTTCCAAATTTGTGAGTATCTACATGTGCGCCTCCACCTCCTCTTCCAATCCCCTAGCAACCCCTCCCTCTCTGTTCCTAATTCTTTGAAGAACTCTCCTCGAACTACAGCAGCTCCATGGACACTGGTGTTCGACCCCGATGAAGGAGGCCATCCCCATCTGTTTCCTTGCGCCAGGAACTTCTCCTCCACGCCATGAATTCAATCAGGAAAGAACGAACGCTTTTCATCGACCACACGCGAACAATTTTACATGTCCATCTACACTGTTCGTCGAGTTCATCGCACTGTCCCGTCAAACACGGTGAGCCCCTATCAAATTCCTTTTGTACACGTTCTCGACATCATCTAGTGTATCCCATAGACATCATTAGCCAACCACTCTCCATCGTTGCTCGCGCCGATGCGTGAACCGATGCCATCGACATGTCCTCGTACTTTCTGTCCCTCGGATGACACTTTGTATGCAATAGATAATTTGTTTATCATGCCCATAGTAACCCCATGGTGGAGTTAGATCGTTAGTTTCATCAATAGGTTTTAGTATAAATTTTATTATAGTCGTTCTTGCCCAAGATTAAATGGGGGGTTTGTTCATCGGTTAAATTTTGTATTAATATGTTTTGTTCATATGTTTGCGCTATGCGTAGGAGTGCATCCTATTGGTCATAATTTTTGCATGCGACAAATGAGTTTTAGATTTATTTGTTTACCGATTATAGTTATGTGATATATTTCTTTCGTGTGGTACGTGGTCGTATGATAGAGCTATGTACAAGTTTCTGTCAATTATTATCATGGGTAGTAGTTGATCGGTGAACTTTTGTGTTGGTTTGATATATTTTTTATAAGTTCATGACATGCCTAGGTGTCGCACCTAATTATTTCATAATTTTTGGAGTTAGATGTGACTGATTAGATTTATTGTAATGATTTCTTTTAATTACCTATTATAGTTTTGTACGTTGTCTCGTGTTGTTATTTTTTGTACATCATGTAGTCATGTCTTATGCACACGTACAAATTTTTATGAATGTTCACCATGCATATAATTCCATAGAATTGTTCTAGGCTTCACTTTGTTTGTCGCATCATGAATTACATCATATCTTGAGTTTTGTTTAGCATAATGGAGATATCTTAGATATAGTTTACATATTCATATTCATCCATGTTGCATGTTTATTTATTTGTTTGAAATCATGCCATGCCTATGATAGTTGTTTAGGTATTTGTCATGTGTGTTTTTGCATAGTTTTCTTTATGCTAGGCTCTAGATGTTAAATGAAGTGCTATGTTACTTTAGAACAATTCCATTATAGTTCCCTGTGGCATAACACATTTTGTGTAGTTGTTCCTATGGTTTCTTACATGTCACCATTCTAGATTACATGGTTGGTTGCTTTATGTCATGATTTAGGTCATACTGCTATATAGAATTTGTGCTTGTGGTGTAGAACTTAGTTTATTACTTCTTCGTAATTATTCATTTACTTACCTAGACAGTAGCTATGTATAATTAACTGGTTGTTATATTTTGTTAGCACTTTCTCAAAGTCGTGCATGTTCTATTGTATGATTTACATGTGTTATATGATCGCTAGTTTGTACTTTTTGATCGCACATATGGATAGCCTTTGCCTATTAGAGATACATGTTACCAGTGTATGATCTCTTATGACTTAAGTTTGATGCTTGATCAATACCCCGCATGATGATGCAACTGCATAACTAGATTGTACTAGTAGAGTGCCCGTGCGTTGCCACGGGCTCTTGAAATAGTTTGCAAGAGTTAAATGTTAAATTTCACACGTACAAACAATATAGCACAAACACAATTATTGAATAATTGAAGTCCATTTTTGCAATGTAAATTGATAACAAAAAGAAAGATTAACGGCATGTTCATGTAACAAACTGAGCGATGTTGGACCTTAACATCTATTACAAAATTATCAATATCTAGATGATGTGCTTAAAAAATTCTTTCACAACATCAGGAAAGTTGCCTTTAGCTTCATTCCCACGATGTTTTAGCAAGTATAATAAAAATTGTTTCCTCAACTCATACCCATCCTGCACGAACAATATATGTAGTTAGTATGAAAATTTCACGCCGAAGGTCTTAAAACATGTAAAGGACAATACTCACCCCGCAAACCGGCTTGACCAATTCTTTACCGTTCCACCAGAGCATAAAATGAAAAACAAAATAGCCAGACACATTCCTGCAGTTTTTTAAATTAATAATATAAAGAATATAGTGATAACAAAAATAAATGTTTTTATTATGAATTCATTACCCGTCTATACTCGTTGAAATACCAACCGGAAATAAATGTTGCCATTTAGATATATCGGAATTCCATCCAGGCAACTTTATTTCGAGTGCTTCTTTGAAATCCCTTGCAAAACTTTTAAATTTCAGTGCATGCCTCAAATTATTATCCTCTAACGATTGTGATGTTTGAATAGGGTCCATAATATATAGACGACGTGCCTCTTTGTCGATGACGTATAAGATGTATCGGCCGATGGATGCATAGGGAAGATAAATCTACAAGTGGAGCTATTAGAAACAACAAATAAACCATGATAACAATAGACAAAATACTTTACTTATCATGTTGCACGATGAGATATCGTTGTCTATCCCAGGCCAGCTATCAAATAATGTTGCCAACGTCTAGATAGTTTCCTTCTCGCAAAATTTCTTACCTCGTGTTGACTCTAGCATCATGGACTAAGTAAAAAAAGAAATATTGTGTTGATACTAATGCCACATAGAATGAAGAGTTACTTCTAACTTACACAAAATCTTAGATCCATGTAGTGTATAGGAGGGTCTGTGAACAATACTCCCTCGTCACATGCCAACTTTCCAGAAAAAATGTGTTTGAAATTATATAGTAAGAATATGAAGAGAAATGTTACTCAGTTATGCAGTCAACCAAAACAAATTCAAGAATATTAACACCATGCAGAATGTTGAAAGCTTCTGTTGACCACTGACCACCAACATGTTTTCAGAAAAATTGTGCCTCAAACAGTATACGCAAATACAATGGTAGTTTTTTGACCTGCTATGTGCATTACACACAAGTTCATATCATTTTACTAAGTTGACAATGTTCAGCTAGTTCAGGCAGAGAACAAGTTTTCCTTTCTTAGTTCACCCGTTTGCTCATAAAAAGGAAGCTTACAATATTTGATGTGCAGATTAACCAAAGACAATATAAGCTTCAGTATAACCCACAGATAACTTGGTATGGAGTGAAACAATAAAGCTCCTTTAAACCATGGACGTTTATTTTCATTATAAGCAGCGATCAACATGTACTTACTAATAATTATTATTCAAAACTTGATGTACTACTAATAATTACAAAAATTCCGCAAAGAACTTGAGAGGTAAGCACGGAGTTAATCAATAGTTACTACAAATAATTTTTAAATATAGAGATTCATGAGGGACAAAATAGGTATAGAACAATAAATGCACAATTGGCATTGTGCGATCAAAAGAATCTTCTATACAATATAATGCACCATCAGCTAGTCGCTAACTGCTTGCAAGAGTATTCTTTAACATCGAACATAAAATGGTACAATCAGAGTACCATTGCTCTCTTTCCGACGGTAGATATTCACCTAAACAACATGTTTGATAATCTAGTAACATGCAACAAAGCTAGCACAACAACAACAGGTAGCACGACGCAGCCACATCCCATCGTCTCATCTCCCTGAGAAGGTGATACTGCTGCATCGCCATGGAGCTCGTAGAAAGGTTTGACCGCACAACACACAAACACCACCAAATTGTCGGGCCATTCGTGATCTACGCTTTCCTGGTTCCCACGGCGTCAAGGTTAATTTCTTTTGTGGGTCAAGATTTTCAAGAGAAGATAACCTCACCTCCGAGCCACCATGTCCATCATACACGCTGAGCATCTCTCCTCCCGTGACCTGGCCTTTTACTATTGTAGTAACAACCATGTGATCCCAGTACTTGTTCTTCATGTTATTCTATCGATGGAATAATTTGAGTTTTTTGACCGAACGCTTGTCTGCATTTGAGGACAAATAAATTAGCTGAGACAACCAAGTAAATAAGTTCAAATTAATAGGATCATAAAATATAAATTGAGCACTGAGGCAAGTAATATCATTACCAATCTTGTATCTTCTTCCGATGTCCAAGCCATACGGTGTGCGATCCTACCGGGCTCTGAATCCGCTTCAAGACGGACGACAAGCCATGACCATCTAGACTCATTTAATCCTTTTGAAATGAGGAGCCTATCTGCTAAGGAACGCTAGGTTCAGACATGACTGATAGACTATTCCAAGAAACAATGGTACAGGCAAAAAAAATACAAACAACTGCATGTTAGGATTAGATGGGAACCCGAGAGGCTACTAAACCTACATATCTACAACTAAGCAGGAATATTCATATGATTATACTGCACACAATGATTTGTATCTCAGTAAACTCCTTGCAGTCCAAAAGGAATCTGCACTACTAAGACCTACAGAGTCAGTTACAGAAAGTTGCTTAACTACATTATTATCTCAGAATTTCATTACATACTACAGCAGTAGCAAGAAAGCATCTTGGTTCAGCTTATGCAAGTACTATAATGTGATCTTAAGAAAAAAAAGAGTAAATTGGTCAGCTTACGCAACTACCAAAATTTCACCTTACACAATTTTGTTATAGTTTCACGCAAAAAAATTATGGCACAAGTGCACAACCTTTAGGAGCTGAAAAATACTGGATAATATCTCAATGAAAACATGTTGTAACACAACTGCACAAAAAGTATTATGCCGAGAGCACCAGCCCACCTGCAAAAATTGATGTAGGCCAGCTTTAACATTTTAAGCAACACACACAAAACAAATTAACCTTGAAGTCTTGAATTGACCATTGGGCATGCATTTAGCTTCACTATCATACTTCATATGTATGTTTTACTAAAGCAATGATCAAAACAGCATTGCTGTATCCAAAAAAACAGAACACGACTTTGACGCTCTTATAGAATATAATACAATGAAAAAGTTACGAAATATAAGAGAACACTTTCAGCTTCAGATGTGTCAAGTATCTTACTGTTACCTATCATTGTATGATGCTTTAGTTCCAAGAACTGACATGAATCAAATAAATGCCTTTCTTGGAAATAAGAAGAATATTGTTCCTTATTTTTGCCATTGATTCCTCTGCTATTCTTGTTGATATATAACCAGAACACACATAGTGATAAGCTCTTTTGCAGGGACATGAAAAGATACATTAGATCTAGATGGATGAATGAATAGTGTATGCATATACTTTGTGACAATTTTAAAACAGTACATATATCACAAATGATACACCTTTTTTAGATCATGATACACTAATATTTTAAGCAACTGATTTTATGATGAAAGTAGTATTTTCTTATTTTTTGCTCAACCTTCCTAAACAGATATAGCATAGCCGGCCATATCCAACTATAGAGCAGACAACATAGCAGCCAAAATGTTTTATATTGCAATTAATTATAACACACCGGACAAGAGTAATCTTGCATGGGATGTACTACTAAAAATTGATAAATCATATTTATAAGAAGAGCTTGCTAATAATATACGTCAAGAAAAAAGTACCAATCTTACCATGTATAATTTGGCACATATCATCAACTTATCTGACTAAAAGATAGCATGGTATTTCATCTCATGGGTATCTGTAAACTGGAAAAAATGTGAACTGAAGCAATTACCATGATACATTAGAGTTAGAAGGATGTGCACTAACTTCTCTTCTCAAGCTAGCTCCTAATCATGCTCAAACATAAGGCATATGAAAGAAGTGATACCTGATGATTCACCATATGTTGCTACCGCTGCTTCATTCTTCTTGCAGTTTGCATGGTCGTTCCGCTGCTCACCACTGCCTCGCCTTACTGCTGCTACTCGCTAACGCCGCCCCGTAGTGCAGCTGCTGCTGGTTGCTGCCTCATCTTGCTACTGCCGCCCGCCGCCCTGTAGTGCAGCTGCTGCAGCTGGTGGCCGCCGCAACTTAGTGTGTCTACCAACATCCAGATGCCCTCAGGCGCCACAGGTCACCACGCACCTCACCATAGATCCACAAGAGAGATTGAAATAGTTAGTAAATTATAGGCCTAAAATATACATACTTATTTAACTTTGCAAATAAAGATAGTAAAATGGAGAAAAAATAGGAAACGAACTGATAAATTTCAATCTTTATTATGCAAGTAATACCATACGAGGCTTACCAATCAATGCTGCTCTTCAACTATGTCCCCTAAGAAACTGGTCCTCACCGCAGGTCACGTGCGAAGATCTGTAAAGCCGGAATCAAGTAGGCAACACATGTCATACATTATTTCCCCCATAGGGATTTGTGAAAGGGCGACAAAGATGGCGATAACCATGAGTGACCTAGAGGAGGGACGCCATGACACACTGGACGATGTAGATTCCGGTCGTTGTGAGTTTCATCCAGTGGTGAGGTGTCCTGTTGCAGTGTATCAATGGTCAGGTGATGATTAGCAAGGAGTAGATCCATTCCAATAGTCTCGAGCTTAGGAGAGGCAAATAAGACTTCAATGCACATAGTTGATCAAGTGATGCTCAAGATTAACAATTTGGTAGCGACTCAAATAAATATAAACAAAATGCCGATGCATTCTTAAACTGGAAACATTGGACTTATAAAAGTTTCCATTTGTAGTGCTATGGCAGAGATGTGGATGAAACTACAATGTTGTCATATGATCATGTACAATAATAAGAACTCAAAGTGATAGAAACAGAGGAGGGGCAAAGTATCAAGAGGAGGTGCAGATTGGTTTGGATGGGATCCGCATGCTTAATCCCAGCACAAGCAGGACCCTAAGGATTTATCCCTTGATGCACTGACGAAATGGGAGGTGTGTTCGTCAGCATTTTTGCAGAAGATTATTGTTATATTTTCTCATCATTGTTATGATACGCAGTAGTGAGGGTATTCTCATGGTTGACACTTTGCTTATTTAGGTTTTGGATTCAACTGTATTTGTGATTTGTGCCAAGACTTCGGTATATTTTGAAGCAAAGCTAATACGGCTGAAGTCAAACAGCTATACCTCCAATACTTTGCTTGACACTGTGACAGCAGCAACACTCCAGGTATTCTCTTTTCACTATCCGTGAGTAGCCTCCTAACTATATTGAAAATAGTTGAAATTCTTCTTCTCAATGCTCTAATGTCTGTATATTTTTTAGTTTTGTTTCTTTGGCAGTGTTGCTGCTTCACAGTTGAACTGTATTATAGTAAAAGGGCCCGTGTGTTACAACGTGGACATACATATTTTAGTGGCTAGTTCTAAAAAAACATTATTTAGTGGCTTCACATTTTCTAAAAGAAAAAAAGACATGGATTCCATCGTAGAATATAGAAGTAGGTGTTTAGAAACCTTGTGCTCAAAACAATATGTTTAGAAACCTCAAAAATAATTTACCAATTAAAAACTTTACTTGCATTAGGTGCTTGAGAATGTGTTTGTCTAGCAGATACTGGTCATGATAATATTTTGAGCCAAGGTGAAATTCACTACTCCTATATATGCGATAGGAACCTTGTGCACTCGATGTCTCATCATATAGACACCCATCTCGAGAACCATTTCAAAACTAAAGAACATACGCCATCATTGCGTACATGATCCTTCCCAGTATTTTTTTTCCACTGGTCATACAAAATACAACCACAAATTTCCATATATCTATGGTAGCAGTACTCCTTGTACTGCCTGCTATCATGCTGTGCTACTTAACCAAATATAGCTATCAGTAGTTGGAAGATTTATTGGTTCAAACATACCAGCATACTTGGAAAGCATAGGCATACTTATATATCACCCTATAAGTAACTGGGAAGAAGCAACATCACCTCAATTCCTTAACTTCCGTGTTCAATGTTGGGATGATACCGACCCATCTAGCAAAATAACAGCTGGAGTTTTACTGTCTACAAAAACAACTGAAATCTCAGGTAGAAATTATAATCCTTTCAGAAGTATTTTCATGTTCCATCAGAAATAAGAAACAAATCTGAGTAGAAAAATAGCCAATGCATTTTATTGGTTCATGGAAAATAGTATATAGCACCTACACTTGCCATCTCAAACTTGATGACCCCCTCCTAGGTTAAACAGATTAACCATAGAACCTAAGGGTTGTACATGATTCTCCTCCACATCCAACTTGCATCTCTTAGGTAGCACACAACAAATTGTTTGCTCGGACGGGCATTTTATCAAGCACCTAGTGAGCAAATCAGAATACAGATAGTTTGAGAGGTGAGAATACAACATCTCATGCAACAGATGCCTCTTGGTGAAGCTGTGTAGGGAACTGAGTCATCATTGGAACCGTCTGCCTGCAATATGTTCACACACATCAAGCATATATGATCTTTTGGGGAACTGTAATTCTCGACTCCTAGTTCAATAAGATTATATATGTGGTGATAAAAGTCCCAAAAGAGATTGTTGGGCCTCTTCTTTGAATGAAAACCATACAGTCATACTGCAAACAGATAAAAGGTAGCGGTTGAAAATAATGTAGAATAATATTCTCTAGAAAAATGAAAAGATCATTATGACAGATATGGGAAAGGTTTCAGATATGTTCTATATTGGTGCTCAGAAATTCACTATCTAGCTCAGGAAGTCATTTTAGTTTTGATAGCAACATCGATTTAATCTTTATTTTTTTCAAGTGAATAACAATTCCTTATTGTCACCAACTACACAATAGGAAATGTGAATAAAGGTTACAATAAGATTTAAGGGAGAATACCTCCAGGGAGTTCCACCACTACACTCAAATGGCTTGATGATGTTATTGTTGGCGCACTTCACATAACGATCGCGCATCAGGTGAAAATGATCTGTCAGCAAGGAGTTCAAAACTGCACCAATAGCACTTTGTACCATGGAGTATAAGCATCTTCTTGCCATTCTCAACCTGGGGAACAAATATTAGAGCAAGGTAAAACACAGAAATACTATTTTTAGTTTCTCAACATGGAAGGTTCAAAAGCAACATCTTTTCTAATAGCACTGGAAAAAAAATATCATACGTAGGTCTCCACATGATACATATGGCATGAGAGGTTTTACCATAACCGATCCAAGTTTTCTGCACATGATTTGTAAATAATCTGATTACTCCTAATCACAGCCAAAACTTCTTATTTAAAGGTACAAGATCATAGGATCAATTTTTGTTCTCAATGTCATAAGTACAAAATGCCCACAACTAAGAACCACATCCAAAAAGAGAGCATTTTCTTGAGAATCGGCAAAAGCAAGCACACACACATACCATGAACGTTTGTTGAACAGCAAATCAAGCTACTGATTTCCATCATATGGCAACTGGAAAAAAAATCATATGTGGCTATGTCCTACTTATATCCTAATCGACGTCCAACCAATACAGTCACATCACATTGAACATCTAGTAATGTTTATCCACTCGGACTAACATATCAAAATCAAAGTCTGCTCACCATAGCTGGCTGGAGTTATGTATCCAAGCAGTGGCTGCTAATGCGTGGCCACCGGCCGGCTAGCACTGAAGCGTCCATTCGTTGTCTCCCTGTTCACAAGTACCTAACAGAAGCATACATAATTACATATCTACATATCATGAATGGATTGCAATCAGCAAGCAGCAGCCTTGCCTGTGTAGATGTGTAATAGTAAGCACGTACTCCCTCTGTCCGGAAATACTTGTCATCAAAATGAATAAAAGGGGATGTATCTAGATGTATATTAGTTCTAGATACATCTCTTTTTATCCATTTTGATGACAAGTATTTTCGGACAGAGGGAGTAGCAGCTTGAACAAAATCAGTAGTAATAGGCTGCTGCTCTCTTCTCCGATCTCTATATATACAGAACAATAGTATAGCCAAGAGCAGCAAATATAGCAAAAGCAGAGCAGCCTCAGCAAGGCAACATACCTATATAAAGGAAGACTAATATTTTTTTTCTCAACTCATCAGATATTAAAACTGCAGTAAAGCATATAACTATCTAGAGCAGAACAATCAAGCATATCAACTACCACAGGTCCACGATCGGCTCAAAGTACTAATCATTTCCTCTACGTCAGTCCTGAAATCTGAAAATAAACATAAGCAGAATCTCATGAAGCAAGAACTACTTCTGGAATGCAAGTATCATCACAAAAAGGAAAATCATGCTTGTCTATCTCACCCTAAGTGCCCAGATTTTTTGTCGCTGCTGCTGGCCACGGAAGAAAGTGCACGCGCTAGGAGAGCTCTGGCAGAATATTTTCTCTAGCCCACAAAGAAAAATGGAGGTCGTGGTCGGTTCTACACTCGGTGGTGCTCCGCCGATCCTGTGCGTCGCGTCCAGAGGAAAGGCTGGGAGTGGGCACGGGTGGGCGACTTGGGTGCCGTTTTCATTGTCGCGGTCATGGATCCCTCCAGATCGTGGTCTCCGTCATGCGCAATCCTGATCCCTTCTAGCTCGCAGAAAAGGCAGTGCACTGGCTCTGACACACGTATGCAGAACACAATTAGTAATCATAGCAGAGATTTACACCCACTTATTTTTTAACAAAACAGACAACATCAGTATTTAACCTACAGAATATATAAACATATAATCCCTCTGTAACTTAATATAAGATGTTTTTAACACTTACAGCATCTCAAAAAATGTCTTATATTAAATTACAGAGGGAGTACTTTCTATCTTGACTTCAGAAGTAAGATTCTCGTGAGTTGATTGTGTGTGTGATATGAGCATCAGAACAGTTAATGAAGATCCATATCTCTCTATCTGATGATAAAGAGAATCTTATCTTAAACATAAGAACGGGAGCATACCAGCCCCTGGTGTTGGAAAATCCACAGGGCAACATAAAAGCTGGCTATCCTTGTCGCCATCATCGTCATTGCTAAGTTCAGCAAAGAAGAGTACTGGAACTGAACCTACAGAACCAAAAGAACAATTTAAAATATACGTTTGAATTTCTCACCTGGTTTATTACAAAATATTTCATCTTATCAACAACATCCTGGTGTGCCTCTTTATTAAATCATCTTCTTTCTTGGATGTTATTTTCCTGCAATAACAAAGCACGTGAATGACATAGATGTGGCACACAATATTTTTCAGTCACCCAAATGGATGCTACCAGGTCTCTTCCTCCTTACAAAAAGAATGTTACATTTGGTTGTTGCTACCTCAAAGGGTCGCTCGCCCTGTTACTTCCTGGCAGTATACATGCAAACACCAGTCAGAGGATGAAGTATGGAGAAAGAATCAAAGAAAGGAGGGAGAGAAGCACCTGTGATGAACACGAACATCCAGAGCTTCTATTAATGTGGTGGCCAACCATGGAATCACACCGCCAGCTGCCACACCAGACCTGGGACACCCTGCACCGGTGCCCGCCCCCTCGTTCTACCTATCCCGGTGCGGCCCATCTCGACAAGATGTGGCCGTGGCGGATCTGGCTGTCGCCCCGCTGACTTGCTCGTCTCGATCTGGGGCCTCCCCACTTTAAGGAAAGAAGGTGAGTGGAGGGCGACGCCGGCGGGGGAGAGGGCGGAGCTGATCAGAGGACGCCTCCTCTCCGGATCGAGAAACACCGCCGCGGCCGGGAACGCCATGGCCGCCTCCTGGCCGCGTTGCCCATCGAACCACCTCGTCCCACTTCGATTCCATCCAATGGGCAGTCCGCGACATCTAGGTGGAGCCACCTCCATTGCCAATTCCCCCTCCCGAGTACTGCAGCACTGGGTTGTCTTCTTCATCTCCGGCGAGCCATAGGGGATTAGGGGTAGCGATGTGGGCGCTGAGAAGGGAGGAGGTGGGGAGGGCTCCGGGGGATGCGTCAGTGCGCGGGTAGAGGGAGGAGCCGCCGCCGCCGCCGCCGAGATCCAGATCGAGCAGGGTGGAGTTGCGTGTCGTGCGTGTAGTCTGTATCGGAGAAAGACCGGAGGTGCGGGGGAAGAGAACCGGAGAAAAATGCATGGGAGGGGTGGTGGTGGTGGGAGGTGAGAAAAAAACCAGACGAAAAAAACGACGAAAAAAAACCAGACAAAGGTGGGAGGTGGGACGAAAAAAAATCATGGTAGGTGGGACGAAAATTAACCGACGGAGACTACCAACTGAGACATTAGGAGTAGAGATAGCATGTGTGTACCAGTTCATGTATTAGATCATGTCTAGTGGTGTATCTTACGTCTTTGCAACTATAGATTGTAACAAATAGAAGTGCATGTCATTTTCACTCATGCTAGTATATAGTACATTGCTTGATGTCATGATCTAGTTGTCTAACTTGCCTAAATGCTTAGTATGACATGTCCATGTGCTTATAGGACATAACTATGTCCGTGTGTTTATATGAGATAACTAGTATGTAAAGTTGTGTGCTCTTGCCATTCTTGATATTCATGTTAGTTGATATCAACTAAGTTATCTCATTTTTGTGAGCTGTATTCTATTAGTATCATACTTTGGCATCTCGTGTGATGATCATTCATACTTAGCGTTATACATTGTATCTAGTTGTTGCATTATTGTATATCTAGATGTCGTTCATGCAAGTGATCTTTCATGACTTATGATGTTCCATGTGCTATAGTTGTACTTGTGTTGCTCTTATATGATTGACTTGTCTCACGTTACTATTATGAGTGTTGTATATGTGTTGCAATAGTTCATCGCATGCTTAGACTAGTTTATCTTTCATGTTAGTTGAGTTGTGTTGTGGTGATATTATAACTGCTAGTGGTTATTGGTATTAGTCGTTCTTTAGTAATAAGACCATATCCTAGTTTAGTATATTATCATGATCACTCGTGTGTGTGATGCATGTGTTATTCGTTGAGACCTCTAGTGATTCTATGCTCACATGCCTCGTGTGAAGATGCGTCTTGATTTAGTTGTTTATTTAGTTTTGACCATAGTATTGGATTGGCTCTTTGTTATAGGAATGCTCGCTATAGTTATTACGTTTGATGTTTACACTTTGGTTGTTGTTAACCATTATGAATATTTGGATTCATCCAAGTATTTATTTGCGGTTGATTATTACTCTTAACCATATCATGTCTAAGATAGTTGTTCATCCATTTGTTCCATGTATTGTGTAGCTCTTGTTAATTGTTTGACAAATGAATTAGTTGATATAATGGAGTTGATTCTATTTCCTTTTAATATTATTTTAGGGCTAGACCTTGATCAATTAAATTCATGGTGTTGAATGATGTTTCATTGTTTAACTACTATGGTGTGTAATGTTGATTTGGTTATCGTATACAATACTTGCTTTGAATTATCATATAGTTGATGTGTATGTTGGATGCTATTGACCATTATAAAATATTTAGATTCTATCTAAATATTTATTTGTGGTTAACTATTACCTTCATCATGTCATGTTATGATTGCGTAGTTGAAATGCATAGTTTGGATTGTTCCATGTGTGTTGATGACATTTGGTTTGTTATGTAGCAGTTTCCATATAGTAAGCTCAGATGTGTAGTGGGCACTGCTAATGGTTAGTACCATAGTTTGTATTAGAACGTTAGTCTTGTTGACAAGCTTTGCTTAGTCATCTTCAACCTAGACCCTGCCTATCCGTCGAATCCTCTCTACTTACCTTCCAATCGTGCTATCTCCTTTTGGAATCTCCATCTTGATCAATATCTTGCTATCTATCCACTCTTAAATTGTTTTGGATGTTATTTGGATTTGTTATTGCTTTGGTATTTATTGTTTGTCTTTTTCTATCGTTACAACGAGTAGGGAGTGACGAGGTTGGACGTCGACAGAACCAGGTTACCGAAGAAGGACTCAACAACGAAGGCATGCCTCCTTCTTTGATCATACTTATCCTATGTTTTACAAAATTGCATTGTTTTTTTATTGTTACTATATGCATGCTATTTTAATTCTTGTAGCTAGCGTGTCGATTGACACATTACCTTGATCCGCTTGTCGCCTATTCGTTTGACACCTGAGTAGAAGTATATAGTTCCGGTAGAGTAGAAATGCTTAGCCATGCTTATCACCCTATAGGTGCTTTGTTGAATGACCTCTGAGTCATTGACACTTGAAACTTATTGTTGAGCTCGCTGAGCTAGGCCGGTTGGCCTTGTTGATCTTCTCTATCCTCTTCTACTCTGGGTGAAACTTACCATCTGAATACTGGCGTGGGCGACAGTTGAATCAAGGATTGAAGGAGCGATTGGCTGCCCTTCATAGGTTGAAGGGGGCAATCAGTCGTCTATGCCGCATGAGGCCTAATAAGTCTTGGATTTGAAGATTGTGATAACAGTACAGCCACATGCTATATGGGCACTGTCTTGGTCAAGTAAGCTAGTCAGCCTTAGGTGTCGATGTCGCCGTACCGCAGATGGGATAGCTGCCTTGCGAGGAGTATCCTCGGCACAGATGGGGGGACCGGTTTGAGGATGTACTCTCAGTGCCGTGTGCCAGACCCGGTGGGCATGTCACATCTTTGGGGGATCTAGTCCAAAGACCTCGTCACAATCTCCCTGCCGGTATACCGAATGGTGTACTACGCTAGCGACGGCTAGTGGCAACAAGTCGGGATTGTGTCGTGTGGGTAAAGTGTACAACCTCTGCAAAGTGTAAAACTATTCGAATAGCCATGTCCACGGTCATGGACGGCACATGAATCTTTCTTGACGTACAGGACCTGTCTTGCTTATTCCCTCTTTGCCCCTATTCTTGAAACCTATGAAGGATGTGAGTTGATCGAGGATCCTCACTTGATGAAAGTTATTCTGGAGATAAAACATGTTTTCATCAAAAGGTGCTTTTATTCAAATGCTATATTTTTGCAACAAAATTAGCTTTTATGCAAATGAGCCATACAGCCTTCCGTTGAAGCCACATGTAGCTGTTAGGACTTTCCCCGTGGAAGGCATGTTGAGTACGTAATGTACTCATGGCAATACTTTTGTTGAACAACAGAGATCTACGAAGACGAAGGTGATGCTACAACTACTATGGCAATCCGTAGGAGTGAGGTCACGTGGACTACATCGACTGCCTGTGGCTGAGATGGAGTCGCTACGCATTGTACTTTCCGCCTGTTTTCTGATTGTAATAAATGTCATGAGACATTTCACTAGGTATGTCTTGTGACAAATATACTACTTGTAATGCTTTTAAGAATTCTGCAATGATACCATTTCACTGTGTTGTCAACAATGATCCTGGGGTTGACAATTAAACACAGGAGGATCTGGAAGATAATTCCGGGTTCTTACAGTATCTATGATCAGCAAAATGACTCAGACACTGAGCTGCACCTTTTCCACGGTATCGGCGTGACGATTGATATGGCAGTCCATGATGCCTCCTACTCTACTGTCGCACGTCTCCGAGGATAGTTCAGCATTAGCTTGGATGCCTCTGAGTTCCGATACATTCCGTATGCCCCCACTGGAGATGCTACTGGGTACTACACAGCTATTTGTGCCCCATACGAGCGTCGTCGATACGACCCGCACGTTCTGGTTCAGTGCACTCAGGCTCTGGATCTCACTGTTCGAGCTCTTGCCGTCGAGTTTTTTGCCACTCGAGCACGTCTCTACGATGCTATGACACAGTTGCTACCAGCTGTTCATGCAGGGATACATCCGGAGTACATCATTTATCCGCGCAGGACTCAGATGTATGCTGGTATTGATTGACCTGCTGTTGGAGGTCACGCACCTCCACGTGGACCTCTTCTTCCAGCTCGAGACCGGATTCTGCATCAGAGTGCACATGGAGAGCAGGATTTTCCTGCGACGGCTATTCGTCGTCCGCACTTGCTGTTACCCCGTTTCAGTGGTTTTCCCTGATGTTGATGTAGCCTTTGTTATGTCTCATTGTGTACTTTCTTACCGCGTGCCTGCGCACCACCTAGCATGTCTAGCTTTTTTTAATTTGCGTCGTTTTGCTGTCCAAATGTACCCGACTCTGTGTGTGGATCTGTATGTCTTAATTGACTACTGTTAAGTGTCTGTTACACTGCTTGATTATCGTCGAGTTACATCATGCTTGTCGCTAAATACTCGCAATTACTTTTACTAAACTACCCCTGTTGAAATTTAGCAGGATGGTTAGACCAGGTGGTTGTGGTTGTGGTTGTGGCCCTGAACACCCACCACCGCCAGATTATATGGCAGCTATGATGCAACAATTCGAGCTCAACCGCTAGTTCATGACTGGGATTATGGCTCAGTTCCCGCATCAGAACAACTAGAACCAGAACCCTGCTGCAATAACTCTGTCGGAATTTGTGCGTCTTAACCCCACTCAGTTCCGCAACTCTGATAAGCCACTGGATGCTGATGACTGGATTCACGACATCACTCACGAGATGGAGTCTGCAAATGTCTCTCCTGCCAACTTTGTCACCTTCGCATCCTTTTTCTTAAAGGGTCCCGCTGCTCAATGGTGGGACACACACAAGCGTACGCTGCCTGCTGGAACAGTCGTTACCTGGCCTGAGTTCCAGACTGCCTTTCGTGCTCGATATATTCCTCAGGGAATCATGGACCGGATGAAAACCCAGTTCCGCAACCTCACTCAGGGCAACAAGACTGTCGAAGCCTATCAGCGGGAATTCCTTGACCTGTCCCGCTATGCTGAAGAAGGCATCGCCACGGATGCCCGTAGACAAGAGAAGTTTTGTAATGGACTCCACCCAGACGTCGAGCTTGCACTTGCTGCTCAAGACTTCAATGACTTTGCTACTCTTGTGAACAAGGCTATTCTGGTTGAGACCGCTTAGATGAAGCATAAGGACTCACAGAAGCGCTATTGTGATGTTGGCTCATCTTCGGGCTCAGCACAGAAGCGTCGAGTCTGGATTCCCAACAACATGTTCCGTCCAGCTGCCCCTGCACCAAGGAACAACCATGCTGCACCACATCTGCCTCCTCCACCACCGAGGCAGCCAAGAGCTCAAGCTGTTCCACACAATGCTCCTCTTCGTCCTGAAGATGGTCTATGCTTCAAGTGCCGCAAACCAGATCACCTTGCTAAGGACTGCTGCCAGACTCAGAATCAGTTGGCTTTCCCTCGTACTTGCCGTGGCAATGGTCGTGGCAACAATCAGGCCCGCAACTATAATACTGGGTCTGCTGCTCATGGTCGTGGACACGCTTACAATATTGATATTGAAGAAGTCCAGGATCAGCCTGCTACCGTGATGGGTACCCTTCTCGTTAACTCAATACCTGCTTCTGTTTTATTTGATTCAGGAGCATCACATTCATTCATCTCTGGAAAATTTGCATTCATGCATGGCATTCATTATGAGAAGATGCATACTCCATTAGTCGTTAAAAATCCCGGAGGTCATTGTCATGCTGACGTGATGGCACCTAACGTTACCGTCGAAATTAAGGGATTGGAATTCCTTGCCTCCCCCATCATCTTGAAATCTTCCACCATAGACCTTATCCTCGGAATGGATTGGTTGAAAGCTCATATTGCTTCCATCAATTGTGCCACCAAAGTTGTACAACTTCTTCACCCCTCCGATGAGATAGTGAACTATACCGCCCGAATTACTCGGAATGCTGAGGCTTAGATATATGCACTGAATGCTTTGAACGCCTCACCTCTGGAGGGAATCGAGAACGCTCCTGTCGTTCGAGATTTTCCGGACATCTTTCCGGAAGAACTTCTAGGAATACCCCCGGTTAGAGCTGTCGAGTTTGTCATTGACTTGAAGCCTGGCACTACCCCCATTGCGAAGCGTCCTTATAAGATGCCTCCGCACCACCTTCTTGAACTTAAGGAAGAAATCGACAAGTCACTTAAGAAAGGTTTCATCCGCCCCAGTTCCTCTGCTTGGGGAGCACCTTCACTCTTCGTTAAGAAGAAGGATGGAACTAACCGATTGGTTCAGGATTACCGGCCCATTAACCAAGCCACAATCCAGAATAAATACCCACTGCCTCGGATCAATGATCTTTATGATCAGCTTGCTGGATCCTTTGTGTTCTCGAAACTCGACTTGAGGTTGGGTTATCATCAGATCCGAGTTTGTAAGGAGGATATTCCGAAGACCGCTTTCGTGACTCGCTATGGCTCATACGAGTACACCGTTATGTCTTTCGGATTAACCAATGCTCCAGCAACCTTCTCCCGGTTGATGAATTATATCTTCATGGATTACCTCGACAAATTCGTCATGTTTTATTGGGATGATATCCTTATATATTCCAAGAATGAAGAGGAACACGCTGAACATCTTCGGCTTGTATTGGAGAAGCTTCGAGAACACCAGCTTTACGCCAAGTACTCTAAGTGTGAATTCTGGTTATCTGAGGTGACCTATCTTGGTCACGTGATTTCCAAAGATGGCATTGCTGTTAACCCCGAGCGAGTACAAGCTATTCTTGACTGGACTCCCCCGAAGAATGTAAGCAAGTCAGGAGTTTTCTCGGACTCGCTAGTTATTCCCGTCGATTCGTTGATAACTTCTCAAAGATTGCAAAGCCATTGACAAATCTGCTCCACAAAGGTGTTAAATTTGAGTGGACAGAAAAATGTCAAGAAAGCTTTCAGACGCTAGAAGATAAGTTGACATCTGCCCCAGTGCTAGCACCCCCGGATACTCGCAAGGATTTCGTGATATACTGTGATGCATCTCGTCAAGGATTAGGCTGTGTCCTAATGCAAGAGCGCAACATGATTGCTTATGGCTCTCGACAATTGCGTCCTCATGAAGAAAATTATCCAGTGCATGATCTTGAACTTTCTGCGGTTATTTATGCTCTGAACCTATGGCGACATTACCTTCTTGGCAACCATTGTGAGATATACACGGATCATCAGAGTTTGAAGTATCTATATACTCAACCAGATCTGAACCTTCGTCAACAAAGATGGCTCGAGACAATTGCCGATTATGATATGAATATCTCATACACCCCTAGCAAGGCTAATGTAATGGCCGATGCTTTGAGTCGCAAGGCTTATTGCAGCAACCTTATAGTTCAGGAATCACAACCTGTTCTTTATCAAGAGCTTCGCAAATTGAACCTCCATATTGTTCCACAGGGTTATCTCAATACCCTGGTTGTTGAACCAGATCTTGAGCACAGCATTAGGATTATGCAGAGGTATGACTCTGAAGTAGAAAGGATTAAGCGATACCTCAAAAAAGGAAAGCCGTCGGAATTTCATCTTGATAATGATGGGATCCTATTCTTCCAACGCCGTCTCTTCATACCCAAATTCAAGGATGAGAGAGAACACGTTATGAAAGAAGCTCACGACACTCCTCTATCAATTCATCCTGGTAGCACAAAGATGTACCGTGACATCTGTCAGAGATACTGGTGGCCTAATATGAAGCGAGACATCGCTCGTTATGTTTCTGAGTGTGACGTTTGCCGCCGCATTAAAGCAGAACATCAAAGGCCTGCTGGAACTCTACAACCCCTTGATATTCCTGAATGGAAATGGGACAAGGTCCAAATGGATTTCATTACTGGTTTTCCTAGATCTCAGAAGGGTCATGATGATATCTTTGTCGTCATTGACCAATTCTCAAAGGTTGCTCACTTTCTGCCATTCAAGGAGACAGTCACTGCTAGTCAGTTAGCAGACTTCTATGTTTCCCGAATTGTGTCACTCCACGATGTTCCGTTGGAGATCAGTTCGGATCGTGGCAGTCTCTTTACCTCAAGATTCTGGGAAAGTTTCCAAGAAGCTATGGGAACTCACCTGTCCTTCAGCACCGCTTTTCACCCTCAGTCACAGGGTCAAGTCGAACGAGTTAATCAAGTGCTCGAAGATATGCACAGAGCTTGTGTCATCTCCTTCGGTAAGAAGTGGGAGGAATCCCTCTCGTATGCTGAATTCTCTTACAACAATAGCTATCAAGCTAGTCTGAAGATGGCACCATTTGAAGTTCTTTACGGACGTAAGTGTCGAACCCCTCTGAATTGGTCGAAAACTGGGGAACGATCACTCGTCGGACCGGACATTATCCAACAGGCTGAAGAAAAAGTCCGCATTGTCCGGGAACATCTGAAAACTGCTCAGTCTCGTCAGAAGAGCAACTATGACCGAAAGCACAAGGAAATGGTCTATCAGCCTGGCGAGCAAGCTTACATTTGCGTCACTCCATTGAAAGGCACTCATCGGTTCGGAATCAAGGGCAAGTTAGCTCCTCGCTACATTGGCCCATTCCGTATTCTTGCCCGTCGAGGAGAAGTGGCATATCAGGTGCAATTGCCGCCAAATCTTTCTCAAGTGCATGATGTCTTTCATGTCTCCCAACTTCGCCCCTGCTTCAAAGATCCTATTCGAGCTGTCGATCATGACACTACTGGAATCCACTTCTTTGCCGTCTTCTAATTCTTTGCCGTCCGCTTGCTAACGGCAAATAAGGTCTTTGCCGTCAGCCACAAGAAAACGGACGGCAAAGATGTGGCTGATGGCAAACAAAGTCTTTGCCATCAGCCTGTTCTTTGCCGTCCGCTGGCTGACGGCAAAGAATCTTTGCCGTCCGCTAGCAGATGGCAAAGAGGTGGGTGGGTCCAGTTATTGTTTAACCAACTCAAGCCCACCGGCCCCACCTCTTTGCCGTCCGCAAGCGGACGACAAAGAAACATTATCGACCGTTGGCTGACGGCAAAGAGGCGGGTACGTTAACGGCCGTCCCGCCCCCCTCTCTTCTCTCCACTCTCTCATTCCTCCCCACCCACACCCGCGCCGCCGCCGCCGACCCCGTCTGCCGTAGCCGGCCGCCCCGCCGCCCCGCACCCCTCCCCTGCGCCCCCCGACCTCCACCGCACCCCCGCCGCCCCTTCCACGTCGCCCCGCCCCCCTGCCCCCTCCCCTCCTCGCCATCCCCCCACCCACACCGGCCCGTCGCCGCCGCCTCCTACCCTCGGCCCTATGCCTCCTGCCCCAACCCCTCCCCTACCTCCCCCCCGGCCACCCTCCTCTTCCCTCCACTCGGCACCCGCCGCCCGTCCCCGCCCCGTCCCGCCGCGGCCGTCTGGCCTCCCCTCCACTGGGTCTCCTCCTCCCTCCACGGCCGCCGCAGCCATCCGGCCGCCCCCTCCACCAGGTGAGCTCCTCCCCTTTTTTTTTTGTTTAATTATTTTCTTTTTGTGTCTTTTAGTTTAGTTTCTGTTTTAGTTATAGTTTTAGTTTAGTTTTGGTTTTAGTTTATTTATTTTAGATTAAGTTTTAGTTTTAGTTTATTTTAGTTTAGTTTTTCTTTTAGATTGTTTTTAGTTTTTTTATTTATTTAGTTTATTTTAGATTAGTTTTTAGTTTAGTTTATTTCGTTGTTATTTTGAAGATATTTTTAGTTTTAGTTTGAAGAAGAGTAAAGGAGGCTGGAGACAGATGAGGGAGAAGCAGAAAGAAGAAAAGACGAAGAGAAGAAGAAGAAGAAGAACGAATAAAAGGAAGACTCCTCCTCTCCCTCCCCCCTCCGCCTCCTCCTCCCCTCCTCCTCCTACTCCTCCTCCTCCGCCTCCTCGCTCCTCCTCCTCCTCCAGCCCTACTCCTCTCCTCCTTCTTCTCCTCCTCCTCCTCCTCCTCCCTCCCGTCGCCTTTGTCTTTCCGCCTCCTCCTCCTCCTCCTCCTCCTCCTCCCCCTCTCCCTTCTTCGCCTACCTCCTCCTCCCCTCCCTCCCCTTCCACCCCTCTCCTCCCCCCCTCCCCGCCTCCCCCTCCCGGCGACCCTCCTCTGCCCCATGCTCCACCTCCCTGTTGCCGTGGCCGCCCTCCCCGCCCCCGTCCCGAGCAAGCCGCCTGCCCCGCGCCACCCCCGTCACCGTGGCGCCCCCCCTCCTCCAATCCGGCGGCCCCGGCGCCCCTCTCCTCCACCACCGCGGCCGTCCCGCCGCTCCGGCGCCCCCTCCTCCACCTCGGCTGCCCTGGCGCCCCTCTCCTCCACTCCCGCGGCCGCCTCGCCGCTCCGGCGACCCGTCCTCCACCCCGGCCGCCCCGGCACCCCTCTCGTCCACCCCCGCGGCCGCCCCGCCGCTCCGGCGACCCCTACTCCGGTGAGACCTTGTATTTTTTTAGATTTAGTTTAGGTTTAGTTTTTCACTTGTCGATGTGCTGGGCAATGTGTGTGCTGGTTGATGTCTATATTTTTATGGAGGTGGGGTGTTTGTTGATTTTCCTCCTCACCGGCTGTATGATCAAGAATTTAACTTAATCAGTACATTTGATGTAAGAGCTACTGATCTTACCGACATATTTTATTTAGATAACTAGAACGGTTCTACATGTAATCTAATTGTAGCTATGAATATTAATTTTAAGGATCCTGTAGTTATAGAAAAATTGGTTATATCACGTTACAATTATGAATAATTGACAATGCTGGATGATGTTTATGTGTAGTTCTACTAAAATTGGTTGTGATATATCTCGTTAAAACTTAGGAATATCTATCGGGTGCGGTATATAGAGCAGTCAGAAACGGTAATGACATGTTTTGATGTAGTTATGATCATTTGTCAGCTATTTGGTTTGTCACAATTATGATAATTTATTGGTTTACACTCATGAGATTTATTGACTGTGCCCTGCTATGAAAAGAGATCTATCAATTATTGATTCGATGTTATAATCATACAATGAAGTTGCGGTACCTTTGCTTCCACTTTCCCTTTAATCTAGATAGCTTAGCAAGGAGGAGGATTCTGTATTTCCATCTTTGTCAAAGGCTTCTGAAGTTTTGATTAACTATCATTAAAATGGGGAAGAATTTAAGCATGCTATTACCATGTATAGTGTGGTATCTTGCCTTGGAGTATTCATATCTAGTAGCAGATCATTGCAAGCATGGATGTCAAGAACTTGGGCCAAATTTAGTTTAAGTTAAATTGTAGATGCCTACATTTCACCAAATTTCAAATAATTTTTCTACCAAAAATAAATGAAAAAATATTGGTTACACTTGAACCTTATGTTATCTTTGAATATCACCATCAATATCGTTGGTAGTGGTAATGTTTTCTTATTGGTATCACTATCAATTTGGTTTACATTTTCAGTTTTCTTCATGTCTAAAGAAATCCCTAGTTTTGAAGGGTGCCAATTGCCATTGCGAACTAAACTACCAAATTAATTAAGTGTTGTTGATGTTGTTGAGCACAAGTGCATTGCTTTTTTTTTCTCAGTTTTCTTTCATGTCTAAAAACTTGGCTCTGTTCCAACTATGTCCATTTATCAAATATGATCGAGTTGAATTAGAGCCAAGTTGGATTATGGCCAAGTTTCTGTAGATATGCAAATGGTCCATTTATCAAATATGGTTCTAGCTGTGTTTATAGATATGGTCCATTTATAGTAGATATGATTCTAGATATGCAAATGGTGTAGTTGATTATCTTCTGCTCAAAACTTTTGCTGTTGTAATGTTGTATGATAATGTTGTAAGGGTAGTAATTGGTCTCTTCTGCTGCTTATCAGAGATGGGGGGAGGCCGCCACCGCAGGCTGCGCTCTGCCACACCGGAGTGCGACTTGGAAGGTTTCGAGTTCTTCATGATCATACTTGAGAATTCCTCCAGGAGGCAGGTATATAAAAGGAGAGATCTCCCCTTCACCCATCTCTTTATCATAACTCTGTTGTTTGCTACATCACTGCTTGACCCACGCTGCAGAGGCTGCCTGACACTTTTATGAAGATGCTGGACGGCCATCGGCCAAAGAATGTGAAGCTGCGACAGGCTAGCAGCGGGCTTCGCAGGCTGTGGGACGTGGAGGTGGTGTTCAGGTATGACCACATGTACCTGCGTCGTGGCTGGGAGCAGTTCATCCGTGCCTACGACCTGCGGCACGGGTACTTCCTTGTCCTCAGGTACGACGGCAACGCCACGCTCACCGTGAAGGTGTTCAACACGAGTATGTGCCGCATGCGCTATCAGGACGACGACGATGCCAGTACGCTTTGCTGCTTCTTCCTCTCCATTTGGCTTTGTCTCACACAGATAGTTAAAAAAACTTTGTTGCATTTGGTCAGGCAATGGGAGCAGCAGTAGCGACTCGGGCTACAGCAAAAGCAGCAGCGACTCTAGCTACAGCAAAAGCAGCAGCGACTTTGGCTACAGCAAAAGCGGCATAGAGGATGAGGAGGAACGGAGTGGGGAAGAAGAGGAGCAGAGTAGGGATGAGGAGGTGCAGCCTATTCTGTCTGACGATGACCTCGCGATGGTGGTGGCTAACGATGGGCAAGCGATGGTGGTGGCTGACGATGACCTACCGATGGTGGTGGCTGACGACGGGCAAGTGATGGTGGTGGCTGACGATGACCTAGCGATGGTGGTGCCTGAAGATGGCCTCGTGATGGTGGTGGTGCCTGAGAATGACCTCGCGATGGTGGTGGCGCCGGCGATCCCACAGCTAGGCGACAGGACCATGCCAATTGTGGTAGAAGAGTACATCCCACTGCCTCGCCGCTCTAAGCGCATCAGGATGATGAAGGAGAAGGAGAAGAAGGAGGAGTGAAGATCCTTCACCTCCGTGATGACGGTAAGTTTTCTCTAATGTTTTGCTTACGAAATGCATAAAGACCTAGACTTAGCTTTATTTCCTCCAAAATGCTTACCATAATGACCTAGACTTAGCTTATCTTCCTCCAAAATGGCATAATTAGCTTACTTAGGTTTGAAATGGCATAACAGTCTTGGTAACCTCATATATGTCATATAGTTAGCTTATTTTCCTCGAAAATGACATAATAAGCCTAATTAGCTCCAAAATGATCAATTTTACCTAAGTTAGCTCCAAAATGACCTAAGTTAGCTCTAAAATGCTAAATTAGCTCTAATATGCTTAGTTACCTGGGTTAGCTCAATAAAGAACTATAATTAGCTTACTTATGTCAAAAATGGCATAATATTTCTTATTTAAAACTAAAATGGCATAATTTGCTAGATTAGCTCTAAAATGACCAAGTTTTCTCTAGTGTTTTGCTTTACAAATGGATACTTAGCTTATTTTCCTCCTAAATGGCATAATTACCTAAGTTAGATAAAAATAAGCTATACTTGCTTATTCAGTTCATTTTGACATACTTTAGCATACTTAGGTAAAAAATGGCATGATAATCTTTGTTAGCTCCAAAATGATATAGACGTAGTTATTTTCCTCGAAAATGACATAATAACCTTACTAAGCTCCAAAATGACCTATTTACCTACCTTAGCTCTAAAATGACCTACACTTAGCATTTTTACCTAGCTTAGCAATAAAATGACATTTTTACCTACCTTAGTTAGAAGAAGAAGAAGATAAAGAAGAGGAGAGGAGAAAAAAAAGAGAAGAAAAAAAATCTTCTTCTTCTTCTTCTTCTAACTAGTCTTCTTCTTCTTCTTCTTCTTCTTCTTCTTCTTCTAACTTTCATCTTTCCCAATTTGCAGATTTGCTTTACATGAGGAAGCTTGGATTAATGAAGTGTACTATTCTTGTGGTGCTTCCTTGTTGTTTATGAAAACTTGTTTGGATATGTATGTCTATATGGATATGTTGTTGGAAACTTGTTTCTGGTTATGTATATATGGATATGTTGGACTTTGTTGAACTATGTTGTTGGATTGGATGAAATATGTTGTTGGACATGCTGTTGGATATGTATATCTGTGTTTGAAACCATGTCTAATTAATGGGATTTAAATAAAAACAGGGGATATATAGCCTCTTTGCCGTCCGCTAGCGGACGGCAAAGAGCTTAGCCATCCGCTAGCAGACGGCAAAGAGGACACGTGGCAGTCACCTGTGCAAACTGGGAACACTGGCTGCCTATTTGCCGTCTGCCAGCAATGATTCAAACCTCTTTGCCGTCTGCTGGCGGACGGCCTATCTGGACACGTGGCAGCTTCCCAGTGCTGCCTAGCTGGGCTCTTTGCCGTCTGCCAGCGGACGGCAAAGATCTTTGACTCTTTGCCGTCCGCTGGCGGATGGCAAAGAGCGCCGTTAACCCCCTAACGGCTCTCACGCCACCGCACTGCCGTCAGCTGTCTTTGCCGTCTGCTGGCCTCGGATGGCGGACGGCGTAATCCTTTGCCGTCCGTTTCTAAGAAGCGGACGGCAAAGAAGGCCTTTGCTGGCAGGCTTTCATCCAGACAGTTTGCCGTCCGCTAGCGGACGGCAAAGCATTTTGCCGTCCGTGATCTATGCCTTTGCCGTCCGCCATGGCGGACGGCAAAGAAGCTGATTCCAGTAGTGTGAAATGCTTGAATTGCGGTAAGATCTGTCTTATCCAGAATATCCCATCCGTATTCTTGATCAACTGAACGTCGAACTCGTCAGAAGGCAATCAAATTCCTGAAAGTTCTGTGGTCGAATCATTCTGAAAATGAAGCCACTTGGGAACGCGAGGATCGTCTTCGCGAAGAATACCCCGCTTTCTTTCAGTCTTCCTCTTAATTCTCGGGACGAGAATTCTTGTTAGATGAGGAGAATTGTAACACCCCATGTAATTAACCACAGTGATCACCCTTAGTTATTGCCATGTCAGCAAGATTAACAGTGCCTAATCATCATTTGCATCATATTGCATTTCAAACTCCTAATTCAAACTTCAAAATAATTTAAAGTGAAAATAAAAGTTGTTCCAAATTGGATACTAAAATGTTCATTAAATAGCAAATAATTCAGAGGCAATTCTAAAATTGTAACCAACATCAATGGGATTAGTTAAGTGACCCTAACAACCACAAACAGTAGCAAACAGCAACATTTAATAACCTTTTATTTAATCTAAATTAAATATGAGGTTATATTTTACCCAAACTAGTTTTTGGTGTTAGATAATAATGCACTTCAATTTATGAGCTAGGTCACTTATTTTGTAAAAGTCATTTACTGGCCAAACCATTTGCAAAATAGAAAAACAAAACAGAAAATAGCAAAAGATGAAAAGGAAAAGAAAAAGGCCCACTGCGGCTGGGCCTAAGTGCTACAGCGCCGGACCAGCCCACCCCGCATCTCCTCCCACCTCCCGCACTGCTCACCGCGGCCGCTGTCGAGCACTCAGCACGCGCACGAGCGCACGCATTCGCCCCCCCTGCTCGCCGCCCGACAACGCGTCGCCGCGCTCGCGGTGGATAAGGCCGAGGCCATCCACTCCCCTTGGACGCCTCCGCCATTCTCCCCCCGCTCTCCCTCGCTCGCTCCCACCTCTCCCGAGCGCTGCCATGGCCGCGCCGCCGTCGTCTGCGTAGCCTAGGTCGCCGCCTCGCCTCTCCGTCTCGCCTCGAGCTCCCTCTCGGTCGTCCACGTCTCCCCGTCGAGCCACGCGACGCCGGACGCCTCCAGGAGCTGCCCCGACCTCATCTTCCTCCCCGGCTCCGTCATCTTCATCGCCGGATTCCGCCGTCATCCGACCACCACCGGCTTCAACGGGCCTTCCTAGCAACGGCAGTGAGCCTCTCCCTCTTTCCCCTCACTCCACGCGGTCGATTGCGAGCTCTGGCACCCGCTTCGCCGTCGCCCGAACCGCTCCGCCGCCCGCATCGTCGCCGGCATGGCCACGGTGACCAAATGGTCTCGTGCGTGCCACCATTGCGCTCACCGCGTCGCGTAGACCTCGCCCAGCTCCTCGCATCGCTCGCTAGCGCGTTGCCTCGTCGATCCCGAACTCCACCCGAACGCCGTCGCCGCCGACGAGGTCGTGCCGCTCGTTTCCGGCCACCCCAGCTCCGGCCACCACCACAGATCGACGCGGCTCGGTCTCCGCTTTCGAACGCGCCCAAAAACGCTGCAAGCGGTGCCCCGTGCGCGATTTCCGACCGGTGCCCGTAACCGCGCCGCCGCGAACGAGCTCGCCGGCGAGATTCCGACGGGTCGCCGTCCACCGCTGACCTGGCCTGACATATGGGACCCCCTGTGCCACTGACTAGTGGGTCCAGTTGACCTGTTGACCCAGTCAACTGCTGACTGGGCTGGCCCTGTGACTATGACATGTGGGTCCCGCCTGATTAAATGATTTTAAATAAATTGATAATATGTTAATTAGTTAATTAATTAGTTTAAATACTAATCACTCACTGACCAGTAGGCCCCACCCACAAATTAACCTAATTAGTTTAATCTAACTCTGTTTATTTAGCTGAGTCACTCACATGTGGGTTCCACTGGACCCACAGGTCAGGTTTGACTCTGGTCAGCTGGGTTTGACCTGCTGACATCACACATATGTCATGCTCATGTCATCATTCACTATTCTGGATAATGTTGAATTAAAATATTAAATAAATTCAGAAAATATTTAAAACTTTAGAAATCATATAAAATAAATCGTAGCTCTGATCAAAAAACTTTATACATGAAAGTTGCTCAGAACGACGAGGCGAGTCCGAATACATGGTCTGTTCATCTGTCAGATGCCCCTAGCTACCTAAACATGGAACTTTTAGACTGATTTCGATAAATGAATAGTGCTCAACTTTAATAAAATAAATCCAAATAAATTCCTAAATTAACTAAATCATCTAGTTAGGCAGTAGAACACCTCTGCATATCATTTAGGCATGTCATGCATATTGTTTGCATTTTTGCCGTGAATTTATTGTTTCTTTGCCCCTCCTTCTCTCTCGATAGACGCCGAGACCGACGCCAACGCAGCAGAGTACGACTACGCTCCGGACGAGCAGCCTTCTGATGACCAGCCCCTCTCAGCAGAGCTACCAGGCAAGCCCCCCCTCCCCCCCTTGAACAATCCGATATCACCCATTCCATTCTCTTGTGCTTACATTAGATTTTGCTACTGTAAATGATTGCTCTTATTCTGATGCATAGCCTGTTTTTGTAACCTGCTTATTGCTACCTTACATACCTATTTTAAACTGCTTAGCATAGGTTGGTTAGTGATCCATCAGTGACCCCACCTTATCCTTGTTGCCTCTGCTTCATCATCGACGACTCGATCAACGTGATCGACGACCAGAGACCGACACCTCACTTCACCCCCCCCCCCCCCCCCGCCCTTTGTTGTACGACTCTGCATAGTTACTATCGAGTGCCGAGGGTGATACCTCGTAACGCACTCCTAATGATAACTCTGTAGTGTAACTGTTCGGTCGTGGTCATCGAGGGTGATTCCTCCTTAACCACTTCTGATACGATTCTGTCGTACAACCCCTCAAGTGTGAACCTCGAGGGTAATTCCTTCTACGTTCACCTTGATGATTTCATCGAGTGGAATCTGCCGAAGGTGATTCCTTGGGGTTTCCCCCTTGATGTTATGACCACACGGTTACTTTGACCTTTGTCGCAGGCGGGTCGACCCTGAGGGGTACCCGCGGGGAAATTATGCAGTCGGGTTTGCCAGGAAGGCACCCGAGAGAGATATTGTGGCGGAGCATCAGAAACTCTGATCGTCTTCGCGAGTTATTAAATACGCCTAACGGATTTGGGTAATTGATCTGAGTTGGCCAATGGCCTATATGCACTACCACCACGTGGGATAATGGTTTATGGGGCCCTCTACGTCGTACGTTTCTCCCAAAAGTCATCAGACGTCACAGTTCACCGTGCGGGCTGATTGTTGGGGTTGGGCTGGATACTTCACTGACGAGTTCAGTGTCGCGCCTGCTCCCCGGCCAGTCTCGCAACGCGCGGGAGCGCCCGGGGTGATGGCCCAAGACCCCTGGGTGCATAGGTTAGTCCGGCGTGTTGACCTCTCGGCTGAACCTAGGTAGGGCGCTGCTTCGTGTCGATCTCCCGAGGTTACCCAGCAAGTGTGTACGGCCAGAGGTGATCGAGCGTGTTGGGTAACAGTAGTGCACCCCTGCAGGGAAGTGATCTATTCGAATAGCCGTGTCCACGGTAACAGGACGCTCAGTTTGGTATCCCGATCTATTACCTGAACTGGAAACTTGTTTAATTAATTGAAGCTCCGGGATCGTTTTCTCGCAGGGAGTCGAGGAAGGATCTCTAGGCTTTGCCTCAACATGCTTGCTTAATAAAATGCTTATCTGTACTCTTCTAATTGCTGCAAGATGGTGGCTTCATGAAGATGCTAGTCTTCGATAGGACTAGGTCTTCTCTCCATTCTGGCTTTTCTGAAGCCCAGTCCACATATACAGTCTTTCTTTGATAATGTTGCATATGTAGTGTAGATCCTTGCTTGCTGAGTATTTTGAATGAGTACTCATGGTTGCTTTGCTATCTCTTTCCCCCATACCCCTTTTGATGTTACCTCAGACGATGGAGCTCAGGAGTCAGATGTCCCCGCAGGAGCTTACTACCAGGAGGGTCCAGATGGCACGTACTACTGGATCGAGCCAGCCGACCAAGAGTAGGATCGGAGGTCCCAGGCAAGAGGCATTCGCCTTTCGATCTAGAATCGTTGTTTGTGCTAGCCTTCTTAAGGCATCCTTGACTAACTATGTCTGTACCCAGATATTATTTGTATGACTGACTTATGTATTCGGATCCTCGTGATCCCTGGTCTGTAATATTCGTGGATCTCCGTTTATTTATGTAAGAGTTGTGTTGTGATATCTTCTCGTGAGTCCCTGTGCTTGATCGTGCATGTTTGCGTGTATGATTAGTGCACGATTAAGTCGGGGACGTCACAGGATGCATAGATGTATGAATGTATATATGTATGTATTAATGCATGGATTGATGCATGAATTGATGCATGGGTTTTTTTGTAGTAGTTTTTTTTTAGTTGTTTGTATGTATCAATATATGGATGTGTGAATGCATAAATGGATGCGAAGAAGGATGGATGAATATAGATAATTCGTGGATAATGTAGATAATTGTTGATAATGTTGTATAGATAATTGTTGATAATGCATAGATAATTGTTGATTTTTTTGTAGTAGTTTTTTGTTGTTTGCATCTATTAGTTATTGTTGTTTGTATGGATGCTATGGAGGTTGCCTCGATGATATTTGACAGATGCGAGATTTTTTCGGAGGAATGTGCCGATTGTTGTCGTAGGGGGTCACACTTCCTCTCTTCCTCCTCTGTGTCTTTTCATAGTAGGAGAAACAGAGGAAGAGCGACCATCACCGACAGTCGATGAGAGTTGTTTTTGGAGGAAGAAAATCGACTTTTGACGATGGCATTTAATCTGGGCGAGTTTTTCTTGTGATATACATTTGTCACGCGCGATGGACTCGCCCAGCTTGACCATCACCGAAAGTCGAAATATCCGTGAGATAGTGTCCACCATATATACATGAGAGTGTCGATGAGAGTTGTTCTTGGAGGAGGAAAATCGACTTTTGACGATGGCGGTCAATCTGGGCGAGTTCTTCTTGTGATATACATTTGTCACGCACGATAGACTCGCCCAGCTTGACCATCACCGAAAGTCAAAATATCCGTGAGAGAGTGTCCACCATATATACCATCACCAGAGAGAGTTTCACCATATATACGTGAGAGAGATGAGAGTTGTTCTTACAGGAAGAAAATCGTCTTTTGCCGATGACGGTCGATCTGTGCGAGTTCGTCCTGTGATATACATTTTTCACGCACGATGGACTCGCCCAGCTCGACCATCACCGAAAGTCGAAATATCGGTGAGATTGTGTCCATCATGATTAATTTGCTTAGAAGTAATTTTTTATGTTTGATCCTTATGCTATTTTTCATTTGTGTGATGAAAGGTGCTAGCACCGATCGATTTCTCGGTCTACTAAACAACATTTTCACCGTGCAAGCAAGACCAGCCTATACAATTCTTCAAGTCGAGGTCTCGTGAACAGGGGGCAGGGCGATGCGCTTTAGCTATCACCCGTCCTGAACAGGGTCAGCAGGGCCAGGAACAGATTGATAATGTCAAGGTAGAGCGAGACGGCGGCCCAAACATACTCGTCATAGGTGTAATGCTTGATGATGTTGTCCGTGTCATAGACAATGTAGCCACTGAAGATGAGTGCCGCCAGCGCACCGTAGATCATGTGTGACAGCTTGCCCAACGGGAAGAGGATCTGCATATTTAGAGAAGCCATGATCAGTATTGACTGATTGTAGAATAGAGAAGACTGATAAACGGACGGCATCTGACCTGAATGAAACCAAAGACGAGCAACATCATGAGAGAAGCAAATAAGAAAGGACCAAGGAAGCTGAAGTCCTTGCCCCTCTTTACAGCCCAGAAGGTGTAAGCAGTCAGGCTCAAGACAACCACCGTTGTAAGAATCGCAGCCTCCAAAATGACCTTGCCTGTGCACATGCCGGACTATTTTAGCGGATTCTTTATTTCATAATATAGATCTCGCAAAATTAGCTACTAATTAAATGAACTAATTGCCTTCTTATCATCTCATACATCTCTTTAACCACAGAAACTTTCATGTAAATTCGACCAAACAATAAAGCCCGTGCATGCTAAATCTGACAAGCACATCACAAATGCTTAACTCAGACAAACATATCATAAAAGGTGACCAACAGGTACAACTTGGCCCTCAACACAGAACGGGAAAATGCATCAGCTACAGTCACATGGGTTGCCTAATATTTGCATGGCCATGGCAACTTAGCAGCAACTATCCAATTGCCGTCCATAGTGACTAACAAACTTACTAGTCATGCACATGTAATGAATTGACACAACGAGAGGGGCATTATATTAGAAGATTCAAGAAGCTAGGATCTGCGGGCAAGAGCATAATTCATGGTGAGGGAGACAGTTACCGCTAGTGAAGGCACATGTCATGCCCACAGCGAAGCTGATGGCCACTGTGAAGACGCCGAGCAGCAGCAGGTTGACTGGGTGCTTCTGATGGTAGCAGTACAACGGGCACAGCACTGCATACAAAAAATTAACAAGCATTTTAGCAACGGGCACAGCACTGCAATTCACAAAGCAACCACGTCCCATTCTACTCTAGTAAAGCAAAATTATTCACTGCGAAAATCAGGAGTTGTAAGTACAAGTGTACAACACATCCATAGCTTTGCGGGGAATCGACGGCATCCAAAGGTAATTCAGAGCAGAGCACGCAAAGGGAAAGCTAATTCGTCCTGTGCTCTCACCAAGGCCCTCAAAAATTAACAGCCACAAGTTCCCTTCTTCTAAATGCAATAATAACAAGAATGGAATATATTCTGGACGCCCGCGGGAACGAACATGGATTTATAAAGCTCAGGTTTCTGGACACCTCTTATCCTTACCCTCCAATCTTGCTTTGAGATCTGTGCTACACAACTAACTTACAGCAGAAAAATTTCTCTTTTTTGTTCCTTCAAAATAAAAACAACATATGAACTTCAAACTTTGCAGGACAACAAATCATTCTTACTACAACATGGGAAAAAACTTTCAGATTTTTTTGTCTGACATAAATATAAAAAATTAGATTTTTTGAGTAAAAAATATTAATTTTTTGTATATATGATTCACGCAAAAATCTGAAAGTTTTTTCCCACATTCTAGTTAGAATGTTTCGTTGTCCTCCGAAGTTTCAACTTCATATGTTGTTCTATTCAGAAGAAACAAAAAAAACAAAAGTTACTCACATGAATCGCGATGCAAAAATGAATGGCTAGATAAGGGGGTGTAGGAAAGCCTATGCTTTCTCAAATGTTAACCCCGCGGGAACCCTCCGTACAATCGGATCGGATTGATACCCGACGTAGACAAATTAGTAACAGAAAAGATGGTGTAGTTTGAATACTCACCGATGAAGGGGAAGATGAGGATGGAGATGTAGAGCCCGAGGCCCGCGTAGGAGGAGACGAAGAAGTGGGGGATGGCGCGGACCTTGACGACGACGGTCGCGACAACGGCGGTGAGGAGAAGCTGCAGGGAGAGGATGACGTAGATCTTCCGGATGAGCGCCCAGCGCAGCTCGGGGCTCTCCGCCATCCCGGGTACAGCACCTGCGCCGGCGCTGTGGCAGTGCCACCGGAGGTCCCCGCCTCGATGTCGCCGCCCTTCATCTCGCCCAGCGATGCGATGGGCAGGGAAGCAGCCTCCAGAGGCAGGGTTTTCGCGGGTGTGGCGAAAGGCGAGAGGGGAGCTGAAAAGCGAATGGTGACGGGCTGACGGCGGCAAGGATGATGCGCCGAGAAGGCTCCACTCCTCGACTTATATAGTGGGATGAGATGAGACGGAGCGTATGACCTGGTGGGCCCACTAGCCAGGAGGATGCAGGACGGTGGGATTGCTTCGCGGCTCCTTCTTGGAAAAGTCGGGTTTACGCGGTTCCGTACGTTGGTTCAAGGACAGAGGCATTTGCTGTGGAGAGATGCATGGTGATTTCTCGAGCGGTTTCGAATCTGTGTTGATGGAGAGGGACGTTGCATTGGGGTCCGATTGACGCGTTTCAGTCGTTGCGCTCTTGACGCGCGTGAGCACACTCGATGTCTATGAGGTTTTTCTTTTTGAAATTTTTCAGGGTTTCTGTTTTATGTGGGAGCTGCAGAGTTTTATTTTTCAGTACCTCGGATGTTCAAAGGAGGAATATGAGGTTGGCATGGAGGACATGTTAGGAGGGGGTGGAGGAGGCGTTGGGCATGGAGGCCGAGCCCGGCGGCTTTTGCATGGACAGGCGGAGGCGAAGTTCCAACATGCCCAAGCCGCGTAGGCGGCAGCGCAGTTCGAGGTGAAGCAAGCAGCAATCCTCAACTCGACCCAATCCGAGCGGGAGGTGGCAACGAACTGACATGAGGCGGGAACAACTCTTCGTCAACAAGGACGACGAGGAAAAGAAGCCGGAGTTGCGCCCTGCTGCACATGACCACGAGGCCGCCCGTCCGTCCGGCATATACATCTCCAGCGAAGAGTTGAAGTAAGGTAGTTTTAATTCGGATGGACCTCGTTTTATCTATGTATGATGATGAACGTATGATGGATTTTAGGGTTCATGGATTCGTATGGAGATAGGGGTTTGCATATCAGGGGCGTCATTGCAGCGTCCGAAAAATGAGGGGTGACCGGCTCTAGTCCACGGAAGCATCGGACATATAGGGCGGGGGCCATATTTGAACATTACGCGATTGTAGATGCTCTAAAAGTTTCATACTTTCTACGGTTATAATTTGTTATTTCCAGGACATTAAGTTTCTACCTATTTATTGGAGGTAAATGCCCGTAATGGTTTAAATATAGATAACAGACCCAAAAAATGACAAATTTTGAAATTTCACGCATAATAGTGTTTGTTGAGAGTGGAATGAGTTTCAGGACAATCGAGTAAGCACCAATCACTTAGCATACAAAGAAGGTTTGTTGCTTCACGAAACCTAGTTCCTTCCTTAGGGCTAGTCCGGTTTGTAAGTAATCTACATGACAACTTTTGCAAAATATTTTCATTTTTTTGCCACATCCTCTAGGGACCATATCATGAGAAGTAAAATAGGAATAACCTACATGTCTGTGGCCGGGTCTTGACCCCCTCGTGTATGGGACAACTTTTATTTTGTGTTATATGGGCAAAACATATACTAAAGACCACAAACAATGTTTTTCAACCCACTTTTGTCCTTAATTTCATGTATCTGGAGTTCAAAATTGAATTATATTCAGTAAATTACTAGAAATGCACTTTATGGTTTAAATATACCAAACAACCCTAGCAAAATGCCAATTTTGGACATGTTACATGTAATGGTGTGTGTTCAGTGTGGGAAAAAGTTCAAGCCCAACAGAGAAGCAACGGTCGCTTCCAATGCAAACCGGATTTTTGCCCTCTCAAAATCTAGTTCCTTCCTAAAAAATGGCACAGTTTGCAAGTAATCTACGTGGCAACTTTTGTGAAACATTCTCAAATTTTATCACGGTCACTGGAGGCCATATAATGACACCATGTCAAGTCTCTGAATTTTCGACTTTGTTCGAATTTCTGACAACTAAAATGACAATAACCTACATTTCGGTGGTCGAGTCTTGGCCCACTTTATGGGACTGCTTTTATTTGGTGGTACTTTGGTTAAACATATACAAAAGACCATCAATAATGTATTTCAATCCACTTTCGGCCATAACTTCATGTACATGCAGTTTAAATTTTAACGATGTCCATTAAATACATAGAAATGCACTTAATGTCTTAAATATAGCAAACGGACCCAGAAAAATGTCAAATATTGACATGTTTCATGTAATGGTATTTGTTGAGTTTGCACAAAATTTGAAGGCCAACAAAGGAAGCAGTGGCAGCTTCGCATGCAAACCGGACACGTTCCCTCTTGAAACCTAGTTTCTTGCTTGGAGACGGTTTAGTTTGTCAGTAGTCTACATTACAACTTTTTTGGCATATTCTCAAAATTTACCACCTGTGGGGCGCATATCATGACACCATGTCAAGTCTCGGGATTTTCGTGTTACGTTTGAATTTTGTAGAATTAAAATGACACTCCCTCCATTTACTTATACAAGGGCACTATAGAATATATGTTTTGCATCTATACAAGGCCACCAACGGTAATCGAGGAAAGAATTAATGGTATTTTCTCGTACTAGCAACCTGTTTAATACTTGCATGCTTGCAGTCATAATGACACTGGCTGCGTCCTCCACTAAGTTTCCTTGCATGCATGTTGTGTATTAATGCTCCCAGTAAACAAAAAGAAAAGCAAGTTTGTAAAGTATGCATTAAATTTTATCTTGGTACCCATAATATGAGTTTGTGGTCTTGTATACCAAAATGGAGGGAGTAATAACCTACATGTCGTTGGCAAATCTTAGCTCGACGGTGTTTGAGACTGATTTTCTTTTGTGGTATATGGGCTAACCATATACTTCCTCCGTCCGAAAAAACTTGTCCCTCAAATGAATGTATCTAGCACCAAGTTAGTGCTAGATACATTAATTTGAGGGACAAACTTGAGACAAGTTTTTCCGGGCGGAGGGAGTACGAAAGAATATGAAAAATATTTTACAACCCACTTTTGGCCATAATTTGTACCCGCGAGGTTTAACTCAAGGGAAGCATGAACTTCTCCCTCTAAAGATCTGTGTAGGACATAATCTTGATGATACCCTCATAGCCGGGACTACCCTTAGCATTGCATGATCCATGTTGGTATCTGCATCATCCTGCATACCCTCGATACGACATGACCATCTCCTGCATCGCAAAAGATGTCACTCGTCATATCATTGTGTGGTAATGACAGAAACCTTCCTCAAACAATAGACACTCGTAGGACGATAGTGTAGAACCCGTTCGGGAATGCACAACGACCCTTGAAGGGTCGATGGGCATGTTGAAAGGTTATTTTTGACTCTCGAGAAGCGCGAAAGGGAGGTGGAGCCCTGGCTAGATGGGGTTCTTCTCTTTTTAGTTCTTGCTTCTTGGTTGGACTAGGCCTGGTGCTATTACTATACATGTGTTATTAATTATTATTTCATAATTGACTTCATCAACTGGGTGTGGTTTGTCGTAGTAGATTCCACTGTGAAATTATCCCCCTTTTTCTTAATTTTTGTGAGGGAATTATTTTATTCTTCTTATTCCCTTTATTGTTTTATACGCATCATCCTAATTCCTTTTTCTTATATATAATATTTTTACACATAGTGCATGAAACACATTTCTTTTAAAGAAACATACAACCCATGTACTTAGAAGTCTATTCATGGCAAAGAAACACCTTTTTGACAAAGAAACACATAATCCATGTGCTCGAAGTCTATTGGTCGGCAAAGAAACACATAATCCATGTGCTTGAAGCCTGTTGGTTGACAAAGAAACACATAATCCAGGTGCTTGAAGCCTATTGGTTGGCAAGGAAACATATAATCCATATAGCCGATGCCTATTGATCAGGACACCCATCCACAGATTGATGACATGGCATATTGGTCAAGAAAACACGTTCACTGTTTACACGGTTAAGAATAGAATAGTTGCTTATTAATTAAGCTAATTAGGATTAAGTTAATTGTTAGATAGGTTGCTTGATTCTCAAGCAACCATGTACTTCCTTGGCTCTCAAGGCAACTATGTAATTCCTTGGCTCTCAAGTAACTATGTGTTTACTTGACTGCCAAGCACCATGTGTACTTCTACCTGGGTATAAATACCCCACTTCTATCATCAATAAAGACTAATGGATTATCTTTCATTCATCTCTTTTGTTCTTTACTTTTCACTCAAAACACGTTATCATGCACTTTGCTCTCCATTAGAGAGATAGGCTAAGACAGAGAAGAACAGAGGCGAATTATCTCTGGCAACGGAGGCAGTGGCACCGGACTTGCACACCCAGCAGCGGCGCAACAGCGGCCCACGGCGTTGGTCTCCATCGCCCGGCAGCGTCCTCGGCACCAACTACGGCGACGATGCAGCCTTCAGCATGGCGCGCTTGCCCTCACGGCAACCGAGGCGAACAAGACAACCCCGGCGTGCCCTCTGCCATGCCGCGGCTCTCAGTCGGCACGCAGCCTGGTCCTGGCCATCGGCCGGCTCTAGCACACCATCCATGGAAAAGACGAACATGCATCTACGATGCATGCATGCAAGAAATCCATCGGGAAAGCCAACTTGATTGTCTATTTATAATTAGCATCACTGATTCATTGACCGATTGTATTTTCCCTGAATCAGCAAGCATTCCAAATAGAGAAAAAAGAGAACGGTGATGTGTAATCCCATCAGCGGCAACCGCTTCAACCATGGCGAGAAGAACGCGACTTTTAGGATCGAAGCGGCGCTCTTTGATGCACGACGCAGTGGCGCCCTCCAACGGAACCTTCTACATACGGCTCTCCACCGGTCCGGTGACTCCCAGCGCGTGACGGCTCCCGACCCTGCGCGGCTTTGCCCTCCCGCGCGCTCGTAGCGCTGCTACTGGCCGTCGGCTGCAGGACGTGGCACCGAACGCTCAAAGCAATTCCGCGTCTGATAAGAAGGGAAATAAATCAAGAATTTACTCATCTTATCATCCCGTAATCAATCAATTGATCATTTTCTATGTACATGTATGCACTCATGCGAATTGCTTTGTACCAGAAAAAGGTCAGGAGAAGCACGCTTCTTCCGAGAGGCGAGAATGACATCACTCCGAACAGAAAATCTCCAAACACAGATCAAGGCAAGATGAGAGGAAGTGTTGAGACAAGAAGATGAAAATTAATATCCAAAACCGCATCTTCTCAGCGCGAGGCAGAGGCCAATCCAAACTCTGCAGCCCGAAGCGGCCGGTGCTGCCTCCAGATGCGGCGATCTCAGCCATCCGGCGTGGTCCTCAGATCCGGCACGAACGCGGCCTCAAGCGCCCGAGGCCATCCGGCGAAGCGCTCTTCGGCGGTCGCGGCCGCCATGCCCTCCAGCAACGCGACGTCCATGGCCTTCGGCCCGGCGGCGGTTCGCACCTCCCGGCGTCCAGCACGCCATGGCGTCCTTCTCAAAGCGACGGGATAATCCCTCTGGCCATTTTTCAACCATAGGTTATTTCCAAATGGCATAAAAATATAATTATGCACTATTTTACATCTCGTAAAATATCATTTGAAGCCTCATGTCTTCATATATTACATAAATATGTAAATTATTAAGTTTTGCATCTATATGTATTACCACAGTAATACTAATGCAAAAGAATGTTTTGCGTACATTTATTCCTTCAGAATTTAAGACATTATATATGTCTTTGCATCAAACATTTCCTAAGGCATACATTAGGAGAACAACTATAATTTTTGCAATTGACTTTTTGTTCTTGCAAATCGAATTATAATTCAAACATGAATTATGAAGTGTCGTACTCAATATGACTACCCGTATTTATTTGTGAATCACAAGGTAATGGTGCCATCTACTGCACAATTTGCAGATTATCCACTAATACTGTGAGGTCTACGTCTTGCTACTTTGACAAGATGACTACCTTTAACGTGATCTTCCGAATATTAATATTAGATGTGACTACCCCAAGATATCATAAGGTAATATTGGCATCTACTGCAAAATTTTGCAGACTATCCACTATTACTGCAAGGTCTACATCATGTCACTTTGACAGATGATTACCTTCAAAGTGATTTCATACATTTAGCATAACATAAGGTAATAAAATTATGAACATCTACTGACAAAAGTCAGACTATGTTTTCTATTACTGCGAGATCTACACCATATTGGTGATTATCTTCAAAGGGTTATCCTATAAATTGAAGTCTACACTACACATATGGTTATAAAGCATCAGCGATTTCAAAATTTGCTCCTTTGAAGCAATTGTTGTTGTTCACTAAAATGATTTACTATCATAGTAAATTCATACATGATCATTACATGTGGAATGGTATTATCTACCAATATCAATTATTCAAGCCTCATTTTGCTTGAATAAGTTGTAGAGAATTACGCATATATATGCATACCCAGTGATTCTAAAGTTGCATATTTCCTCGAGAATAAAGTCCAGAATGTTTGCAATGACTTCATCACATGCGTTGTATTGAAGGATACACCTAGGTTCACCAAGAATGACCTTGGCCAAGATTGTTCTCAAACAAATCATTCTATCCATCATCGCTTACTCCTAGAAGTAAATTAAATAAATGCATGAGCCTTTTTCATGTAACACATGGATGGCATTTCCAAATGCAAATTCATGTTAGGTGGGAGTGTTTATTTTAAGATGATTTATGACATCAGTCATTGTACCCATCTATGGCATTGTGGCACTATAACTCCACCTTCGGAAAATGTGTCATGGCTATTCTCTTAATAGCTAAGTATGTTCATATATACATTTTATATGTCACCAACTTCACTTAGTTCTTAAACTAAGTACATAATAGATGAATATTTATTTACTTTGAATATTTCCCTTAAGAGATACATGTTGCCATGAGCACATCGCGAATGATCACCCATTCGTTTTTCAAGACCTCAAGTCTACCGCAACTCACAATTTTGTCACTTAATCAACTTTCAAGTTGAGATCCCGTGCTCAAATATTTTCATATGCAGATCCGGTTGAAAATTCCTTATACACTTTACCTCCTATTAAGATGGTAATACCATTTTTATGATGAAGAAACATGGAATTTCTTAAAATCATCAGATTCACCCAACGGGTGCTATACCATTATTTGAAATTCTTGCTAGTACCGAGAATACTATGCAAGTTAGTGGTAACAAAATAGAACCATGAGAAATTCGAAGTAAAGTGGAGGCTAATACACAACCAAAGATAGAATTATCTCTTAATAGGAATCGGTCGTTTTCAAATGATCAAAAGACAACTCTCAGGTTTGTCAAATGTGTGGTTATATAAATATTGTACCTATGATTACCAAACCCTCAAACATATGGTCGAACCACACCACAAATTTATTAAAAGGCCAATAAGTTCAATGGGATAAATTTAAAAATTTGCAAATAACAACCAGATTCTGGTAAAGGATTGTTCTCAGAATCTTCATCAGAAGGAGGACCAAAATCTAGTGCAGAAAATGGAGGATGAACTCATTTGCACTCAAGAATATCGGAGACCTCAGGTAATCTCCTAATTATCCCAACATATTATTAGCCTATACTTGTACTACTACATGTAGTAAAATGTCAAATATCATATCCCTTGGATACAGTATTCAATAAATTTAAATGTATGTTTCAATTCATACTCAATATTGTTGCGTACACAATGATTTTCTAAGTATTAATGAATTAAATATTAGGCTTGATAGCCTTAGCCATCCTGGTTTGGGGATGATTAGAAAATTATTTGACAATTCTGTTGGTCACAACTTAACAAGTTGCAAAATATTCCCCATATCATCAGATTATATGTGCACCACATGTGCCATAGGGGAAATCTGTTTTAAGGAACTCTCACCTTAAAATTCTAAATGAGCCAATTATTCTTTCTTGAACACATTCAAAAGATATATGTGGAATGTTGAACCATTATCTGGGGTAATTTAGATACTTCATGGTACTCACATACACATTCATAAAATGTTTTTAAGTGTGTCTCTTATCACACACAACCATGATCTTACCCGATAAATTGCTTAACTTATCAAAGTAGGAGCAAATTCTCCTGAACAAAGGATAAACCCGTTTGAATGGACAATGTCGTTGAACTCATTTCACGAGAATTTTCTGATTGCATTCAGTACCCTATGCACATACCCAGAATGGTTTAACTAAATTTCTTATCAAAGGTAGTCAAATGAATTAGATGACCACTTTTAAAGAATTGTAAATTTACCAGCCTCTTGCGGGACACATACGGCCTTACACACCGTAAGTATGATCTAAATCATACCAAACTGCATATCGTACTACTTTTCCCTTGTAGTAACTACGTGGAAATCAACAAAGTATTTCCTATCTACGATAATTCGGTTACATACCGATATCACCACTCCAGCGTACATCAATGGGCACTCACAGAAAATTAGGGATTTATGTAAGGAATACCAATTTATCCGTCAATCAAAATTATTCATAGCCCGTATGCTGATTGCATCAGCAATAAGGATATTTTTCGGCATTAGGGGGAGATAAGTACCACAAAGAATGCCGAGAAATAAATTAGAAATGTTATTGACATTCAATCCTTATATCCACATACTCAAAGAATCTGAACTAGAAGTTTAGATAATCATATATTTGCAACACATTGCAAATCTGCCACATACATTTACTGATAACAAGGTGTTACTAAATTCTATATTCCTGCAGTAAATTATCAGAAAGAGTGGAGGTACCTGATAAACCACTCTTCTCCCAAAATGAGAGCAAGAGGGGGAGAAAATCTGACAAGACGAGATATAACTTCTCATATGCTCCCGCGAAAATAGAGGAAATCAAATCCTCAACCAGTAAATGTAATTCAACATCAAGTTGAAAGACACCTCACTGGATGCTCATAATCCAAAGCCCGGCATAAATGTGCACAAATGTTTTGGTGCCGGGACATCGAAACACCTTGACTCCATTTGTTGAAGGAAATCACAAGGAGTTAAAAAGGAACAAATATTTTATCCACAAACTTCAATGATTCCATCAGAATCATATAAACTAAAGACTACGTTTGTCGTCATATATTTCTTCTCAATTTGCTGAAACCTTTTGGGCCCAGAACCAAAATCCATGGTAGAGTGCCTCTTGCACTCATATTGGTTCACATAAAAGGAAGCAAGTAATGAAGAATAGCACTCGCTCAACAAAATGAGTGGTATTTACTGCAGTAATACCTACTCCTCATAAGTATCTTCCATATGGAATACTAAAAACTTCTCATTCATAGACAAAGTCAATGAGGTGGTGAGAAAGCGAGGCTTGTAGCAAAGGGTTCACGCAGAGACCGGACATCGATTACGATGTAACATACCCTCTTGCTATAAGTGGAATTATGTTTCGATACTAAATATCATTGGCAATAAAAGTAATAATATTATCCATGCAGTTGATGGATGAAGTGGCTACATACTCATATGAGTCACTTATTTCGAAAATCTCTATTGAAGTCCCTGAAGGGCTTATACTTCCAAATCCAAAAGCAAATCGCAACAAATTTTGTGTAAAACTTCGTAAGTCACTCTATGACTTGAAATAGTCGAAAATAATATGGTACTACCGACTAAATGAGTTCCTTCTTCAAAAGGATTACTCGAATAATGATGATTGTTTATGTGTTTTAATAAAGAAATCAGAAATTTGATTTTTCTTACATCACCTCAGTGTATATCGATGATTTCATCATCAATGTCTCTAAAGGACCTAAAAATACATAAAATCATCTCAAGACGGAAAATTTGGATTCAACCAAATTTAGCTTAAGCTTACAACTTGAGCATTCTCTCAAGAATACATATCAGTCTACATATATATCCAATACATATACAAGAAGTTCAATGTGGATATATCATACCAATAAAAGACATGTAATATGGTCATACTACCCCTGATAAGGTACAAATCCATTCATACCTAGGGGTGATAATGAAGTGATATCATGACCTGAAGTTCTATATCTCACTAATGTCAAAGCACTCATATAATTGCAAACTACGTCAGGCCTGCCACTATATTTGCTATCTTTGTTCAAAGTGCAACCCCCAACAAAAGGTATGTGGCCGATATAAGAAATATTAGCTTATATCTCAAGCTCACAATAAATCTTGGACATTCCCATCAGGAAATACAAGATATGACCATGATATGATATGGTGATATTGGCTCTTTCTTTGATCCCAACAATGCCATATCAATGACTGAATTTGCGGGAAGCCTTCATATGGAAGTCATCTAAATGGGCTTTAATGGCTATTTCTAGTTATCATTCTGACATAATTGTTTTATCTAAAAGCATTGCAAAATATGCATGGCTTAGCAGAATGATTAACCACATTCAAAATCATGTGGTTGAGATTCATTCGAATCACATAACTTGATTTATCAAGACGCTACCACTTGTGTTACTCAATACCTACAGGTTATATGAAGAGCAATATCATAAAACACATTGCTTGAAAATTACTTATCCTCACAAATTATAGAAAGTGAGGAGACAATATCAAACAAAATACTGTGAAAATCCAACATATTATTCACAATGTCATGATCATGTCAACGAAATTGGTATGAGACATCCTCCGGATTTCCAAAGTTCAGGGGGAGTAATCTCCCAAACTATAACCTGTTTACAATCATCAGATTGCATATATTGTACTCTTTTTCCCTTCATGAGTTTTTCCCTAATGGTTTCTCATAAAAGGTTTTTAATGAGACAATATGAACACAAGTGCCTGTATATGTCATATCATTTTCTCCTTATATTTTCCCCACTGGGTTTTAAAGGAGTTTTCAATGGCTTATCAGATCGCACTCTTTTCCCTTATGATTTTTCTCTCAAAGTTTCTCATAATGGTTTTTAATGAGGCAATATCTTCTCAAAGATCATATGTCATACTTTCTATTTTCCCTATCGAGGTTTTAAAAGAAAGTACTCGAGACATATTAATTGTTCTCTAAACTCACCAATGAGTTTTCTCCTTCTTCAAAGGTTTTTCTCATATGAGTTATCTAGAGACAATAATCATTGTATGTTGCATCATTTTCTCCTTATTATTTTTCCCATTGGGTTTAAAGGAGTTTTAGCAACATATCTGCACTATTCTCCTCACATTTTTCCCACAGGGTTTTTGGAGAAGACAATCAAGATTATTCAAAGAATTTGTCAAGATGATGGATATACCCAAGAAGAGGCGTTGTACAAGGGGGAGTGTTAAGAATAGAATAGTTGCTTATTAATTAAGCTAATTAGGATTAAGTTAATTGTTAGATAGGTTGCTTGGTTCTCAAGCAACCATGTACTTCCTTGGCTCTCAAGGCAACTATGTAATTCCATGGCTCTCAAGTAACTATGTGTTTACTTGACTGCCAAGCACCATGTGTACTTCTGCCTGGGTATAAATACCCCACTTCTATCATCAATAAAGACTAATGGATTATCTTTCATTCATCTCTCTTGTTCTTTACTTTTCACTCAAAACATACACCAAACGAAAATATCTGCATCCTTCGTCTCCCCGCTGGCATCTCGCTGCCGTTGCAAGTTCCTCTTTTCCTTGCCTCCCCACATGCCACTCGCCGCTGTTGGCCCGGCCGGTCGTCTACACCCATGCAAATTGCCGCCTTGGGCAAGGATCCGACGACATCCAGGGAACCTTAGGGACGTCACCGCTCTGCACCCGTGGAGCAACACCGCCGGAAAGGCTTCTGATGGTGCGGAGCCGCGGCAGCTGCCGCCGGGACACTGCACCGTGGTGGAGACCACTAGTAATGTAAATACTTAATCAGCATCCGCAAAAAAACACTTAATCAACCACCGGTAGTTGCAGGCCGGGCCTCCATGCCATTGGTATTCAGAACAGGGAGGAGGAGGGTGAGGCCGAGGTCGGCCGGAAGAAGCTTCATCGATCATGCGGTGCTTTTTGTGTCGCAGAGTTGGATCGTTCTACTTCTACTACTGCTGGCCTGAGGATCACCCAGCCGCTACTCCTTCGCCAACAAAAAAACCAGGAATGCAAAGCGCTTGGCTGCGATGCTCATAAACCATGACTTGGCAAAACAAGTCGAAATCTGGCTTGCGAGTTGCGACCTCCACCGCCCACCGGAGTCGGATCCAGAGCACAGTCGGACATGGCCGGATACGAGTCATGGCTGGGATACGAGTCATGGACGGGACATCGTTTGTTGGATGGACCCGACTAGCTGGCGCCCGTTCACTCGAGGGATCGCTCTCCCATATAAGGAAAGGATCTCCCCGCGCTCACATGGACATGCAAAAAAAGGAAAGCGCGCGACCCACTCCTCGTCGCTCCACCTGATCGAGCCGATCAGGCGTTCCTGTCATCGGTGCCCCCCCCCACCCCCGCAGCTCGTTGCTCCTATCCCCAGCGCCCTCATGCGACCATCTTCTCCCTTTTCCTTGAAGGACAAGCCCACGCAGGGGCCCCTTGCTCCTCCTTGCTCCTCCTTTCTTCCTCCAAAATAGATCTGCCCCATCAATGACGTCTTGAAGAACAAGCCCACGCAGGAACCCCTCCTTCCTCCTCCTTTCTTGCTCCAAATCAGATCTGGAGAAGAAAGGACAGCCTACCTCCCCCCAAAAAGGTAAGCACCACCTCCCCCGGCCCTCTGTCCCTCCGTGCTCTTCGATCAACTCTTCCCTACTCATGTTAGTTTGTTCTTTGATTTGGTGAAAAACAAGAGCAACTTGTCGACTGCTTTGAGCCAACCCTATATATGGCATGCATGGAGCAACTCTAGTAAAACAAAAAAGCAACACCAGTACAAAAAATAGGGCAACTCTAGGTTTTGGTCAACTCATGTGTTGTTTAGCAGACAAAAAGGACAACCCTATGGTATGCATGGTCGACTGCTTTGAGCCAACACTATATATGGTATCCATGGAGCAACTGGGTATAAATGCAAAAATCTTGAGCAAAAAATTTACCTTCATGTGCAACTCTAGTAAAACAAAAGAAACACTAGTGCAAAAATAGGGCGACTATAGTACCAAAAAAGTGCAACTCATGTGCTGTTTAGCAGACAAAAGGATACAAAACTAGGCAGTCCCCCAAAACCTAATTCTCTAAACAGCAAGCAACTATATTGTATGCATTGAAACAAGGACAACTCTGTGCAGATAAAAAAGAGCTATGCAAATGTGCAAGACCATTGCACAGCTTTGCGCATCGTAGCTATGCAAAAAAGTCTAGAGTTGCCTCTATGAGGTGTAAGAACAGGGCAACTCTAGTACTAAACACATGCAACTTCCTGTGCATGAAGCATATACTAGCAAAACATAAAACTCATGTTAGAAGCAGGTAGAAGTAGTAGTAACTTGCATGTGCTAAAACACAACTTTTGCGTATCAGTATGGTTCTCGCTAAGACACAAACGACAAACGTGTAAAAGGACAATTCTGCTGTAACAAGTTCCGCAAGCCGGTGGAGAGGGTTGGGGTCTCGGATGTTGTCTCATCAAGCAAAAACACTAAATGCCCGAGCTCACCTGAACAAGATATTGAAGAGGATGGCGAAGAACACACTTACAAGAAGAAGAGGAAGCGAGAGACTATAAAGCAAAAAAAAAAGCCCTACTAAGATGGTGGTGAAGCTTATAGATGGCAGATGGGAGGTTGTCACTTTTATTGCAGATCACAACCACCCACTGATTGACAAGCCATCACTTTCGAAATACCTCCGTTCTCACCAAGGCATCCCGTCGGAAGAGAAAAAAATTCTGACTCACCTTAACGACTGCAACTTGACATCAGGTACAACAAAAAGAAATGCCCACACCACCTCCCTGTTGGAAATATTCCCTAGAGGCAATAATAAATTAGTTATTATCATATTTCCCTGTTCATGATAATCGTTTATTATCCATGCTAGAATTGTATTGACCGGAAACTCAAATACATGTGTGGATACATAGACAACAACGTGTCCCTAGTAAGCCTCTACCGGACTAGCTCGTTGATCAAAGATGGCTATGGTTTCCTAGCCATGGACATGAGTTGTCATTTGATAACGGGATCACATCATTAGGAGAATGATGTGATGGACAAGACCCAAACTATAAACGTACCATATGATCGTGTCAAGTTTATTGCTATTGTTTTCTGCATGTCAAGTATATGTTCCTATGACCATGAGATCATGCAACTCATTGACACCGGAGGAGTACCTTGTGTGTACCAAACGTCGCAACGTAACTGGGTGACTATAAAGGTGCTCTACAGGTATCTTCGAGGGTGTCTGTTGAGTTGGCATGGATCAAGACTGGGATTTGTCACTCCGTATGACGGAGAGGTATCTCAGGGCCCACTCAGTAATACAACATCACAATGAGCTTGCAAGCTATGTGACCAATGAGTTAGTCACGGGATCTTGTATTACAGAATGAGTAAAGAGACTTGTCGGTAACGAGATTGAACTAGGTATGGAGATACCGACGATCGAATCTCGGGCAAGTAACATACCGATAGACAAAGGGAACTGCATACGGGATTAGCTGAATCCTTGACATCGAGGTTCGACCGATAAGATCTTCGTAGAATATGTAGGAACCAATATGGGCATCTAGGTCCCGCTATTGGTTATTGACCGTAGAGGTGTCTCAGTCATATCTGCATAGTTCTCGAACCCGCAGGATCTACACACTTAACGTTTGGTGACGATATAAGTATAGTTGAGTCATTATGGTGGTTACCGAAGATTGTTCGGAGTCCCGGATGAGATCCCGGACGTGACAAGGAACTCCGGAATGGTCCGGAGGTGAAGATTGATATATTGGACGAAGGGTATTGGAGTCCGGAATTGTTCCGGGGGTACCGGGTGATGACCAGTGTCACCAAAAGGGGTTTCGGGGGGCCCCGACAAGTGTTGGGGGGCCCCATGGGCCAAGGGGAGGGCGCAAACCAGCCCACTAAGGGGCTGAGCGCCCCCCTCACCCCATCTCACGTAACCAGGAGGGTTGGGGGCGCCCCCTAGGGCTTCCCACCACTTTGGCTTGGGGGCCAAGTCTCCTAGGGGGGAAAACCCATCTAGGGTTTCCCTCTTGTGGCCGCCGGCCCTAGTTGGGATCCCCTAGGGGCACCCCCCTCTCCCCCTTCCCCAAATATATAGAGAGGTAGAGAGAGGGCAGCCACACCCATCTATGCCACGGCGCTGCCCTCCCTCTCCCTCGTAGTCCTTCTTCTTCTCCGCGAGGCTTGGAGAAGCCCTGCTGAGATTTCTCCACCACCACCGCCACCACGCCGTTGTGCTGCCGGAGGACTCGAGCTACTACTTCACCATCGCTCACTGGATCGAGGAGGTGAATGCGTCATCAAGCCGTACGTGTGTTGAACGCGGAGGTGCCATCCGTTTGGCACTTGGATCGGGAGTTCGCGGGACGGATCATGATTGGATCGCGAAGACGTTCGACTACATCAACCGCGTTTCTTAACGCTTCCGCTTAGCGATCTACAAGGGTATGTAGATCCAATCTCTCCTCTCGTAGATGGTCATCTCCTAGATTGATCTTGGTGAGCGTAGGAAATTTTTTGTTTCCCATGCAACTTTCCCCAACACTCCCCCCCCCTTCTCATTGAATGAAATCTTGTTACTAGAGAATTGTTACTTATTCCTGCAGCAAGTACTTTGATTTCCTTTTCTATCCTAGTATAAACTGCTTAGGATTCATGGAGGACCCTGATCAGAAAAGCCTGACAACTTGAACAGTAAACTGAGGCAACTATGTTCATTTTTTATGCAACTCTGATAATCAAAAAAAGCATGACCCAGCAGAAAAACTTTGTGTTACCTATTCCTACCTCAAGTACTTGGATTTCTTTTCTATCCTAGTATAAACTGCTTAGGATTCATGGGCAACCCTGATCAAAAAAACCTGACAACTTGAACAGTGAACTGAGGCAACCATGTTCATTTTTTATGCAACTCTGATAATAAAAAAAAGCATGACCTAGCAGAAAAGACTTGGTGAAAAAACCTGGTCTTGTTCTACTTATGCGTAAGTGTTGCTTTATGTTCTCTATAAAAACAAGTTGCTCGCTACATTGTGGTTAGTTTGTCCTAAAACACAAGTTTTTGTTTTTTGATTTCTGCCAGGAAAGATGATGATGATAATGTCATCATATTATGGCTCGGAGTTAATTGTCCCGTACATAGCTAAAGCCATCAATAACCACTGTTCGAAGCTGAATGCCCCAACTAAGGACATTGACATTGAAGAAACACTCAACTACTTTTGCAAGGTGATGGAAAACGACCCAGGATTCTTCTTTAAATGCAAGACGGATGCGGAAGGCAGGACAGAAAACTTGTTTTGAGTGGATGGTGCGGCACAGAAAGCTTACGCTGAGGCTTATCATGATTGCGTATCATTTGAGGCAACTTATCTCACAAACATGTACAGTATGCCATTTGCCCCCTTCATTGGCATCAACAGGCATGGGCAGTCAATTATGCTTGGATGTGGATTTGTGCGGCAGGAACTAGCCTCAAGTTCTAACTGGTTGTTTGATGCTTTCCTGGAGGCAATGGATGGGTTGGCTCCGGACAACATCATCACGGACCAAGATGTTGCTATGGCACAAGCTATCAAGAGGAAGTTCCTGACAACGATTCACCGTTGTTGCCGTTGGCATATAATGAAGAAAGCACAAGAGAAGGTTGGCCCTGTGTTGGCTAGGAACTCGGATTTGGTCAAAGACTTCAATCAATGCATTGACTTCAGTTTCACCCCGGCTGAATTTGAAAGGAAATGGGCTGCGCTTTTGTTGAAGTATGAAGGTCTTATGCATGGCCACTTTGAGAAACTCTATGAATACCGGGCTACATGGGTGCCGTGTTACTTCAAATTCAGGTTCTTCCCTTTCCTTCAGTCGACGCAACGCAGCAAAGGGTTCAATGCTGTCTTGAAGCGCTATGTGAACCCACACAAGTCAATTCTCAACTTCGTCAAGCAATACGAGAAGATTCAGGTACACATACTCGTGAGGGAGGGCGGGAACGACTACCGAACAGAGCATCTAGACGCACAAAGATGGTCGTGTTTCCCCGTTGAGAGGCATGCCTACAAGGCATAAACTAGGGACATCTATGTGAAATTTAGAACTGAGTTTCAGATGATTGGCCAGTACGATGTGCGCCCTGCTGGAATCAACTTCTATCACCTTGAGCCCAATACAGAAGAATTTCCAGGGTATGGCTCAAGGAAGTATCTAGTCACAGTGAAGCCAGAACTAGCAATCTATGATTGTGAATGTTGCAAGTGGCATAGGGACGGCCTACTTTGTTGCCATGTCCTGAAAATCTTCACACACCTTGGCATTAATGAGATACCTGCACACTACATCAAGCGCCGCTGGACGCAGGATGCGGTGCCAAGTGCGCCGCTGCCAACTAACGAGGGGCCTCCATCGGACTTTCCTGCTGAGTCGGAGAACCAGGTTCGGCAAGTGACTATGATAATGGATTTTGCAAAGCTAGCCAAGAAGGCAATGACGAGTGATGAGGCAGCTGCTGCAGTTAGGAGGCACATGAAAGCAGCAGATGTTGAGGTCACTAAGTTGAATAAACTAAGGAAGAAGAGGCTAAAGGCAGCCCGAGAAGAGGCTCGGGCTAGGGAAGCATCAAACCCTAATGCCCCAAGTGGTTCAAGCCAACCTCCTGTCCCCCCTGGCCCCCTGCTCCTATGGATCCACCTCGGTCAGTCACAAAAGGGCGCAGCCGCAGCATGCGCTTCCAATCAGCCCTAGAGCTACACCCCAAAAAAAGAACAAATGCAGAATCTGTGAATCAATCGATCACACTACTGGACATGCCTAGGGAAGCTGCTGTGATGGTTACCACATGAAGAAAATGACCCCTGGGCTTGCAAACTAGTTGAAGCAAAAAAAAGCAACAGTGTCCTGGTAGATGAAGCAACCATGGCCTGGTTTTTGAGCAGATGTAGAAGGGAAATGAAGTAACTAGCGGTTCAAAAGCAACTATGGATTGATTTGCAGGAACTTGTTTTAATTTATGTGTTTTCCTAGCTTTAGATTCACAAAATGGAGACATTGTAGGTGGATGCTTAACATTTGTGCTTATATTCCTTACTCAAAAACTTGCAAAACCTATGGACGCTTATGATTTATGCAAACTTGTTTTAGGTGGTTTTGGAGCAACTTTTGCTAGTTTTCTAATGGCATACATTAGCATTTGCATTGATGTTTTCTAATGGCACACATTCATCAGGAAAGAAAAAAATGTACCTAGTTATTCATTCACTTCTTGACCGGCTTGAGGATCTCCTGCCATGGAACCTTGTTCAAGTCAGACTTCAGCATGGAGACGGTCATTTTCTTCGTGATGTTTGGTATGTCGCTTTGTCCGTAGTTTGGGAGCCACGTCCCATTCCACAATAACGTGTTCATCAATGCGAATATGCTACAATCACCACTGCAAAAAAAAACCTATGTCAGGAAAGCACTTGCAAAAAAAAGCAAAACTCCGTCTTATAACAACGAGATGTATGTAGGTAGGTTAGTCCTTACGCTACAGTCTGCTTTGGTGCATCGATATCCACAAGCGAAAACTTTCCATCATCTTTGCTTGTTTTGGATAGTATTTGTCCCACAATACACGGACTGCTGCTACAATAGCCCTTGCTACTTCACCCAGCCTCTTGCTTTTCTTTATCGCCCTCCGTGAGTCAAACACTTCGAACCTTTTATCCCTCAAATTGATGTTGAATAGCCAGTAGTGGTGTGCACCATGGGCATTATCTGGATCTAAATTTTCAAGCACATGAATCATAACCTTCAAAAAAAATGAAACTTGATGTCAGCTATAACAGAAGAAGTGATGTGTTCTGTGCATAACAAATACATCAACTTCTGATGTGGTTTCAGGCAACTCTATGGGTTTTTAGGAGCAACTTCTGATATGATTTCAGGCAACTCTCTATAATTTCAGGCAACTTCTGATGTGAAGCTTTCAAACACACAAAAACATCAACTTCTGATATGATTTCAGTCAACCCTATGAGTTTTTAGGAGCAACTTCTGATATGATTTCAGGCAACTCCATATGATTTTCTGATATCAACTTCTGAATATGATCTTATAAAAACAAAAAAACACCAACTTTCTGAAATGATTTCAGGCAACCCTATGATTTTTAGGAGCAACTTTACTTGAGTCGGTGCGACAGAGATGTAAAAACCAAAAATGAAGAAAAAAACTCTTACTTCTGAACAATAAACCAAGGACAATGCACTTGGTTTTCCAACCTGTACAAAAAAATTGGCACTAGAACCAAACACTTTTTAGGCAACAATGCACTGTATAACAGGCAACTTAGATGTTAGAAAAAGGCAACTGACAGATACTGCTCAGTCATATCTTCTGGGGCCTATTATAGTTTGTAGGTACACACTAGGGTGGTTTGTACATGCACCTAAAACGTATTTCAAAAAAACAAAAAAGTGTAATAACAGATGCATCCTAAGTATGTGTCGCAGGTCATAACATTTTAGGCAACAACACCCAGCAGGATTAGAGACAAACTTATGTTTTAAAAGGAAACAACTAGCAAACACATGGAGCATACCATGTCTTGCTCATCCAAACAGTTTGATTCATTGAACCTGTCATGCAGCTCCTTCACATCAAAAACAAGATTTTGAAACCAAGTTTGTGAAAAAAAGGCAGAAAGAGATGATAAAGAAACAACTTCAGTGCCAAACAAAAGAAAAAAAAGCTAATTGAATAAAAACTGTGGGTTTTATTTTTCTTACCGAAAACCTAACAGGCATGATTATTTTCTTGGACCCCACCCGTCTGTTGTACATGATTGCATCAATCCCTAACTCAAAGACATGTGTCCTCATCCATCCGGCCTTCTTCATTGATTGAGCAAGCTCCTTGATTGTGCAAAAGTAGCCACGATAGTTTATGATGTGCGGCCTATAGAACAAAGAAAGGCTCTGTTGAGAAAATAACAAGAAGAAAGATCATTGGATGGGAAGAAAAAACAGAAAAAAGTGGCTATTGGAAGAAACACACGCGTTGTATCATCACCCTGCGACGTCCTTGTCGTCCCTCCTCCTCCAAGCAACAGAACCATTACGTACACTCTGTTTGTTTCTGCGTTGCATGTGAAATCCTTCCTCATCTCTACATTCACATATGGTGACCTTTGTGATGGTGGAGCTTTCAATATCCTCCTCTCGCGCTGCTCAGGAACGGGCTCGCCTGAGCTGCTGGCAGCACCTTTGCCCGACTCCCCCTCAGCACTTGTTTTTGCAACTTTGGTTGGCGTACTGAATCCGGCAGGTGACATGTGCCCCGTGCTCTGTGCTACAACATTTTTCACTACCCCCTCGACGACTTCATCGAAATCCATGTTGCCCCAATCAATTCCCCACTCAATGTCGTCGGTGGCATGTGCTTTTGCCACCCCCTATTCCTCGCTGCCTTGCCCTCCTCACCTGTTATTCCTGCTGGTTCATCTATCCCAAGATCGAAAGGTGGAGCGGGATAGTAATCATCCAAAACAGCACTTCCAGACTTTGATCTTTGCAGCAATCCTGGTTCTTCATCTGAATCACATGCTCCTTTGTTTGCTGATAGATTGATGGCAGGTGATGTCCGTATTATAGGTATGGTACCAGCAGATTTACTCCTTGCGAGTGGTGGCGTCGAACCTAGGCTGACGCACTTTTCGAATAACTCGTTGATGCCCCTAATATCATCGAATGATATTTCTTTCCCCTTTGCAGAGCACGCTTGCTTGGTGGGGACTACCGGAGGCTTATCTGTTGATTCCTGTGCTGTTGCTTCAACAGTTGCTTGCTCCAGCTCAGGGGTTGCTTCCTCCAGCACAGCAGTTGCTTCCGCGCTTTGCTTGGGAGGGGCTATTGCTTGCATACTTGTAGGGGAACGCAACAGAAAACAAAAAAATTCTAACCTACGCACCAGCCCAAGACCACTATGGAGACTGCATACAAGGTTTGATCTTTTTCGTTACCGACTCGTAGCGCAGCGGAAGTAGATTGGATGACGATCGGCGGTGCAGATCCCCGCAGCTAGGATTTACAACCTCCCAACCGCGAGGATGTATACCCTCATCTGCCCCTCGGACAGCCCTCCGGGAGGCGGTCGGACAGTCCCCCGAATGGTGTCGTGGACAGCCCTTCAGGAGGACCTTCGAAACTCAGACAGTCACTCGGACAGCCCTTCGGGAGGACTTTCGAAACTCGGACGGTCACACGGACAGCCCTTCGGGAGGCACTCTCGAACTAAGACCGAAACTACAATCTCTCTACAGAGTTGCACACATACGGTGTCATCTATCCGGCAGGGCTTCGCAGTCCAGAACTAGTTCCTGTCGGAACCCAGACAGCCTTTTGGCTCTACGAAACTATTTCGCTGGGAGGGAGAGAGAAGCCAGACAAGTCAATGGCATGTGTATGAGAGCAAGGATGATTTTTGCGCAGCCCCCTCATCTCCTATTTATAGGAAAGCCAAGGGATAGAGGCAAGGGGTAAAAAGACCAAAAGGGGCTCAAGATCTTTTCACCCAAATGCCACATAAGGGTGTGTGTAGAACATATCCACCATGAGGTGGAAGGAATACCCAAGGGGGCCCCCCCACACCACCATGGACGAAATTTGGTGCTGCCCCCTTTGGGGGGGCCACCACCTTTCACACACCTTTATCTCTCACCAAAAGTGATTTTCTTCTAGAAGAAAAAACCCAAAAAACACTTTCACTAATCACGAAGACATTTTTCTGCGTCCGTTAAATCCCAAATTATTTCTGTGTGCCTAGAACAATTCCAGTACCCACTAAAACAATTTTGAAGGCATTCCGAAACAATGTTTTTCTTCAGCAAAAAGCAACCAAAGCGGTTCCAGCAGCTCCAGAACATTTCCGGTTTTTATCCCGGAAAAATCCCAGAAGTTACCAGAATGATTCTGGCACCCTCCAAGAAATTCCGGGCATGTGTCGGAACCAATTTGACTTAATGGTATCCCCTGAAACAAATTTTCAGTTTTACCGGAACTCATCCAGTGACCTCTCTCTTCGGAACTTTTCCGCTGTCTCCGAAACTTTTTCCGGAGACTTTCTCTCAGACTCCCTGTCTAGTATTCAGCTTATAGATGACCCTTAAGCGTGTGACCCTATAGGTTCGGTGGAGTATAGACATGACCCGGAACCCCTTCCGATCAATGATCAACATCGGAGCACTACAAGAAATATGTCAACTTGCAACCATCACTATTGGTCGCTAAATGGTCGTTGTTTTTCATTTGCGACCTTTTTGTGACCAAAAACAGATGGTCAAAAGCTGACCGTCTTTAATGGAAATTAATGACCTTCTTTGTGATAAGGTCGTGGAAGGCAACGACCAAAACAAAAGGTCGTTGATCCTACGACCTTCTATTTTGGTCGCTAGCTGTCTGCCCAGGCCACGTTGGATCCGACGTGGCAAGCTGATGTGGCAAAATTGCGACCAAATGAAAAGGTCGTTGATAAGAATCAGCCCGGTCCAGTTCGGTGTTTTACATGGGCCGAGCCCAACAATTCAGCCTATTTGTGTTTTTCTCTCATATTAATTTTGGTCAGGTAGATGGGCCAAGCCCAACAATTAAGCCTTCTCATTTTTGGGCCATGGCCTTTTCGGCTAGACAGTTTTATTTTTCTTTTTTCATAAAATTCCTCTAGTTAGATGGGTCCCAGTGGTCAAGTTCTAGTAAGTGGGCCCCTTTTGTCAATGCCTTTTTCTTCTGATTTTGATTTGACAGTAAATAAATAATCAATATTTAAATCAACACGGACATAAAACATAAGGAATACTTCAAGTAACAGCAGCCAGAATCAATCTGTATACAGTGACAATCAATGTTACAATCTCTACAAATATTGGGATCCTGCTCCAGTCATCATATGACACAGGTACAAATTCTACTAGTGTAATAACACATATACAAGTAGAATCACTGTTAAATATATGCAGTGACAATCGGCACAAACTGGGCCCCTGCTCCAATCATATGAAACATATGCACGACTCAATGGGTGACCATACTCGACTAGGCCATGACCTTCATTACAATGGGCTAACAGAATGACAATATGAACTGTCATCATGCCTTACATGGTCGCCCTGTTACATGAACCAGAAGAGAAGAATCAAAAAATCTGGGGCCAATATCTTATGAACAAACCAATCAAAAAACAAACAAGTTCTTTAGAATGATAAGACAAATTCAGCTAGTACAATGCTTTCATTCTCCAACTAGTTAAAATGAGATACTCATTCATACAAGAAAGGTGACGAAAGAAAATAGAGCATTTTACTCATAGCATGCAAAGTATCAATATTCTGTTAAACATATACAAGTGTAAATGTCAACTATCTTACACCCAAATGAATGACTGCTTGTGGAAGAAATATGTTAAACCAGGTTAGTTGTAACGGAGAGGGGCTGACTTACATTGGCCGTAGTGGTCGATTGTGGCCAGAACAAATTTGTTGCAGTCGTCGGGGTCTGCGACGTCCCCGGGGAGAATGATCATGTCCGGCGCGCCGAGCTCGCAGGCGCGGTCGGCGACCTGCCACAGGCTCCACTCCCTCCTTGCTACCAGGGCAAGGCATGCCCCCTTGGCGGCGTACTGGTAGGCCAGTTGCTGCATGCAGAAGAGAAGATCCCAAGTTGTTTGGAGTTAACAACGAAAGTACTATATAATGTTCAGAACATGTATATTCAGTATGACAAGTAGGAAAGCAGAGTTCTAGCAGAGTAGCATAAGAAGCAGAGGAATTCTGATTCTGTAACAAGAGGAAACTGAGTTGCCTGTGCAACAAGAGGAATTCTGATTCTGTAACAAGAGGTAGAATTAGCATCACTAGCTCTGTTGCTGTTGTTTGCATATTAGATAAGTAGTTGTCTGCCTAAGCAAATAGAGAGGTATATGCAGCAAGAACAGGCAATGTGATGACAGTATGAGTGCACTATAAATCTGGAAGTAAAAATAACATAAATTATACAACAACCTCTGGAACACCTAGGTGGTAACTAGTATGGTTGATTGCTGTTCATGAGTGGCAATCATCTGCATGCCGTACATCAAAAAGAAAACAGCAGGATTCAATTCGTCTTGCCCATATACAGCCAACCAGCAGGCATCTAACATCATTATATTACCGCAAAAGAGAAGTCCAGAATTCCCAAAAGGTTGTATTCTAACAAAATTCTAGATTCACCTAAGTAAGATTAATGGACGTCACCTGCAAGAAAAGCAGTGGCAAGGTACGGGAGGATGGCAGGGGCTAGGGCAGGAGGGGGCGGCGACTGAGGGACAAGCATGAAGATGATACAAAATTGAGCATATTAACGCTAAGAATTGGGTCTTCCAACTTGGTACAGAACATATGCAGTTTTGTGAATGAATACGGTTTCACTATGTAGGGTTTGAAATACGAGAGACATATGGAAGATAAACTTTCTCCTAGGTTCACCTTGATGCCTAGACATCCAAGCTGTAGCTTAAGGTATGCAAGGCCAAACATCCAACACACTGTTTCTTAATGCCCCAACTACTGAACAACCCATGGCAGTTCTAACCATATTAAATTAAAGGACAAAGTGAAGTCATGGTGAATTGATAGTTTTGTCTTATAAAGATTTCTGTTTAGCATATCCTAAATCATAGTTTGTGTACCAATATATGAACTCTCTAGTTTTCAGAACCGAGGCTCACATATTTGGGCTGATTTGTACACAACCAAGAAAAACTTCTTACAAATAAATTCATGGAAGCATATCATCCTTTCAGTCCCTCACCCATATCTTCTAGTAGTATTACATAATGCCTAGTGAGTGATCTAGCAATGTACTGTACAAGAGAGTATATGTGTGTATGGATTCCTGCAGCCAGCTTCTGTCAGTAACATGCATGTATATATTGAAGTAAACGTAACAGAGAGTATCTTTGGAAACATTCAAAATATATTCAATGTTGGAACTGCATCTTACAACTCAAGGAGCCACATGAAATCCATGGAAGGACCTTACTGTGACAATTCACTTGTATAGTCCTGCCTCATGTGCATAATGTCGTTGCAAACAAAATTGTTGGTAAAGTTGCATAAATACAAGTGTCTAAGTTAGAAATCACTGGAGTGTCAGACCCATGCATCTAACAACAGGCACATCCATTTGCAACAGGCATGTACTCCCAAAACCCTTTGTAAACTGAGAACACCTAGGCAGTAAGCACTAAGCACAAAGACAACAGGACTGAGCTATTCACATGCTCATGGCATACTTAGGGGACGTGTTGAATACAATATCTTGCATTTACTGAGAAAAACATATACACTGCCATTTACTGAAGCTGTGTGTAAACATGACTAAGCTTGACAGATACAGGGAAGAAAAAAACTGAATAAGATAGCAATTAACGACCTTATAGCTTTGAATGGAAACCCATAGCAAGCATATATAAAAATCAATTTAAGCATAAAAGGTATGCAGATAGTAAATAGGAATACATAATGTGGATTACATAACTAAAGTCAATTTTTAGTGGAACACATAATTTGGATTACATCTTGTTTGGTTATTAAACACTAAATAGTAAGTTATATATAAATCTCACACAGATATGACCATTAACAGATTCAAAGAGGACTAATTTACTCTAAAAGCTCATTTTTAGCCCCTTACACTTCTCAAACATAACCACTACCTGGAGCATCAATAAACACAAGCTAGCCTCTGAGAATATCAACATTTGCAGCAACAACTGAAATGCTAGCCCTTTCACAATGCCACAGAACCTCACCGTTTATAATCAGTAACAAGCCAGCGGCAAATAATCAGAGAGTCATGCAGTAGAAATGTACAGTGAGTTACCTGAGTAGAGAGCCGGTGGCAGCGGCCAAGCGTGAACGAAGCGGGAAGCGATGTCTTCGCGCGGTGGCTCAACCAGCTCATAGACCTCGCACCCCACGACCTTGCGGGCACGCACGTCGACGCCGATCAGGTGCTCGTCCTGGAAGAAGCAGACCATGTCGGGGTTGGTGGGATGGATGAGCTGTTGGAAGCTCACGCAGGACGATGACAAGAACCTGCAGACTGCGAAGGCAAGAAGGTCAGAGAAGGAGCCCAGCAGAGCAACAATCGAATGAAGCAGGACATCTGGTAGGTCTACCCAACCTTGATGTCCAGACATGGCAAGGACGCAACACACAGCAGCCCTTTCTTGCGTTCTGCAGGTTGCAGCTTCTCTGCGACAAATTATGAATTCAGAGAAAAATATCAGTACTAGAAGAATATTAAGTGGATGCTAAGGATTAAAATAGACTGTGTGCTAACTAAGAAACATGAGAGCGCACACATAAGGTTCGGTTATAGGCGTAGAAACGCTATGCATTAGCACAAGCATAAATTTGTTTACAGAATAAACTGGCTATGTGTTGAAGAAAGTAGGACCAAATTACCGTTGGCATGGCAGCCCCAGAGCTGTAATCTGAAAAGTGTGTGCTCTTATCTCATTCTGACTGAATGGTGATGCACTGATGCAAGAGCTCATGCTTTTCAAACAGCGGCGAGACAAGGGCCTCCTGTGGAGCCTCTGCCGGCCATGGCGCAAAGCTCGGCGGGGGTGGCTGTCGCCGCGAGCGACGAGGTGAGGCGCATCGCGCGGAGGCGGTGGGAGCGGCCTCAGCGGCCGCGCAGTCGGCGCTGGAGGCCGACGGGTGAGCAGCGCGCCGGACGCCGTCGGGTCGCCGCCCAGTAGAACCGCACAGATGGCGCAGCGCGTGATATGGCAGCCCACGCAGTGCGCCTCCAGCGCCTCCGACGGATGGATGTGGTTGGGAGCGTGCTGGATCTGATCTGGGGTGGGGAAGAGGCGCGACATGGCCGCCGACGGCAGAGCTCCCTCCCTTTCTTCTTCTCTTGTCTTGTGATGAGTGGAGGGGAGGGGAGGGGAGGGTGCAGATGGCTGCAGACCGGCGACGAGGGGAGAGGTGGGTGGCAGAGGCGAGGGGAGAGGTGGGCGGCGGAAGAAAGGGGAGGATCGGGCGGCGGCGGAAGGAAGGGAAGGACGGGGCGGCGGCGGAGGGATCTGGATCGGGGAGAGGAGTGGAGGCGGGGAGGGATCTGGATCGGCTAGGGTTCACGCGCGCGTGAGAGAGAGGGAGAGAGAGGCTGCAATGGGTTGGATGGACGGATGGATGGAACGATGTTTGCCACATCATCGATCCATGCCACAACGGATTCCACCAATCAGAATCAAGCTTGTGTAATTTTGTTTTTTCCTTTTGTTTCTCTTATAGTTTTTTATCCTCTTATTTATGGCAAACATTCAACATATTAACCACTTATAGTTTGTTAAAATGAATGAATATTGTGCACATGTGTGTATCTTGGGATGACAAACAATGTTGATCTGGGGAGTTCTCATTTTTAATGCACAAAAGAGTCGTTTTCTATTTTTCAAGTGCCTGAAATGGTTTGTTTAGAACCTACCAAATCTTTGTTTCAAATGACCTCATATTGATCACAAGGGTGCATCTTGGAATGGCAAACAATGTTGGCTAAGAAAGTTTTCATTTCTTTTGACGAAAAAATTATTTTCCATTTTTCGAGTGCCTAAAATGAGTTTTTTTTGTGAAGGACCTACCATATATTTGTTGCAAAATTGGACCAAATCATTTTTATAAAATATTAGGTCATATTTAATGCATAATTGATCAAATGGTTGGGTGTCAAAAGCTTTGATCCACCTCTCATGAAAAAGACAAATTTCCGCCGATTCAGCAGGAAGCGGGTCAAATTTCAACTGCAGCTGTCTCATAGTTTGCTCTTTATTTTTTCCAAAAATCATTTCTAGGTACATAAGTACCTATTTAATCAGAGAAACACCAAAAAACCCCAAGATTCAACCACTAGCTAGGAACGGTCATTCCCGTCGTTTCGACCGCATTTTGAAACGGGCATAAAAAATTCAAAAAAAATCAAAAAAAATAGAAAACCTTCGCATTGTGTCATTATATGTGACCAAGTTACCAGGAAAAATAATAAACTTGTAATACGGCAATTATTTTAAAAAAGTGTTCTCAGAAATGAACTATCATGTATGAAGATTCATGGCTTTCAACCCAAATGCTCAATCTTATGGCCATATTCATGGCATAGTTTGTTCAAATGACCTCATATTGTGCACAAGGGTGCATCTTGGAATGGCAAACAATGTTGGATAAGGAAGTTTTCATTTTCTTTTGACGAAAAAATTATTTTCCATTTTTCGAGTGCCTAAAATGAGTTTTTTTGTGAAGGACCTATCATATATTTGTTGCAAAATTGGATCAAATCATTTTTCTAAAATATTAGGCCATATTTAATGCATAATTGATCAAATGGTTGGGTGTCAAAAGTTTTGATCCACCTCTCGTGAAAAAGACAAATTTCCGTCGATTCAGGAGGAAGCGGGTCAAATTTCAACTGCAGCTGCCTCATAGTTTAATCTTTATTTTATTCCAAAAATCATTTCTAGGTACATAAGTACCTACTTAATCAGAGAAACACCAAAAAAAGCCCAAGATTCAACCACTAGCTAGGAACGGTCATTCCCGTCGTTTTGACCGCATTTTGAAATGGGCATAAAAAATTCAAAAAAAATCAAAAAATTGGAAAACCTTCGCATTGTGTCATTATATGTGACCAAGTTACCAGAAAAAATAAAAAACTTGTAATACGGTAATTATTTTAAAAAAGTGTTCTTAGAAACGAGCTATCATGTGTGAAGATATATAGCTTTCAAGCCAAATGATCAATCTTATGGCCACATTCATGGCATAGTTTGTTCAAATGATCTCATATTGTGCACAAGGGGGCATCTTGGAGTGGCAAACAATGTTGCCTAAGGAAGTTTTCATTTTCATTGGACGAAAATTTCATTTTCCATTTTTCGAGTGCCCAAAATGAGTTTGTTTTGTGAAGGACCTACCATATATTTGCTGCAAAATTGTACCAAATAAATTTTCCAAAATACTAGGACATATTTAATGCACAATTGACCAAATGGTTGGGTGTCAAAAGTTTCGATCCACCTCTCATGAAAAATACAAATTTCCGCCAATTCAGCTGGAAGTGGGTCAAATTTGAACTGCAGCTACCTCGTAGTTTGCTCTTTATTTTTTTTAAATAATTTATAGGTACATAAGTATCTATTTAATCAGAGAAACATCAAAAGTTTTCCAAGATTCAACCACTAGCTAGGAACGGTCATGCCTGCCGTTTTGACCGCATTTTGAAACGGGCATGAAAAATTCAAAAAAAAATCAAAAAACTGGAAAACCTTTGCATTGTGTCATTATATGTGACCAAGTTATCAGGAAAAATAATAAACTTGTAATAGGTAATTATTTTAAAAAAGTGTTCTCAGAAACGAGCTACATGTGTGAAGATGCATGGCTTTCAAGCAAATGATCAATCTTATGGCCACATTCATGGCATAGTTTGTTCAAATGATCTCATATTGTGCACAAGGGTGCATCTTGGAATGGCAAACAATGTTGCCTAAGGAAGTTTTCATTTTCTTTGGACGAAAAATTCATTTTCTATTTTTCGAGTGCCCAAAATGAGTTTTTTTTGTGAAGGACCTACCATATATTTGTTGCAAAATGGAACCAGGTCATTTTTATAATATATTAGACCATATTTAATGTACAATTGACAAAATGGTTGGTTGTCAAAAGTTTTTATACACCTCTGGTGAAAAAGACAAATTTCCACCGATTCAGTTGGAAGCGGGTCAAATTTGAACTGCAGCTGCCTCATAGTTTGCTCTTTATTTTTTAGAAAAATCATTTATAGGTACATAAGTATCTATTTAATCAGAAATACATTGTTTGGTGGCGATACGTTGAGGTTTGGATGGTGGCCGAGGTCCCCAACTCCAGAGCGCGTAAACTCCCATGCCCGCCGCGTGGTCACCGCGTGACTTTGGTGTTGCCACGCGTTTTAGGCGGCCTAGGCATGTCTAGTGGGTTGGGCACTCCTCCGGTAGGTGTTAGGAAGAAGAAGGCAATAGAAGAATCTCACGAGGAGACTGAACTAAGCTCAAACATGAATTAGCAGCCAAGTGTTTGATTAGTGGTAGGGAAAATGCACATGGCCAATGGGCCCGAGGTTTGGCCGAGGATGATCATCTACTAAGGACACTTTCTTGGAAAATTTGCAGCTCAAATGGAGGATCCTAGGTGTCACTTGCTTTGCAACGTACCACACTAGATAGAAATATGAATGTTGAAGCTGGACTCAAATGAATGAATGGATTGATCTGAAGTTTGGAGCAAGATGATAATTTGGGCATATGAAGGCACTGTAAAAATTTCATACCATTTGGATAAATAAAAATGGTACTTCCTTCACAGTGCTCACAGAAAATTGGGAAAAATGTTGTGGGAAATTGGCTAGATTAAATGAGCTAAAATTTGGCGAAGGGAGGTTATATAGGTAGGGTCATGTCCTGGTAAATTTTCAGCAATTATACATTAACATAAAATATAGTTGCTTCACAAAATAAAAATATTACCAGAAACAAAGATTGGATGGTGAGCTCACATGGATTGTTAGATGGGGCTCAAATTTTGTGGAGAGATATGATTTGGGAATATAGAAGATGTGGCAAAAATTCAGCTCATTAGGATATGCCTAGCTAGTACTTCCTTCACAACGGTTCTAGCTGAACAGAAACTTTGGAAATTTGCCGAGGAAGATTTACCAGGCAAATGGAGTTGAATATTGTCATGAGGCAATGATTTGGATAGTAAAGAATGCCCTTTTTTGGGAATTTTGGGAATGACAGAAATATAGGCTGCTTCACAACCTAGGGCAAAAATTGACACATAGACATGACACATAGGCAAAACTGATGAGGTGGCACCTAGTCATAGCAATGCACCACAATTTACAAGGCTATGACCATCTATATTGGTCGTTATCAGCTAGAAATAAGGCAGCAGACCAGTGCTGTTTGCTTTACGACCATTTCGTGTATGGAAATTACGACCTTTCTGACCAAAATGATCATTATAGTTTAGGGTTTGGAGCCCCCCGAACAGCTTTTGACCAATTGGTGTCAAATGGTCGTAGATTTATGACCAATTCATCCATGGTCACTGACAAAAGGTCACAAGTTGACATATTTCTTGTCGTGGAGCAGTGGACACCCATATTGACCCCTATACCCACACGAATGAATATTTGAGTGAACCTCCAGTTGCCATGTGCTATTCTTGTTGCTTCGCGGTATGTTACAAATACCCGAGGTGAGACATGTTGGCATCCCCGTGGATCAACAACTTGTCCACTATGCCAGTTACCTTGTTACCGGTATTGTTCTCTTTTCTCGTTACCGTGTTCCGGCATCCCTATGATCAAATCACCCTAAGTCTGGACAGACGATGATGGATACCGTAACACCGAGAGGGCCCAGAGATATCTCTCCATCGTCGGAAGAGCAAATCCCAATATTGAGCTATCAAGTTACTTGACATACTTTTCCATGAACCCGTAAGTCGCCGTAATAGCCACCCATTTACGGATGACGTTTAACAAACCCCAAAGTTCATGAAGCAAGCATGAAGAAACTCGATACTCTCATGGTCTAAGGAATCATGCAAACGTTAACCATACTAAGTTCATGAATGAACTATATGATTCAACATCTTTGTCGCTTCCAAAGCGTTAACATACTTAGCCTTTGTTATAGAATTCACTACAGTATCCTGTTTGGAACAATTTCCAACTACCGTGCCACCATATTGTGTATTACACAAAACCCTTAACTTAAATCGAAAATCGCATGGAGCATTGATGAAGACTGTATTGATGTAATTACTTACAACGAGCACTTCATAATCTCTGTTTGCGAGAAACCATGTCATCAGTACTGCTCTAGTACTCAATGACATCTTTCACTATTGTCCCATGATCAGTACTTTCGATCACTTTGGTATCTATACTCTCAACAACTTTGGAGTATTGGACATATCTGGTTGTTTTTACATACCATGGAATACATGATTAATCCAAACACGAAGGTGTGTGGAATCTCCATCATGTATTTTGCTCATCAGTGTTTTTGGGACACCGAGTCTTGCAAAACTCTTTCCATGTGACTTCGACAAGAATCACTCCTTGGCACTTTAAATGCTAAAAAGTTTTAGCATCTTGTCAATATGTATTCATTGCTTAGCCCCATTAGGTAAATCTATCTCCATAGATCATTATGCCTAATATCAAGGCTATTTAGCCCAAGCACTTCACCGAAAATCTATTTTCAAATGAAGTCCTAATTCGTGTCAAGAAATTTATTTCCAATTAACAATGCGTCAAGTACACAAGGTTTTTAGAAATATCATCATGCTCCCACTTACTTTCTTGAACCACAAGCATCTTCTATACCCATTTGATGAAGTCAAACCTTTTTGACCATTTCATTAAAAACGAAGATTCCAACTCCATTTTGCTCTCTTCTGTCCATTGCTGGAACTCTGAAGTTTGCAGACTTACTAGCATCCTCTGGACTGACAAAATACCTTGGACTGTAACACATTCAAGTCCTTGGTTTCATTTCCATCAGATGGAAATCCTTTCATCATCTTTGTTTCATATCTCATGATTTGAAATATATATTAATTGCTAGTTCAACCCGAACCGACTTTAAGCATTGCTACGGTGAAACAACCTCATCGTAGTCAACTCCTTGAACTTGTTATTGCAACAAGTCGAGCTTTATGGATAAAACATTTTTATCCGTATCAGTTTTTAGTTCCATAAATATTCGTTAGACTCTAAGTCTTCCGAAAGGTGTACCAAGATTTTAATCTTGAATCACTTATATGGAAACTATCTCGGATTGTATTGGCATTTAGCCAATTCCGGAGTCAGGGCCCATCAACGCTTCCTTGTGTATCGTAGGTATACTGTTGTCTAACAACAATATCTCGTTTGCACACCTGAGAGGTTTGCACGAGCTTTGCCTACGTTGTTCAGCTGCAAGTTCGACCGAAGTCCATACATCTCATGTAGAGGCTCCATATTCCAAATGTTAAGAAAAGATATGACATGTTTGGGCGTACCATACCATGGCGTCATTTCAACAGACCCGATGGAGCTCTTTTCAGTCTAAAACCCGCAGTCTCTAAAGCATCACTTTAAAAGGGATAATGGCAAATTTATTTATGTCATCTTTGATCTTACCATGTCATGAATGCTTCGATTACATCTTCACGGACTTTCCACTTGCAGTGGTGTTCCGGGAGGTGCAAGTTATGAAACCCCTTTCACAACTCATCAGACATTCGCTAAACTTGTAACTCAAATATTCCTTTCTGCAATTGAATTGTAGAAACATAATTTTCTTGTTACAATAACTTCTACTTCATTTTTTAAAACCTTTTGAATGATTTCAAAAGATCCAGACTTACGTCTCATCAAGTAAATATCCATATATCTACTTGAGTCATTTCTGATGATAGATAAATCCACTACTAACAACATTTATCGGACTACACACATCAAATGTATGATCACCAATAAGTTTGTTGTTCGTTCCTTATGGCCTGTGAATGGTATTTCAGTCACTTCACTTTTCGGAGGAAAGTTGCAAGTGTCAGATGATTCAAAATCAAACGACTTCAAAATCCATCATAGTAGAATTTTCCATGCGGGTTTCTCCAATGTGACCAAATGCAGTGCCACACATATGTGGAATTCTTTTAGTCTTGTGACATTTAGCGTCAGTGTTATGGATGTATCATATTTCCATCAATATTCATAACATACATCCCATCTTGGATGGAAGCATGGCCCTTCATGTTATTCATAATACTAAACAACAATTGTTGTTTTTATGAACAACTCTTTTGAAACAAAAATTGTGCAACGGGCTAGAGTGTATGAAACTCTAAAATGAATTATGAAAGTAAACACAGAGGTAATATATTATTATAATTATTCATAACATACATCTCATTCATAATGAAAGTATGGCCCTTATGTTATTCATAACACCGAACATAAAAGGTTCTCTTATGAACAACCTTCTTGCAAGATACCTTATGCAAAGGGCTATAGTGTATGAAACTCTAAAATGAATTATGAAAGTAAATACATAGGGAATACACCGATGGAAGGTATAGTAACTATTACTATGTTCCCAGCGTGTATCAAAACCTCATTCCTGGCTAGTCTTTCAGGCCATAGTAGTTCTTACATCGAGTTGCAACAGAATGCAATCGAGTGGGTATCTTTGTGATTAACTCACAATACCCAAGAATCAGTGATTAACATGTTTAACCATAATTCCCAAGAACTATATCTTTGACCAGCCTTCTATACATCAAAAACTTGTATGACATTCATACATGAGCTGGATATTCTAGTCTTCTTTCCTTTTGCCTTTATCCATGTAATTTTCTTTATTGTGGCATGAATGTTCAGATCCATGATATTCTAGTCTCCTACTCTCAGAAGAAGCACCCAACTTAAGAGTGGCGTTAGCCCCGGACTTCCTAGGCATGAAAGTTTCACCAACACCCTTCGGACACTTCCTTTCTCTTTAAGTTGTTGTTTTATTTACCTTCATATCATATGACAGGCGTTCTTCTGGATTCCTCTCCTAACAGTCAAATGCATAGTAAACACTTTTACTAATAGTTTGTAAACAAACATTGCTTTGTTTGTATCTGAAGATGATTTTCAATTCCATAAATATCACACAACTATACCAAACTTTCAAAGTTCGGATCTCATGGAAGCAAACATATTGCATTTGACCATAACGGAATTCTAGCTTTTGGATCAAAGGACGAGAGTCACATCATCCATAGCATTTGCGGGAGGATACCGAAAGCATGCGATAGGACAAAGTCCTTCTAGGCACTCTTGAGGACAATCCTCACATTACGTTACCAACCGTAAAGTTTTAACCAGATATTTAACAGGTTATTCAATTTTAATAGGGAAGGTGGAAACGGGAGCCATTATTCTACAACTATTATGAAAACCACACTTAGACAGAGTTCATAATTAATTGCACTGAGAATTAAACAAGTTAATTCAACAGTGCGCTCCCACTCAAATCAATATCTCTCATAATTGATTGTGAGTGACTCAAGATCCAGACTTCAATTCATCGCCATAGAATCATCATCTCATGACGGGAATTTTAATCGGTAGACCAACATGCCGATCACATCTCTATGTGACTCTTGTTCATCTTTCGATGCGCGTGTTCCGAGCTCATGACTTTCATCCCTAAACGTCAAGACAACCAAGTGATCTCGCTGCGAGGTCTGATTTCACCCGCCTCACACATCCCTAATCGTTCGTACCCATGTATCCATGGCGCACCCCGAAAAGTTAGGTGCCATGACGGTGCTACACTTGGGAGAACACTAACTACTTGATATTTTTGTGAGAGATCACCCTAATAAAAAGCGACTACCACGCAATCAAGAAGGGTGCATCATAAGGGATAAACATCTCAGGCAATTCATAATAGCATGATATGGTATAGCCCTTTCTAACGGGGAAGTCTTTAATTTCTTCGTCTTCGGCATTCACGTCGGTGTTCACCTTCGCGAAGATTGCCACCACCTTGTCGATGCACCAGATAATATTGCTATCTCTATAGCTAATAAAATAAGTGCATTACTTAAGGTTGACACGCATGTCATTAAAGTGACAATCATATGGCTCCAGCCATCATGCCGAATCATGACATGCAGGTCATGTTAATCAATTTACATTATATAGTCATCTCATACATAATCAAATTATTATGAGCACTGCTATACCACATCACATGCACATGCAAACCATTCTACAAAACCAAGTTAGACGCCTCTAATTGGTTCATGCATAAACTTGTTTTACGTGGCTTCTAAGGTTTCAAAACAAACAGAAGCTACCAACGTTCATCATCAAGCATGATTATCCAAGTCGCTAGATTAACATTGCAGGGTGTATGAAACACGAGATAAAAAAAACTCAAGCCCCATACTGAACTTCGTCATACGCATGACCCCCGTATCTGCATTGCCCTTTCGTCTGTGAAATTTCATCTTTCTTTTTAACTACGGTGGAATTCAATGAACTGTTAGCACTTCATTGATCAATCAGGATCGCGGATTGCCAGAACATTGAAACTCCACCATATTGTTATCAAGATCAGAAATATGCCATTTCCAGGGAAGCAACAAGAACATCGGTTCATCTGCTACCCGCACAAATAATTTTCAGTAATAGAACTCATCTACTACCTAATTATATTGTGCAACACCCATACATCTCTATGTATTCTAGATCGCAACCTGCATCTATGCATAGCACGACTCATGAAGCCACTGTAGGGGAACGCAGCAGAAATAAAAAAATTTCCGACCTGCGCACCAGCCCAGGACCACTATGGAGACTGCATACAAGGTTTGATCTTTTTCGTTACTGACTCGTAGCGCAGCGGAAGTAGAGTCGATGACGATCGGCGGTGCAGATCCCCGCAGCTAGGATATACAACCTCCCAACCGCTAGGATGTATACCCTCATCTGCCCCTCGGACAGCCCTCCGGGAGGCGGTGATACGTCTCCAACGTATCTATAATTTTTTATTGTTCCATGCTATTATATTATCTGTTTTGGATGTTTAATATGCTATTTTATATTATTTTTGGGACTAACTTATTAACCTAGAGCCCAGTGCCAGTTTCTATTTTTTCCTTGTTTTTGAGCTTCGCAGAAAAGGAATACCAAACGGAGTACAAACGGAATAAAACTTCACGATGATTTTTCTTGGACCAGAAGACACCCAGGGGACTTGGAGTCCAAGTCAGAAGAGCCGCGAGGCGGCGACATGGGTGGAGGGCGCGCCCTGGGCGGGCGCGCTACCCTACCTTGTGGGCCCCTCGCGACTCCCCTGACCTAGCCCTTCCTCTTATATATTCACATATATTCCAGAACCACCAGAGCAATCCACGAAAACACTTTTCCACCGCCGCAACCTTCTGTTCCCATGAGATCCCATCTTGGGGTCTTTTCCGGCACCCTGTCGGAGGGGGAATCGATCATGGAGGGCTTCTACATCAACTCCATTGCCCTTCTGATGATGCGTGAGTAGTTTACCTCAGACCTACGGGTCCATAGCTAGTAGCTAGATGGCTTCTTCTCTCTCTTTGATTCTCAATACAACGTTCTCCTTGAAGTTCTTGGAGATCTATCCGATGTAATCTTCTTTTGCAGTCTGTTTGTCGAGATCCGATGAATTGTGGATTTCTGATTAGCTTATCTATGAATATTATTTGAATCTTCTCTGAATTCTTTTATGCATGATTTAATATCTTTGTATTTCTCTTCGAATTATCGGTTTGGTTTGGCCAACTAGATTGGTTTTTCTTGCAATGGGAGAGGTGCTTAGCTTTGGGTTCAATCTTGCGGTGTCCTCACCCAGTGACAGTAGGGGTAGCGAGGCACGTATTGTATTGTTTCCATCGAGGATAAAAAGATGGGGTTTTCATCATATTGCTTGAGTTAATTCCTCTACATCATGTCATCTTACTTAAGGCGTTACTCCGTTCTTTATGAACTTAATACTCTAGATGCATGCTGGATAGTGGTCGATGTGTGGAGTAATAGTAGTAGATGCAGGCAGGAGTCGGTCTACTTGACACGAACGTGATGCCTATATGCATAATCATTGCCTTGGATATCGTCATAACTTTGCGCTTTTCTATCAATTGCTCGACAGTAATTTTTTCACCCACCGTATTATTTGCCTTCATGAGAGAAGCCACTAGTGAAACCTATGGCCCCCGGGTCTATTTTCCATCGTATTACTTCTATTTTCCATCATATTACTTTCCGATCTACTATTTTCCATCATATTACTTTCCGATCTACTATTTTGCAATCTTTTATTTTCAGATCTATATACCAAAAAACCAAAAAATATTTTATCTTTTGTTTATCTATCTCTATCAGATCTCACTTTTGCAATTGACGATGAAGGGATTGACAACCCCTTTATCGCGTTGGGTGCAAGTGTTTGATTGTTTGTGCAGGTGTTGGTGATTTGTGCGTTCTTCTCCTACTGGATTGATACCTTGGTTCTTAACTGAGGGAAATACTTACCTCTACTGTGCTGCATCACCCTTTCCTCTTCAAGGGAAAAACCAACGCAAGCTCAAGAAGTAGCAGGAAGAATTTCTGGCGCCGTTGCTGGGGAGATCTACGTCAAGTCAAGACATACCAAGTACCCATCATAAACTCTCATCTCTTGCATTACATTATTCGCCATTTGCCTCTCGTTTTCCTCTCCCCCACTTCTAAAATGATTTTTTTTAAATGCCTTTTTATTCGCCCTTCTTCCGTTCGTCTTTTTCGTTTGCTTTTTGTTTGCTCGTGTGTTAGATTGCTTGCTTTGTCACGATGGCTCAAGAGAATACCAAATTGTGTGAATTTTCCAATACTAATAATAATGATTTTATTAGTACTCTGATTGCTCCCGCCACTAGTGCGGAATCTTATGAAGTTAATGCTGCTTTGCTGAATCTTGTTATGAAAGATCAATTTTCCGGCCTTCCTAGTGAATATGCCGCATCCCATCTAAATAATTTCGTTGAGTTGTGTGATATGGAAAAGAAGAAAGATGTGGATAATGATATTGTTAAATTGAAGCTATTTCCGTTCTCACTACGGGATCGTGCTAAAACTGGGTTTTCATCTTTGCCTAAAAATAGTATTGATTCATGGAACAAGTGTAAAGATGCTTTTATTTCCAAGTATTTTCCTCCCGCTAAGATCATCTCCCTTAGGAACAATATTATGAATTTTAAGAAATTTGATCATGAACATATTGCACAATCTTGGGAGAGGATGAAATTGATGATACGAAATTGCCCTACTCATGGTTTAAATTTGTGGATGATCATACAAATTTTTTATGCCGAATTGAATTTTGCTTCTAGAAATCTTTTAGATTCGGCCGCTGGAGGTACTTTTATGGAAATTACTTTAGGAAAAGCTATTAAAATCCTAGATAATATTATGGTTAATTATTTGCAATGGAATACCGAAAGATCTTCTACTAATAAAAAAGTGCATGCGATTGAAGAGATTAATGTTTTGAGTGAAAAGATGGATGAACTTATGAAATTGTTTGCTAGTAGGAGTGCTCCTATTGATCCTAATGATATGCTTTTGTCTACTTTGATTGAGAACAATAATGAATCTATGGATGTGAATTTTGTTGGTAGGAACAATTTTGGTAATAACGCGTATAGAGGTAATTTTAATCCTAGGCCGTTTCCTAGTAATTCCTCTAATAATTATGGTAATTCCTACAAAAATTCTTATGGAAATTATAATAAGTTGTCCTCTGATTTTGAGAATAGTATTAAAGAATTTATGAGTTCGTAAAAAGGTTTCAATGCTTTGATTGAAGAAAAATTGCTTAAGGTTGATGATTTGGCTAGGAACGTGGATAGAATTTCTCTTGAGATTGATTCTTTGAAATTTAGATCTATTCCACCCAAGCATGATATTAATGAGTCTTTAAAAGCTATGAGAATTTCTATTGATGAATGTAAGGAAAGAACCGCTAAGATTCGTGCTAAGCGAGATTGGTTTGTGAAAGCATGTTCTTCTAGTTCTTGTGAAAATAATGATGAAGATCTTAAAGTGATTGATGTGACTCCTATTGAATATTTGTTTTCTAAAATAAATCTTGATAAAGATGGGACTGGAGATGAGTCAACTTTAGTTAGAAGGCATCCCAATGATTCGGAGTTTATAGATCTTGATGCAAAAATTGATAAAAGTGGGATTGGAGAGGTCAAAACTTTAAGTAGCAATGAACCCACTCTTTTGGATTTCAAGGAATTTAATTATGATAATTGTTATTTAATATATTGTATTTCCTTGTTGCAATCCATTTTGAATTCTCCTCATGCTTATAATCAAAATAAAGCTTTTACTAAACATATTGTTGATGCTTCGATGAAATCTTTTGAAGAAAAGCTTGAATTGGAAGTTTCTATCCCTAGAAAACTTTATGATGAGTGGGAACCTACTATTAAGATTAAAATAAAAGATTATGAGTGACATTCTTTGTGTGATTTGGGTGCTAGCGTTTCCACAATTCCTAAAACTTTATGTGATGTGTTAGGTTTCCGCGAATTGGATGATTGTTCTTTAAATTTGCATCTTGCGGATTCCACTATTAAGAAACCTACGGGAAGGATTAATGATGTTCTTATTGTTGCAAATAGGAATTTTGTGCTCGTAGATTTCATTGTTCTTGATATAGATTGCAATCCTATATGTCCTATTATTCTTGGTAGACCTTTCCTTAGAACGACTGGTGCAATTATTGTTATGAAAAAGGAAACATCAGATTTCAATTTCTGTTAAGGAAGGGCATGGAACACTTTCCTATAAAGAAAATTAAGTTGCCATATGAATCTATTATGAGAGCTACTTATGGATTGCATACCAAAGATGACAATACCTAGATCTATGTGTTTTTATGCCTAGCTAAGGGCGTTAAACAATAGCGCTTGTTGGGAGGAAATCCCAATTTTATTTTTGTTTCTAACTTTTTTTGGTTCTGTTTTTCAATAAATTTTTCATCTAGCCTCTGGTTAGATGTGTTTTGGTGTTTTAATTAGTGCTTGTGCCAAGTAAGACCTTTGGGATGGCTTACGGTGATAGTTGATTTGATCTTGCTGAAAAACAGAAACTTTTGCGTCCAGTCACAGAATTTTAATAATTCACTTGAGAGTTGAAAACACTTAATTTTTTACACGAGATTGATATACAAATTGCCTCTGTTGTACTAATTTTTAAGAATTGTTGGAGTTACATAAGTATTATAACAATTCGGATCTTCGCAGACTGTTCTGTTTTTGACAGATTCTGTTTTCTTTGTGTTGTTTGCTTATTTTGATGAATCTATGGGTAGTATCGGGGGGTATGAACCATGGAGAAGTTGGAATACAGTAGATATTACACCAATATAAACAAAGAATGAGTTCACAACAGTACCAAAAGTGGTGATTTTATTTTCTTGTACTAACGGATATCACGAGTTTTCTGTTTAGTTTTGTGTTGTGAAGTTTTCAAGTTTTGGGTAAAGATTTGATGGACTATGGAATAAGGAGTGGCAAGAGCCTAAGCTTGGGGATGCCCCTCTTTCGTCTTCGTCTATCGGTAAATTTACTTGAGGCTATATTTTTATTCACCACATGATATGTGGTTTGATTGGAGCGTCTTGTATGATATGAGTCTTTGCTTTTTAGTTTGCCATAATCATCCTTGCTGTACACACCTTTTGAGAGGGACACGCATGAATCGTGATTTATTATAATACTCTATGTGCTTCACTTATATCTTTTGAGCTAGGCAATTTCGCTCTAGTGCTTCACTTATATATTTTTAGAGCATGGTGGTGGTTTTATTTTATAGAAATTATTGAACTCTCATGCTTCACTTATATTATTTTGAGAGTCTTCCTAAACAGCATGGTAATTTGCTTTGGTTATAAATTTAGTCCTAATATGATAGGCATCCAAGAGGGATATAATAAAAACTTTCATATAAAGTGCATTGAATACTATGTGAAGTTTGATTCCTTATGATTGTTTTGAGATATAAAGATGGTGATATTAGAGTCATGCTAGTGAGTAATTGTGGATTGTAGAAATACTTGTGTTAAAGTTTGTGATTCCCGTAGCATGCATGTATGGTGAACTGTTATGTGATGAAGTCGGAGCGTGATTTATTTATTGATTGTCTTCCTTATGAGTGGCGGTCGGGGACAAGCGATGGTCTTTTCCAACCAATCTATCCCCCTAGGAGCATGCGCGTAGTACTTCGTTTCGATAACTAATAGATTTTTACAATATGTATGTGAGTTCTTTATGACTAATATTGAGTCCATGGATTATACTCACTCTCACCCTTCCACCTTTGCTAGCCTCTCTAGTACCGCGCAACTTTCGCCGGTACCATACACCTACCTTTTACCTTCCTCAAAACAGCCACCATACCTACCTATTATGGCATTTCCATAGCCATTCCGAGATATATTGCCATGCAACTTTCCACCGTTCCGTTTTATTATGACACGTTCCATCATTGTCATATTGCTTTGCATGATCATGTAGTTGACATAGTATTTGTGGCTAAGCCACCGTTCATAATTTTTATACATGTCACTCTTGAGTCCTTGCACATCCCGGTACACCGCCGGAGACATTCATATAGAGTCATATTTTGTTCTAAGTATCGAGTTGTAATTTTTGAATTGTAAGTAAATAAAAGTGTGATGATCTTCATTATTAGAGCATTGTCCCATGTGAGGAAAAAAATAAAAGATGCCAACGAAGCCCACAAATAAAATAAAAGAGGCCAACGAAGCCCACAAATAAAATAAAAGAGGCCAAAGAAGCCCACCAAAAAAAGAGAGAGAGAGAAAAGAGAGAAGGGGCAATGTTACTATCCTTTTTCCACACTTGTGCTTCAAAGTAGCACCATGATCTTCATGATAGAGAGTCTCCTATGTTGTCATTTTCATATACTAGTGGGAATTTTTCATTATAGAACTTGGCTTGTATATTCCAATGATGGGCTTCCTCAAATTGCCCTAGGTCTTCGTGAGCAAGCAAGTTGGATGCACACCCACTTAGTTTCTTTTTGAGCTTTCATAAACTTATAGCTCTAGTGCATCCGTTGCATGGCAATCCCTACTCACTCACATTGGTATCTATTGATGGGCATCTCCATAGCCCATTGATACGCCTAGTTGATGTGAGACTATCTCCTTCTTTTTGTCTTCTCCACAACGACCATATTCTATTCCACCTATAGTGCTATGTCCATGGCTCACGCTCATGTATTGCGTGAAAGTTGAAAAGGTTTGAGAACATCAAAAGTATGAAACAATTGCTTGGCTTGTCATCGGGGTTGTGCATGATTTGAATATTTTGTGTGATGAAGATGGAGCATAGCTAGAATATATGATTTTGTAGGGATAACTCTTTTTGGCCATGTTATTTTGAGAAGACATGATTGCTTTATTAGTATGCTTGAAGTATTATTGTTTTTATGTCAATATTAAACTTTTGTTTTGAATCTTATGGATCTGAACATTCATGCCACAATAAAGAAAATTACATGGATAAGTATGTTAGGTAGCATTCCACATCAAAAATTTTGTTTTTATCATTTACCTACTCGAGGATGAGTAGGAATTAAGCTTGGGGATGCTTGATACGTCTCCAACGTATCTATAATTTTTTATTGTTCCATGTTATTATATTATCTGTTTTGGATGTTTTATATGCATTAATATGCTATTTTATATTATTTTTTGGACTAACTTATTAACCTAGAGCCCAGTGCCAGTTTCTGTTTTTTTCTTGTTTTTGAGCTTCGCAGAAAAGGAATACCAAACGGAGTCCAAACAGAATAAAACTTTACGATGAATTTTCTTGGACCAGAAGACACCCAGGGGACTTGGAGTCCAAGTCAGAAGATCCGCGAGGCGGCGACAAGGGTGGAGGGCGCGCCCTAGGGGGGGGCGCCCCCCTGCCTTGTGGGCCCCTCGGGACTCCCCTGACCTAGCCCTTCCTCCTATATATTCACATATATTCCAGAACCACCAGAGTAATCCACGAAAACACTTTTCCACCGCCGCAACCTTCTGTTCTCGTGAGATCCCATCTTGGGGCTTTATCCGGCATCCCGCCGGAGGGGGAATCGATCACGGAGGGCTTCTACATCAACTCCATTGCCCTTCCGATGATGCATGAGTAGTTTACCTCAGACCTACGGGTCCATAGCTAGTAGCTAGATGGCTTCTTCTCTCTCTTTGATTCTCAATACAACGTTCTCCTTGATATTCTTGGAGATCTATCCGATGTAATCTTCTTTTGCGGTGTGTTTGTTGAGATCCGATGAATTGTGGATTTATGATCAGCTTATCTATGAATATTATTTGAATCTTCTCTGAATTCTTTTATGCATGATTTAATATCTTTGTATTTCTCTTCGAATTATTGGTTTGATTTGGCCAACTAGATTGGTTTTTCTTGCAATGGGAGAGGTGCTTAGCTTTGGGTTCAATCTTGCGGTGTCCTCAGGCAGTCGGACAGTCCCTCGAACGGTGTCACGGACAGCCCTTCAGGAGGACCTTCGAAACTCAGACGGTCACTCGGACAGCCCTTCGGGAGGACCTTCGAAACTCGGGCGGTCACACGGACAGCCCTTCGGGAGGCACGCTCGAACTAAGACCGAAACTACGATCTCTCTATAGAGTTGCACACATACGGTGTCATCTATCCGGCAGGGCTTCGCCGTCCAGAACTAGTTCCTGCCAGAACCCAAACAGCCTTTCGGCTCTACGAAACTATTTCGCTGGGAGGGAGAGAGAAGCCAGACAAGCCAATGGCATGTGTATGAGAGAAAGGATGATTTTTTGGCAGCCCCCTCACCTCCTATTTATAGGAAAGCCAAGGGGTAGAGGCAGGCGGTAAAAAGACCAAAAGGGGCTCAAGATCTTTTCACCCAAATGCCACAAAAGGGTGTGTGTAGAACATATCCACCATGAGGTGGAAGGAAAACCCAAGGGGGCCCCCCAAACCACCATGGACGAAATTTGGTGCTGCCCCCTTTGGGGGGGGCCACCACCTTTCACACACCTTTATCTCTCACCAAAAGTGATTTTCTTCTAGAAGAAAAACCCAAAAAGCACTTTCACTATTCATGAAGACATTTTTCTGCGTCTGTTAAATCCCAAATTATTTCTGTGTGCCTAGAACAATTCTAGTACCCACTAAAACAATTTTGAACGCATTCCGGAACAATTCAGGAACAATGTTTTTCTTCAGCAAAAAGCAACCAAAGCGGTTCCAGCAGCTCTGAAACATTTCCGGTTTTTATCCCGGAAAAATCCCGGAAGTTACCAGAATGATTCTGGCACCCTCCAAGAAATTCCAGGCATGTGCCGGAACCAATTTGACTTAATGGTATCCCCTGAAACAACTTTTCAGTTTTACCGGAATTCATCCGGTGACCTCTCTCTTCGGAACTTTTCCGCCGTCTCCGAAACTTTTTCCGGAGACTTTCTCTCAGACTCCCTGTCTAGTATTCAGCAGATAGATGACCCTTAAGTGTGTGACCCTATAGGTTCGGTGAAGTATAGACATGACCCGGAACCCCTTCCGATCAATGATCAACATCGGAGCCGTGGACACCCATATTGACCCCTATACCCACACGAATGAATATTCGAGTGAACCTCCAGTTGTCGTGTGCTATTCTTGTTGCTTCACGATATGTTACAAATACCCGAGGTGAGACATGTTGGCATCCCCGTGGATCAACAACTTGTCCACTATGCCATTTACCTCGTTACCGGTATTGTTCTCTTTTCTCGTTACCGTGTTCCGGCATCCCTGTGATCAAATCACCCTGAGTCTGGCCAGACGATGATGGATACCGTAACACCGAGAGGGCCCAGAGATATCTCTCCATCGTCGGAGGAGCAAATCCCAATCTTGAGCTATCAAGTTACTTGACATACTTTTCCATGAACCCGTAAGCCGCCATAATAGCCACCCATTTACGGATGACATTTAACAAACCCCAAAGTTCATGAAGCAAGCATGAAGAAACTCGATACTCTCATGGTCTAAGAAATCATGCAAATGTTAACCATCTCTGTGTTATTAACCATTTAACTTGTGATGAATGTATCTCATAGCATAACATCAATTCGGGTCGATTCAACACAAATGTTCTTCTAACATTGTGCCCTCAAAGTTGCCGGCATAGTCATGCCTATGATCAAGAAAACAGAACTATCATGCAACACTTGAGCTAGTCTTAGAGGCCAGACTAGGAATACATTTTACCGTTTATTATTCCACACGTGCATATGAGTCTTCCTCCGAGCCTCGTGGTTATTGCAGACTCGAGAACCATAGTAGTTATAGCATGGAACATAAACATAATTATGAACAGGGAGATAAATAATAACATTTATTATTGCCTCTAGGGCATATCTCCTACAATACTCACTCTGGTTGCCTGAGTTTTTTGCTGAGTTACTTCCAAGGTAGCAGCAGTTGCTCTGTTTCCATTCTTTGCTGATTCAGCAGTTGCTTGATTTTTCTGCTTGGTTGCTTCCAGCATATGATCAATTGCTCTATTTTGCTTCTCTGCTGTTTTTTTTCTGATAAACCTTGGTTTTTGATGGTGATGTGACTTTCTGACTTGCTGCTTCATCTGTCGGCCTCTGAGATGTCGGAGCTTGCTGACTGGTTATCGTAGTTACAACACTTTGACCCGCCACAACCTCGCTTTCTTTCGGGGACAGAGCGGCAACCTTAGCTGCCTTGTGGGACACTTTCTTAACCTTCCTCGCAACACCCCCTCCAGCTCCTCCTGCAGGCCATGTTTTCACCTCTTTTGAATCAATAGTTGGTGGTTCCACAACATCTCCAATCATCTCAAGGCACATATCCATCCCGGAGAATTTTTCCTCAGTTGGCATCACGGGCACAGGAAAAAGAGGGATATCTCGGGTCTCACGGATGACCTGCTTCTGTCTGTACTGCGATTCTCAAATCCTCACCACATCTGCAGCTGAAATAACTGGCCCGCTCTGAACCTCAAAAGGCTCCTTCCGCATGTCCATCTTAACGAAGCTGCTCTGAAAAAAATTGTCAGCGCTTTGGATGCTTCCTTGTGTGCTCTCGACAGACAACATTTGCTCTAGTTGCTGTTGTTCCTTGCCAGTACGCTTGAGTTTCTCCATGATCGTACTTAGCGGTACCTCATCGTCGTCACTGCCCCAACACCACCCCGGATTTCGTGCACCTCTCTCATCATGACAGCCGCTGCCGCTTGGCTGGTCGGTGCTAGCGTTGCCGCCGGCGCCGCCATCATCCTTATCTTCATCCCCCTTCTTCCCTCCCCCACCATCTTCCTCCACCTCATCATCTTCATCCTCTCTGTCTTCCTCCTCCTCTTTTTTCTCCTCTTCGTTCTTTTCATCATCCTCTTTCTCCTCCACTTCCCCCTCTTTCTTTTCTACTTCATTCTCTTTTTCATTGCCCTCTTCCACATTTCTCTCCTTCTCTTTGTTCTCTTCATCGTCCTCTTCCTCTTCATCATCCTCCTCCTCGTGATGCTCTTCCTCTTCATCATCCTCCTCGTCGTCCTCTTCCTCCTCTTCACCACCATCTTCACCAACGACAGACCGCTGCGAGTTGTCAACGTCCATGTGCTGTGAATCATCATCACCAGTTTTCGTTGCTGCTGGTGGGCTGTTGTACGAGGGAACATCATCATCATAGTGATCATCATCGTCGTCGTCATTGATGTCCCCCTCCTGATCCAAATTCTCCTCTTCAGGATTGTCCTCATCTTTCCCTTCCTCTTCTTCTTCTTCTTCTGAAGATTCAAATTCTTCCTCATTCGATTCCTCCTCCTCGTCATCAGAAGGCAAAAGTGCCTCCTCGCACCGAGTGCTACGGCCCCTTCCTTTCTTCTCCTTTGCAACCTTCTGCTGTTTTGGACTTGCCGCTGCCCTTTTCTGCCTTTCCCTGCTCACTGATTGACGTGCGCTTGCGACCCTTGAAATACTTGTGGCTGCCGGTTCATCCTCCTCCTTGTCCAACTTGCCCACACCTTGAACAAACCTTCCCATTTGGACTGATATTTCAGAGCACATATCATGCACCAGCAATGACAACCTCCTTTGTTTCTACAAACACAAAAATGCAAACTGAATGAGGAGACTATATAACACAATGATGAACAAAAAAAAGGCAGTGCATTTCTTATAATGAACAAAAAGAGGGAAGCAAAATACATTGGGGTTGTAGTTCTGAGGAAGCCTCGCAGCGACAAACTTTTGGATGTGATCCATGCTCCCAAAAACACTATCTTCTACGCACCTCCAGAACTCGGCTTTGAGCTGTTTTTGTTAAAACAATGCACATGGTAAACACAGTTAGCAAGATGAAAAAAAGTGAAAAAAGGGATGGCTGAGCAACTGCCTCCCTAACTTAGGGCAACACCAGCAATATTGATGGGCAACTACAGTTATGGATATCACAAAAGCTACAGCAGCTACGAAAACCCGATAAATAAGCAACTACAAAATCTAAATTATTGGCAATTGTAACTTCAAAAAAAACTCATGTAAAATCGACATGTAAAAATATGACCACTTGGAGAAAAAATGAGGATGATTACCATGCAAATTTTCATGCAGAAAACTTTCATTTATTAGCTAAAAGCAACTAGCTCCCTAAAATTAGGCAACAACATCCCTATAGGTGGGCAACTGCATAAAAAAATCATGCAACTACAAAATTCTGTTCAGAAAGTAAAGTAAAACTTACTCGCAACTTTCCATAAACACCCTTCCTAATCCTGTCCTTCTTAATGACTGCCTTGATCAGACCCTCATTCCATGCTTTGACCCTTGGAAGAACAATTGGCGTGCTCTCGTCCACATAATCCTTGTGGACTGACTTGTAGTCCACATCAAGCAAGTCGAGGTAATGGAGTTGTTTCAAAAAAGAGAGAACACATGTAAGTTGCAAAAAAACCTATCCAACTTCAGGGTGAAAAGAAAAGAACAGAATGAACCAAAAAAGGGGGGAGGTCTAGATCATTTTACCACTAGGTGAAAAAGGCAACAACATATTGTGTTCTTCTTGTCTCCCAAACCCATGAAAGCAAGCCTAAGTTGGTCGACGACAAACTGGCAAACATTTGAATTCACAATCTCACGTGGATTCAGCGCAGCTGCATATGCGCGCGGGGACACCTTCAAGCTGGTGGTCGGTGCAAGAAAACAACTGTAAACAACGACAAGCCAGGCACTTAAGAACTTGTCATCAGCAACAACTCCCATCTCCTTTATCATTTTGCACCACTTGGTCACTGTTGGCGCGGGCCCTGTGGGGATGTTGTACATCTCATTGAACAACCTAACTATGTCTGGCTCCACTCCATACGCAACCTTCTTCTGCCCCCTTGGCAAGCCCCAAATTCTTTCTACACTTGCTGCATCAACTGGGATCTTCCCCCTATATGGGATAACAAGCTGTGACAACTCTGGGTCATAAAACTTCATGACAAACTTAATAAGATCTCCTTTCATTGTTCTTGTGCTGATATCAAGCACGCCGCTAAAGCTTATAACACCGATGGCATCCTTTTGTATATCCTCACGGCCACTGTTTAGGACAAGAAGTCTTGAAGGTGATGCCATGTTCCTCGGTGGTGGCCCACTGCTACCAATCTGCATAAAAATGTACAGAATAATTCATATTAAAAAAAGGGCAGAGGCTACAATTATATTAAACTGAGCAACCCACTGTATTAAAATGAGCAACCCACTATACTAAACTAAGCAAACCACACCATGATTAAAAAAGCGAGCTGTCTTTGCTAAAAACTAAGCAACTAGAACTATATTGAACTGCAACTGCTGGTACTAAACTAGGCAACTGCTATACTGCTATTCTGCTGTTTAAGCTAGGATCCTCATCCGTCCGCCCACGCTTGCGTCCAACATTACTCCTTGCTGTTTAAGCCACAACCTCTTCTCCCTCATTTTCACCATCAGTTCTTCTCGCAGTCCTTTTGCTTTTCAGAGCCATTCTGTAAAAGAAACACACCAAAAAATGTCATGTTGATGAAAAAAAAATACAAAGCCCTATAAGCACAAGTTCTGCTTGTAGACAAAAAAAGAAAATGTGTGACTTCACTGTCATTGGGAGCTGAAATGATCTGCATTTACTCCTAATAAGATAACTCAACTGCTGAATGCTAGTACTTGCATAAGCAACTTGGTGCTGAAAACTAGGCAACTACTCACTATTTTTGTGGCAACTAAAAAATGACAAAAAACAAGCACATATTACTCCTCATCACAAAAACAAGCACATTCATCACATAGCTAGCCATCGAAAAACTCCTAAGGTTGCCAGTTATTCATGATGATATCTCATCTTCTATTGAAAGTTGTGATAAACCGCAACTCAATGGTGAATCTAGGCAACGTCATGTTTGGTACACTAATTTAAAGAACACTACAAAATGATAACAACTTGGTGGTGGAATCTAGGCACTTGGACAGTAATGAGATGGCAATGGCGAAAAATCGACCAACCACAAAAACCATCTTCCCCAAAAAAATAGGAAAAAACAGTGCTGCTTGATGTTGAACACAAAGGCAACTACTGCCCCTATTTCGTGCAACTATGGATACTATGAAGTTCGATTGCCCCTCCATCACACAAATTGCAGGAGAAACAAAAAGCAACTACAATCATATCTCTATACAACTGCATCTGGGGATCCAAGCAACATAAAAAATAAGACGAATCATATGCCCCGGTCACCAGGATACTATGAAGTTCGATTGGAGGAAAAACTAAGCAACTACCATCATATTTCTATACAACTGCATCCGGGGATTCAAGCAACACAAAAATAAAAACGAATCCGATGCCCCGGTCAGATGCATCCCCTTACCCTGCCCCTCCATCTCGCAAATTGCAGGAAAAACTAAGAAACTACCATCATATTTCTATACAACTGCGTCCGGGATTCAAGCAACATCAAATAAAACGCCTAAATACTTCACAGTGCAGATCACCAGATGCATCCCCTTACCCCTACGCCTCCGCCCTTTCAAGGACTCAATTCCCCTCCCCCCACCCCCCCCCCTCCCCTCGCCATAGCAACGCCGAGCTCTACCCCCGCCATAGCAACGCCGAGCCCTCTCCCGCCATGGCAGCGCCGGGCCCGCGGACGCCATGGACAACCTCCGTGCCCGCCCCGTCACCCAAACCCTAACGCTGCAAACACGAACTCTCAACCGAATCTGGAGCGCAACCGGGGAGGAGAGGGAGAAGAGGTGCCGGGGTTTACCTCCGCCTGTAGCCGGCGACTCGCCGCGCTCGCGGACAGCCTCCCGCACCGGCGACTCCGCGCGGGATCCACAACTGCAGTACCTCGCGTCATCGCATCGTTGCTAGAGGAGAGGGAGGAGTTCGAAATGAAAGGGGGATTCGGACTATGGGGCAGTTTCGAACAGGAGAAGCGGGCGGTGTGGGCGGTTTCGCCTGAATTAAAGCAGCCCGGGCCACCACACGCCGCACGTCGCGCCTTATCCCGTAACGGCAGCTGGTCGGGCCGGATCCCACGCGGTCGGAGCGATCGAGAGCATCGGACGGTCTAGGCGCGTGCGCTCGCAACGTCCATCCGGCGCAGCTGCACTGGGAAGTATTTAGGTTGTTGGATAATCTTGTTGCATTAGCGTAGACATTTGCTCCGGGCAGGGCTCGTACGTGGAATACGCGCAGGTCACGACCCCGTTTGGCGCGAGGTATAATACGACGCGGGGGCTTGTCCACCAATCGCGGCGAGTGCTGGTGTATACTACTCTCTCCGGTCTTTTTTACTTTGCATATAAGAATTGCCTGAAGTCAAACTCTAAAATTTGATCATATTTATATGAAAAAATATCAACATCTATCATGCTAAAGTTATACAATATGAAAATTTAAGTCATGACGCATCTACTGATATTGATTTCACATTGTGAATGTTGACATTTTTTTCTATAAAGTTGGTCAAACTTTATGAGGCTTGACTTCAGACAAATCTTATATGCGAACTAAAAAGGACCGGAGGGAGTACAGAGCACTTGGAGGAAACAGATGTGCTTCGTCTTTGTCCGGTACGTAGAATTCCAGTGCAGTATGTATTATGTGTCTATCGACTGACATGATTTAATTGGCCGGGTTGAATCTGATAGCAATGGCTTCGGAAGCTCCTGCGCCAACTGAAGAGGAAGCCTAGTGGTATCGCAAACACCACCCCCCTTCCCCCCAAAAAAACCACCTGCGAAGAGACCAGCCAGTTGAGAGAGGGCGAACAAGCCAGTGAAGCATATTTCGGGCATGACCAAGGCCGAGGAGAGGGCGCAGGGCTAATATGCTCACTCAGGAAGGTCCTATTCAGCGCGAGGACCTCGCTTAATATAGACATACCCTCATCTCGCGTCCAACACTATAGCTCCAGTGGCGGAGCTTTAAAGGAAAAACTGGGTGGGCCAGCATAAAGAAGAGAAACAAAAACTTAAATTCTCAAACATACAATACGTTTTGATAGCCATTAGAGCAACTCAACATGCCGACCCAAACAGATGCACGCTTTGTCCGTTTTTTGTCTGTTTGGGTCGACCGCCCACTCGGCGTCCTCCTTGTTTTTGTTTTGGGTCGGCCGTGCGCCCAATGCATGCGACCCATTTCATGTCCACGCATAAATTTTAAAAGTCCCGCGGCCATAGGTCATCCCAGTGGCCATGGCATCGCCCAAAGTTCATGCCGGCGCCATGCCAACGGCTGACATATAATGCCAACCTTCACAAAAACCACCACACAGTTTATGCTGGTGCACTTGCCAGCTGCCGGCACACATGCCAGCACACAAAAAGGGGCGGGAATACGACCAGGCCATCTCGGCCGTGGTCATGCCAGCACACTTGCCGTCATACAGAAAAGGGATGGCGCTCTCCGCCATAGATCACTCGTCGTCGAATTTGAACACGTCGACTTGCATCTTCTCGAACCATGGCCTCTTCCTCGGCGACACGGTGTTTAGGTCCACCTTCATGATCTCCACCCCCGTCATCATGCTAGCGAGCGCCACTTCTTTTGCCTTGGTCTTGGCATTGGCGGCCTCGATCTCGAGCATCTTGGCTTGCTTCTCCGCCTCCATCTCAAGCATCTTGCCTTGCTTCTTCACATCGAGCTCAAGCCTCCTCCTTTGGATCTCCATGAAGGCATTTATTTGCTCTTTCTTGTCTTGCTGGCGCTTCTCCTCCCTTGTGTCCTTCTTACTCAGCATGCCCTCCACGGTTGCAATCAAGGCAATCGACACCGCATCGCGCTTTTTCTCCTTCTTGGAGTTGGTCTTCCCCTGCGGCCGTGGCTTTTCGCCCTCCCCAAGCTCCTCTAGAGCTTCCTTCCCCCCACGCGTCATGGCAGCGGCATATTGCGCCTTAAACTTCTCCTCCCCGTTGATGACCATCCAACAATGGGAGAGGTTGAAGGACTTGCCCTTATGTTGGGCATTGAATGCCACCAAAGTTTGGAATGCCTACAAATGAATAGCATGCAAGCATATGGGCAAATGGACATGCAAGCATAACGGAAGTGGATACGAAGAGGGGCGCATGTATACCACATCTTTCATGCCGATGCCGCTCACGGGGCGTGCCTTGATGGTCTCAAGGGTGGCACAAAACTTGTTGCACTCTTGTTGTATCACCCTCCACCGCTTCGAGAGGGACACCCACCCACGCTTGCTTTGCATTTGATATGGCGCAAACTTCTTGTGTTCATAGTACTCACGATGAACACCAAGCCAAAAGGTTGATGCCTTTTATTCGGCGCCGACCTTGGGGTCTTGCCCAATGTCCCTCCAACACTCACAAAGGATTTTGTCCTCGGACGGCATGTATGCCTTCGTCCGCTTGCTTTTGCGCTTCGGCTTCGCGCCGGCTTGGTTGGCAAGCTCGTCCTCGAACAAAGGCTCCCCGTCGATGTCCATTTCATCCTCTTCCTCGAGGCCGCAGTCCTCCGGGAGCTCGTGGTCCCTTGCGTCATGCGAGTGCCTCCGGCCCTTTCTCTTGGCCGACTGCACGACCCGCTCCTCGGGCGTCAGCTGCTTCTTCTAGGGCGGCGCCGCGGTCTTGCAGTGCGCGCGGGGCTTGCCTTTGGCGGAGGCAACAGAGGTGAGGCCGGATGAGGCGAGGGAGGCGATGCCGGAGGCAGCATCGAGGGTCGGCGCGTCGTCCATGGCTGAGAGCGCGAGCGGGCGGGAGGGTTTTGGGAAAGTGGAGGGAAATGGTGGTCGCTGTGCCACCGACTGGCGGGCCAGGAGGAGGAGTAGGCGCGCGTCGCCCGCGTCCGTTTCATGTCTGCACCGACGCAAATGAGACTCAAATTTGGGCCGGGAATGGGCCAGCAGACGCGCGTCTGTTTGAGCGGGCACGTTGGGCCGACTTTTCTGTCCGCGACGACCCAAACGGACACGCGCGGACGAAATTGGTCGGCGCACTGGAGTTGCTCTTAGTCAGTGCACAATATAACTTTTGTGCGAGGACTGAGCCTTTGTGCTTGAAGTGGTCGTGTAAACTGAAAAGGGGACGATGTGTGTGCTTCGTGCTTACGGCTGCAGCGTGAAGAAAGTGCAAAAACCTGGGCGGGCAGTTCGGCACCAAGGAAGCTCCGCCCCTGTGCAGCTCGCTGTAGTGGTTTTGGGAAGGTTTTAGAGATCGGTTCAAACAGGTTTTAAAATCTTCCATGTTTTTTGGTATTGGTTTCTCTTTCTTTTCTCTTTTTCAAATACATGTTGACTTATTCAAGATATGTTGTACTTTTTTTTGTATACGTGCGTAACATTATTTTATATGTTTAACATTTTTTTCATATACATGTTGAACAGTCTCAAATACATGTTGAACTTTTTTCTTCAATGCTACAAAACATTTCTTTTACATTACACGAATATTCTTTTTATTGTAGTGTTACAAAAATTCAACCATTAAAAACATATTTTTGAAATACATGAAGATTTATTTTAAAATGGTATGAACATTTTTAGAATGACACCAAAAAAGTTAAAAGTATGTGAATTTTTTTTGCATTGTATAAACATTTTCTAAAAATGTCACGAACATATTTTTGAAATGCATGAATATTTATTTAAATGACACGACCTTATAATTGAATGGTGCAAAGGATTTTCTTAAATTAAACGAAAATTATTTTTGCATTTATAAATAATTTTTAACATGCCACGAACAAATATTTCAAAAACATAAAAAAAATGCTATCAACATTCTCTAAAAGTTGCAAGAACAAATTTCTAAACTAGATGAACATTTATTTAAACGTGTGATGAACATTTTTTTAAAATTTATGTAAATATTTTCCATTGAAGAAATAGAAATAAAAGAAAAAACAGAAGAGGACATGCGCTGGCCAGCCATTTACGAAATGCCAGTCGCGAGCAGTTCTTCGGTCTCGCTGCAGGCGAGACAAAGGAGGCCACTGATATACATCGCTTGACGCGATACGTATCGAGCGACCGCTTGCGTCGGATAAAACTGATCAAATTGTTTTATGTAAATTTCTACAATTTTTATGTAAATTTCAAATAATATTCAAAGGAGACCACTGAGAGCTTGAATTTTTTATGTAAATTTCAAATTTTGATGAATTCAAATAATATTCATGGATTTAAAAAGTTCATAAATTTGGGAAAATGTTCATAAATTTAAGTAAAATCATTTTAAAAGTTCACAAATTAGAAAAGTTCATAATATTCATGGATATTAAAAAAAAATTGAAAATTGTTCATAAATTCTAAAATATTCATGAATTTGAAAAATATTTGAGAGCTTGAATATTTTTATGTAAATTTAAAAAAATCATGAATTAAAAACTGTTCATATGTTAAAAAAAGAAAAAGGAAACACGTAAAATAGACAAAAAATAAAAAGAAGCAAAAAATTAAAAACCAAAACAGAAACCGGAAAAACGAGAAAGCAAGGCAGAAAAAATAACAAAATTTACTTTTGGAACCTTCCCAAAACTGGGCGGAAGGTTCTAGAAGTTTCACCCCACTTTGAAAGCGCGGAACGTAGTTGTCTTTCGCGGCCTCCAACTGTCGCTCCCCCTTATGCTCAAAAAATTGTCGCGATGGCGCTGTTCTTTGGAGGCCTCGCATGCTAGGCAGCCATCGGGGTGATATCTACCGATGGCTTGGTTGCTTCCATTTGAATTAGGTGTTTGTTGAACGCCCCCCCCCCCCCCCCCCCAAGCAAACAGAGAAGCGGGCAGGGGGCACAGGGGGGGGGGAACCAAGATGCGGGGCAGGCCCCTGGGGAAAGGCAAAGGAGAGGAGGACAACCTCCCCCACAAAAGCAAAAAAAAAGAAGGTTGGACAGAAAACAAAAAAACCAGAGGAGTAGGAAGACAAAAAAAAAGAAACAAAACAAAAACCAACAAAAAAAAAAAAAACAAAAACAAAAAAAAAAAAAACAAAAAAAAACGAAATCATATCATGGGGAATGCAAAACACTTTTTTTGTAAAAAAAAGAGGTTAAATGGAAAATGCAAATCATAAGACAACCCCCCCCCCCCCCCCCCCCCACCCCAGAACTTTTATAAGGAAACTCTATGTTGCTATAACTTGATAAGATCCATACCAGCAAAAATGGTTTAAATATGATACTAGAGATATTATCAAGTGAGAAGTTATTAGCATGTTGCTACGCGGCGAGTATGGTTGTGCATCCTTCATGAGTTAAGATTGGAAGAAAATATTTCTCTACAATCATTAGGCCTTTGACAAACCTTCTAAAAGAGGACGAGGACATTCACTCCTCTCTTGATAAAAGTCTACTTTCATAATTCGGACATTGTAGACTTTATCACCCAAAAATAATACATAGCTTGGTCTACGTGTGATGTAGTTCCTTCATTGAGAGGTTGCCTCTTACTTATATTTTGACATCTTCAACCCCCCCCCCCCCCCCCCCCCCTCTCCCACCCCACCCCCGCCCGCCCCAACCATCCCCATATGTCCGAGCGGACTGCCCCGACCCCCCATACACCACCCGTTAGTCCTGAGCAAACGTCACGGCGGGCCCAGACACCAATTCATGGGTAAACTATACCTTTTTTTCATGATAATACATGCTTCATTTATATATCATAAGGATCTTAATACAAGCCACGTACATCCGACCTGGCAAAACCAAAAAGACAACAGAACGCTAGTCTTTGCACAAACGAATCAGACCGGGGCAAACACCCTGGACACGCCATCGAACTTTAGGTCTGACACCCCCACATGAATAAGACGTTGGAGGAGGAAACCAAACCCGCCATCCACGAACTATGAACACGATCCACCATCTTCCAGATGTCATCGATGCAAACCACAATCTGCATCCGCTCCTGGACTACTTCCAAGATCTATGCCGACGCTGGAGCAAACACCGTCGCAGGAGCCTGAGGACACAGGTCCACCACGAGGATGCCGCCGCCACTGCATCATCCTTACTTGAACAGACTGATTTCCAAATTCATCCCCAACCATAGGACCAATCGCCTTATCCTTCATGCTCCCTCCGTAAAGAAATATAAGAGCGTTTACACTCTTATATTTCTTTACAGAGGGAGTACAAGGATTTGGCTATTGTTCGAACACGAGACCTCTTGTCTGGCCTGAGACGGAGATGGCCAAGCTAGCCACCGCGCCACTCTGGTCAAAGTGCAGTGTAGAGATAGAAATGATATCAGAAACAGTTATAGTAAGAAATGAAATGATACAGTACACGCAGCAACACCACCAATCCAGCATCACATCCACCATCCATAGAACCGATTGCAGAGTTTTCTTATGTTTCCTCTCTACTAGGGATCAACTCAACTAAACTAAGCAACATCTTCACTATACCAGCGATACCAGCCTATACAATTCTTCAAGTCAAGGACTCTTCAGGATACCAAATTCGTCGACGGGATTTGAAGCCACAAGGCGATGCGCTTAGCTGTCACCCGCCCTAAACAGGGTGAGTAGCACCAGGAACAAATTGATGACGTCAAGGTAGAGCGAGACGGCGGCCCAGACATACTCGTCATAGGTGTAACGCTTTATGATGTTGTCTGTGTCATAAATAATGTAGCCACTGAAGATGAGTGTCGCCAATGTGCCATAGATCATCTGAGAGAGCTTGCCCAGCAGGAAGAGGATATGCATATTTTGAGAAGCCATGACCAGCGGGAATAAGGAGTGGGAAGTCCCTAAGCTTGGGATGCCCAAGGAATCACAAGGTAATATTCAAGGAAGACTCAAGCATCTAAGCTTGGGGATGCCTCGGGATGGCATCCCCTCTTTTCTTCCACAATTCATCGGTTTTTTACTTGGAGCTATATTTTTATTCATCACATGATATGAGTTTTAGTTGGAGCGCCTTGTGCCATAGTTTTATTTTGCTTGCTTGTTAGTTTGCCACAATCATTGTTTGTTGGACACACCTTTTGAGAGAGACACACATTCATCATGATTTGTTAGAATACTCTATATGCTTCACTTATATCTTTTGAGCTAGGAAGTTGCTCATGTGCTTCACTTATATCTTTAGAGCACGGTGGTAGGCATATTTTATAGAAATGAATTGCACTCTCATTCTTCACTTAAATCTTTCTGAGTCTTCATAGGAAGTGGTAATGTGCACGAGTTATGAGACTAGTCCAAGAACGATAGGTATATAAGAGTGATATAATAAAAACTTTCATGTAGAACACCGAATATGAAACATGTGATTTAATTATATTGATGTGGTAATATGAAAGGGTATTAGTTCATAATCATTAGTTAGTAAAACTATCGATATTAAAGCTTGTTATGCATTACTCATTTAAGTGTCCGAAATGGCATGACGATGTTGGAGCATTTTTATTCCTCGTTGAAATCCTTCATGTTGTTCGAATCATGGGCGCGCGATGGTTAACTCCTACCAACCTCCTCCCTAGGGGCATTCAAGTAGTACTTTGCTTCGAGGGCTAATAAAATTTCACAATAAGTATATGAGTTCTTTATGACTATGTGAGTTCATGGACTAATACGGCACTCCCACCTATTCACATATTGCTAGGCTCTCCGATACCATGCATTGCCCATTTTCACCTCGAGAATTAGTGCGAACTTCTTTGGTGCATCCAAATCCCGTGATATGATACGCTCTATCACACATAAGCCTCATTACGTCATTCATCACAACAGTCATCATACCTACCTATCATGGCATTTCCATAACCATTCTGAGATATATTGTCATGCAACTTACATGGTTAGTACCACATGACGTGTGTGCTCATCATCATATTACTTTGCATGATCATATAGAGCTGACATGATATTTGTGGCAAAGCCACCATAAATCATTGTAATACATGCTACGCTAGATCATTGCACATCCTGGTACACCGCTAGAGGCATTCATATAGAGTCATATTGTTTTAGTTTTATCGAGTTGTAAGTAAATAAAAGTGTGATGATCATCATTATTAGAGCATTGTCCCACTGAGATAAAGAATTATGGAGACTAATGAGTCCTTGCAAAAGTGGGGATGAGGTTCATGATATTATTCTGAAAAATGAAAAAAAGAAAAAAATGATAGAGAAAAAGAGAAGGGGCAATGTTACTATCCTTTTACCATACTTGTCCTTCAAAGTAGCACCATGTTCTTCATATAGGGAGTCTCCATAATTTGTCACTTTAATATACTAGTGGAAATTTTTACATTATAGAACTTGGCTTGTATATTCCGATGACGGGCTTCCTCAAATGCCCGAGGTCTTCATGAGCAAGCAAGTATTGGATGCACACCCACTTAGCTTGAGTAGCGAGCTTTCATACACTTATAGCTCTAGTGCATCCGTTGCATGGAAATCCCTACTCCTCGCGTCGATATCAATTGAAAGGCCTCTCCATTGCCTAATGATCCGCCAAGTTGATGCAAAACTTTCTCCACTTTTATCTTCCCTTATAAATCCCTACCAACATATTCTATTCCACCCGTAGTGCTAAGTCCATGACTCACGCTCATGTATTGAGTGAAGTTGAAATGCTTAAGAGCATGAAAAAGTATGATACAATTGCCTGATTTGACATCGGGGTGCTCATGATTTGTACATATGTTAGGAAGACGGAGTCATGCCACGCTTACATAATTCAATGAGTAGGGATAACATTCATTAAGCATTGTATATTTTGAAGAGTAATGATTACGTTCTAGTATTCATAGATATTATTTTGTTGATATCAATTACTTCATAGTTTCTCAATATTCATACCATAAAGAGATTACATGATAAACATGTTAGGTAGCATTCAACATCAAAACTCCATTTTAATCATTTACCTACTCGAGGACGAGCATGAATTAAGCTTGGGGATGCTGATACGTCTCTGACGTATTTATAATTTTTGATTGTTTTATGTTATTATTTTATCAATCCTACATACTTTATATGTAATTTTATATCATTTTTGGGAACTAACCTATTAACCCAGTGTCCAGTACTAGTTGTTGTTTTCTACTTGTTATTGGTTTTACAAGAAATCCCTACCAAACGAAGTCCAAACTCTATGAAATATTTTGATGGTTTTTTTTACTAGAGGGACCCTAGAAGCTTTGGGGGAGGACCAGAAGCCACACGAGGAGATGACAAGACAAGAGGGCATGCCCAGGGGGTAGGCACGCCTTGTTCCCTTGTGGGCCCCACGTGGCTTCATTTGAACTAATTACATCGCTATAAATTCTCTAATATTCCAAAACCCCCAGAGCGAGACCCGAAACAATTCTTCGGCCGCCGTCAACCCCTGTTCTTCCGCGATCCCATCTGGAGGCCTATGTCGGCACTCTGCCGGAGGGGGAATTGATTACAGAGGTCCTCTTCATCAACCTTGTTATCTCTTCGATGATGTATGAGTAGTTCCCCACAGGCCCTATGGGTCCGTAGCAGTTGCTAGATGCCTCTCTCTCTCTCTCTTTGATCTTCAATACATTGTTTCCCTCGGAGTTCTATTCGATGTAGTCTTCTTTTGCGGTGTGTTTATTGGGATCTGTTGAATTATGGGTTTATGATTGAAGGAAATATGCCCTAGCGGCAATAATAAAGTTGTTATTTTATATTTCCTTATTCATGATAAAGTTTTATTATTCATGCTAGAATTGTATTGATCGGAAACCTAAATACATGTGTGAATACATAAACAAACACCGTGTCCCTAGTGAGCCTCTACTTGACTAGCTCGTTGATCAAAGATGGTTATGGTTTCCTAACCATGGACATGAGTTGTCATTTGATAACGGGATCACATCATTAGGAGAATGATGTGATGGACAAGACCCATCTGTTAGCTTAGCATAATAATTGTTCAAGTTTATTGATATTGCTTTCTTCATGTTAAATACATATTACTTTGACTATGAGATTATTCAACTCCCGGATAGCAGAGGAATGCCTTGTGTGCTATCAAACGTCACAATGTAACTGGGTGATTATAAAGATGCTCTACAGGTATCTCTGAAGGTATTTGTTGAGTTGGCATAGATCGAGATTAGGATTTGTCACTCCGAGTATCGGAGAGGTATCTCTGGGCCCTCTAGGTAATACACATCATAAGCTTGCAAGCAAACGACTAAGGAGTTAGTCACGAGGTGATGTATTACGGAACGAGTAAAGACACTTGCCGGTAACGAGATTGAACTAGGTATGGAGATACCGACGATCGAATCTCTGGCAAGTAACATACCGATGGACAAATGGAATTACGTATGTTGTCATAACGGTTCGACCGATAAAGATCTTCGTAGAATATGTAGGAGCCAATATGGGCATCTAGGTTCCGCTATTGGTTATTGACCGGAGAGGTGTCTCGGTCATGTCTACATAGTTCTCGAACCCGTAGGGTCCGCACGCTTAACGTTCGATGACGATATAGTATTATATGAGTTATGTGATTTGGTGACCGAATGTTGTTCGGAGTCCCGGATGAGATCGCGGACATGACGAGGAGTCTCAAAATAGTCGAGAGGTAAAGATTGATATATAGGACGATGGTATTCGGACACCGGAAGTGTTTCGGGGGGTACCGGGTACTTATCGGGTCACCAGAAGGGGTTCCGGGCACCCCCGGCAAAGGATATGGGCCTTATGGGCCAAGAGGGGAAACGCACTAGCCACAAGGGGCTGGTGCACCCCCCATATGGGCCGGCCTAAGGCGGAGAAGGAAAGGGGAGAAGGGATAGGTAAGTGTGGATTAGGATTCCCAGTTCCTTCCCCCCCCCCCTTTTCCTTTCCCCTCCGACAAACATGGCAGGGGGGCGCGGCCAAGGGCAAGAGCCCAAGTAGGATTCGGACCTACTTGGGGTGCCTCTTGGCCTCTCCCCTCTCCCTCCCACCTATATATATGAGGAGGGGGGCGCCTAGCACACCCCAGACAATTGCCTAGCCGTGTGCGGCGCCCCCCTCCACCGTTTACACCCCCGGTCATATTTTCGTAGTGCTTTAGGCGAAGCCCTGCGGAGATCACTTCACCGTCACCACGCCGTCGTGCTGACGGAACTCATCTACTACCTCGACGTCTTGCTGGATCAAGAAGGCGAGGGACATCACCGAGCTGAACGTGTGCAGAACGCGGAGGTGCCGTGCGTTCGGTACTTGATCGGTTGAAGCGCGAAGAAGTTCGACTACATCAACCGCGTTGTGAAACGCTTCCGCTTACGGTCTACGAGGGTACGTAGACACACTCTCCCCTCATTGCTATGCATCTCCATGGATAGATCATTGCGTGTGCGTAGAAATTTTTTTGTTTTTCCATGCAACGTTTCCCAACAATGATCAGATTATTCATTGAAAGTAATTGAGTCTTTTCTGAACTATGATGTATGATTGTTATAGCTATGTAATGCTTTCCAATCTATGAGTTTTCTTTGGCCAAGTTGATGATTAGATCTTAAGTGGAATTGGTGCATAGTAGTAGGTTCAATCTTTCGGTGTTCTCACTCTGTGATAGGAGGAGTAGCGAGTCACGTATTTGTATTGTTGCTACTAAGGGTAAGACGATGGGGTTTAATCATATTGGTGGGTTTTATTCTGTCAACATTATGCCATCATGTTTAAAGCGTTACTTTGTTCTTTATGGACTTAAAACCATAGATGTATGCTAGATACCGGTCGATTGGTGGAGTAATAGTAGTAGATGCAGGCATGAGTCGGTCTACTTGTCACTGACGTAATGCCTATGTATTGATCATGCCATGAATAACGTCATACCTATGCGTTTTTCTATCAATTGTCCAACAGTAATTTGTTCGCCCATCGTACCGTTATGCTTATGAGAGAGATGTCTCTAGTGAAAGCTATGGCCTCCGGGTCCACTTAAATCATATTATTAAAACCTTATTTACTTTGCTGTAATATATTTCTTTTTATTTTACTTTGCAATTAACTTATCTCCTACTATGAGATTTGATCCTTGCAATTAACGAGTACAAGGGGATTGACAACCCTCTTGCCAGCATTAGGTGCAAGTATTTGCTCTTATATGTGTAGGTACTGCTAAAGGTGGTTTGGATAACTCTCCTACCGGTTCGATAAACTTTGGTTCTTAACTGAGAGAAATACTTAGTGATACTATATTACTTCATCTTTCCTCTTCAGGGAAATCCCAGCACATTCCACACGTAGCAATCCTTCGGCTTATTGCGGACCTAGAGTTGCTACCAGCCAAACTGAGTAAAGGTCCAGTAACTCACAGAGTGGTGGGAAGGAGTCCCAAGGCACCACCAGTGGGATTTTCTAAGATACATGTAGATGCTGGAGTATCAAAGGCATAGTCTAGGGGCCAGCGACAGCAGTTTGTCGAGATGACACTGTAAATTTTATGGGGAGCTCGGCACTTGTGATAGCTAGGATCACGAATGTTGCGACGCTTGAGGCTATAGCCTGCTGTGAGGGCCTGGCTATGGCTGAACACTTGGCGCTCCAAAACATTGTCATCACTAAGATTCTTAACAGGTGGCAGGTGACATCTCAAGAGACAACCGAAGAAGCTATGGAGCTATAATTAGTGAAATTAGACAGAGATCCTTGTTTGAAAATTTACTTTTACTTTTGAAGGGAAAGCTTCTAATGCGATGCCGATAGGTTAGCCAAATTTAGCCACTCGTTGGATCAGGGTCGACATGTTTGGCTTGTTGAACCCCATGATCCGTTTTGTATCCCACAACATGTGGATCATGATCAATGAAACTTGGTTTAACCCCTAATAAAAGCTAAACTGGGTTGTGCCTGACTTTCCTTTTGTTTTTGACCTGTCTGGTCCGTCCTAGATGGGCCATGAGAAATCGTTCGGTCTGGACCCCCTCCCACACCGAGTGTTTTTGTTCGATTCCTTGGATCGTTCTCAGTGAACAATACGTTTGATCTCAAAATCACTAATTAAAAAACTACTCTTTACAAAGGTCACTCCCACCTCCCAGGTTGTGACAAGTGGCGCACATGAGGTCACTCCCACCTCCCAGGTTGTGACAAGTGGCGCACTACATGTGCGCCACTTGTCATATGCGCCACTTGTCACAACCTGGGAATTTCCCTTTTTTCGTAGATTCGTTTATTCAAAATGTTTTATCTCTTCAATTCTGAACTGTTTTCACCGTTCGATTCCTCGCATTGAGATCTTTAAAACTAGATCCCATGTTGATAGGTTTTGACGAACATTTTTCACGAAAAAGACCGGACGAAAAAGCTTGGTTTTTTGACACTTTTTTTTTCTTTTTCCGAAGGGGCACGACTGCGTCTCGCTCAAAGCAAATCTGTGCCTTCACGAGAAGCAAATATGTGCCTCTCGTGAAAGAAAAAAAATGTGTTTTTTCCTTTTCCAAGAGGCACAGCTATGCATTTTGCGGAAGCAAATCTATGCTTACACGAGAAGTAAATTTGTGTCTCTCGCTGAAGCAAAAAAAACTTGTTTTTTTTTCGAGAGGCACAACGCAAATATGTGCCTCCACGAGAAGTAAATATGTGCCTGAGGCTCGTGGGAGCTAATCTGTGCCTCCAGAAGAAGTAAATTTGTGCCTCTCGCGGAAGAAAAACAAAAGAAAACACGCTTTTCGCGCAAAATTAATTTTTTTGAATTTTTTGTCCAAAACCGAGCAAAACTAGGAAAGCCAAAAAAAAAGGAAAAATTCATCTAAAACCCGAAAACGCATACAGAAAAAAATCCGAAGAAAGCGGGCAGCACGCGACACGTGGCGACAACTGAGAGTGCGCCAAGTGGCATGCTCTTGGCCCATCAAAAGTGACCCTTGCGGGGCTCCCGTAAGAAGTACTCTTTGATTAGTTGCTCTCGTTCAATCTGAGGAGCTCCTAGACCGAACATTCAGGCGTTATCGGGGTAAAAAAAACTATGTGTGAAAGAGACCAACCAGGTGGGAAAGGGGCAACAGGCTAGAGAAGCATATTCCGGCCCTGATCGAGGCCGAGCAAAGGGCACCTTGCTATATGCTCGTTCAGGGAGGTCCTATTCGGTGCGAGGAACTCGCTTAATACAGACATACCCTCGTCTCGTGCCCTACACAGTAGCTCCCTGGAATGGTTTTATAGACCTGTTAAAACCTGTTTTACGATGTTCAGTGCACTTTTTCTATTTGTTTCTATTTTTTTGTAGTAGCCATGTATTGCTTTATTTTTTTCTTTTTCGAATACATGTTGATTTATTCAATATACATTGTACATTTTCTGTATATGCGCATAACATTTTTAATACACATTGAACATTTTTTTCATATACATATTTGAATATTTTTTTTAAATAAGTGTTAAACAGTCTCAAATACATGTTGAACATCTTTTTTTGAATGGTACAACTTTTTTGTAAAAAATTATGAGTACATTTTTAATATTGTATTAACATATTCTATAAATGTCACGAACATAATTCTGCAATTGATGAACATTTTTTAAATGGTACAAAATATTATTTTTAAAGTATGCAAGTATTTTTTTCATTGTATAAACATTCTTTTCAAATGTGACAGCATATTTTTGAAATGCATGAATATTTTTTTAAATGACATGAACTTATTATTGAAAGGTTTGAATTTTTCATTTATAAATATATTTTTAAATGCCACCTTAAATTTTTCAAAAGTGAGAACATCTTTTAAAAATCACAAACAATTTTTTTGGAGATTTCAACATTTTCGAATAGTTGCATGAACATTTTTTTACACTAGATGAGAATTTTTTGAACACACGATGAACATTATTTAAAAGTTATGTAAAATATTTTCCATTTAAGAAATATAAGTAAAATTTATAAAAGAAAGAAAGAAAAAAGTAGAGCAGGACATGCGCTAGTGATTACAGGCTCCTCCGCGTTGGCCAACCCATTTATGAAGCGCCATGTTTCAAAAAAAATTATGAAACGCCAGAGGCGAGCAGTTCTTTTGTCTCGCTGCGAGCGAGACAAGGAAGGATACTTTTTTTTTTGAGAAGAAAGAAGGATACTGATTTTTTTATTTTTGAGAATCAAGATGGACACTGATACGGGACCTCCTATATGCCGCTAACTGCGGCAAGAGGTCGACGTTTTGCACAGGGCGGCTCGCGTGGGCCAGTCCATTTGTAGGTGCAGTGGCACCTCATGATCGACATGAAAAACCTAAAATCTAAAAAGTGCATACGCACTATTTGGTTGAATGGAGTGGCCGGTCAGCTGTTAATTTTTTTTGTCTCCTAGTGCATGTGGTTGATAGCATTAAATACGTTCACACTGATTACTTCATTCCGAAAAGAACAGATCCACGTACATTCATTTCGGAGTTCTAAATTTTAAAAAGTCATATCGTTTAAACCGTGCGTCGGAATTCAGGTTCGTTTTCACTGCTGGAACTCTTGCGACGGGATCTTTGAAACTAGATCCTGCATGGGTATGTTTCGACGAAATTTTTTTGATGCCAACTTTGATGCTATATGATGCAACTTTAGTACTGTATTGTGCAACTTTAGTATTACATCGTGCAACTTTTTTCGAAACCAATTTTTGGATCTGCATGATTCAACTTCCTATGAGATTGCAATCTGGCAACCATGACAATTCTGATGTGCAACTAGTCTATTGTCCCGACCAACTACCTAGTAGTCGATGTGCAGTTTTTCAATGTTGGCACACCCTACCCCCACCTCCCCCTGCAAGCGATATGTGCAACTTAGTCTATTGTTCAAGCCAACTGCCTATTAGTCAATGTGCAACTCATTGCCATCCCTATTTGTGGACATGTATTTTCAATTGGCGGGGGCAACAAACAGAGTTGCACATAGCCTGCTAGGTAGTTGGCCAGGGCAACATACAAAGTTGCACATCTCACAGGCAGAGACAGTTGAATGGTGAAAAATTGGCATTCATGAGGGTAGTGAAAAGTTGCATACAAACAGAGTGCTAAAATTGCAAATCTCACTAGCAGGGGTGGTTTGGGCCGGGTGCTAGCAGGGAAACTACACGTCCATGGGGGTACAAGAGAAAGTTGCATATCGCTGTTAGACAGTTGGTTGTGGCAGTATCCGAAGTTGCATATCCACTGTTAGGCTGCTGGCTGATGCAGCAAACAGTGAAGCACATCCACGGGCGGGGCAAAGTTGCACATCAACTACTATACAGTTGGCCTGGGCAACAGACGAAGTTGCACATCTCACTAGAAGGAGGTAGTTTGGGTGTGGAGGTAGGTACCATAACTGAAAACTGCATGTCTACGGTGTAGGAGAAAAGCTGCACATCCCTGTCAGGTAGTTGCACATCGACGGCTAGACAGTTGCACAAAACGGGGACAAAATTGCACAAAATTTTTTCATCGAAACATACTCATGCGGGATCTAGTTTCGAAGAACACGCCGCGAGGGTTCCAATAGTGAAAACAGATCTTAATTTCGATGCGCGGTTTAAAAGTTATGTTTTAAAAAAAAACACGAATTAAGTGCGCTCACATTTATTCACGTGGATGCTTTGCAATTATTTATCATGTTCACACATGTCCACACCTGTTTACTTTTTCTAATATGAGTTAGGGAGACAAAAAATTTCCTTTTTCGGTCGGCCACCAAGGAGGGCTAGCGGGCCAACGGCCACCCGCTAGACCCGTCCCATGAAAAAATGCCGAAAAGAAGAAGGCTGCACTGGGATTCAAACGCGCGACCATGGAATGAGCTGCGTGATGTGCTAACCGCTGGGCCAGACATGTCCTTGTGTTAGATTGGATTCGCGACGCCTAAAGAACTAATCGACCACGGCAAAACATAAACACAACTCTGTGTAGGGGATCGAACCAAGGAGCTCTTGCTCGTTAACAACGTCACTAGCCACCATAACTACTGAGATTAGAAGTCTAAAATAGCAGCCAGTGTGTGTCAACTATAAGCCACATACAGATAAACTTATTTCTAAATGTTGACCGTGATTTTCTTTTTGACAAGACTAAATATTTTTTGAAATGCAAACATTTTCTAATTTTGAACAATATTTTTAAAAAGTCGAACATTTTGTGAACCCAAAACATTTTTCGAAAAAAGGAACAAATTTGAAAGGGAGAACAAAATTTTAAATTATGAACAATTTTTTGGAAATGCAAACATTTTTTAAAAAACAGGAACAAAATATTATAACAGTAAAATTATTGAAATTACGAATATTTTTTCAAAAACACAAACATTAAGTAATTTTTTTAAGATGTCTAAAACGCAAATTTTGAGTAATTTTTGGACCGTAATTTTTTTCACAAACTCAAACAAAGTTATGAAAGCGAACAAATTTTGAATTTCTCAAACAGTTTTTGAAAACATGAACGTTTTGGAATTTGTGAACACTTATTTAAAGCACGAACATTTTTTGAATCTTGAGAACAAATTTGGAAACAGAGAACGAATTTCGAAGCGTGAGCAATTTTTTAAAGCACAAACATTTTTTGAATCTTGAGAAATTTTTTGAAACGGAGAACAATTTTGAAAAATCCCGAACAAATTTGGTAGCGTGAATGTTTTCTAATACGTGAACAAAGAATTGAAATCTGGTACATTTTCTGAATTTCGAAAGTTTTGAACTTTTTTGTGTCACAAGAACAATTTTTTAATTTTGAGAACATTTTTTTCGAAAACTGAACTTTTTTTGGAAACACGAACAAAATTTGAATATTTTGAAAAAGTTTGAAAAACAGAGAAGAGCAGAAATGGAAATAAAAAACCAAAGAAAGAAAATTTGTTGAAAAGAGAAATTAACTTGAAAAGGAAAACTAAAAGAAAACAAAAAAGTAACGTAAAGAAAAGAAAAAGAACCAGAAAAAGGAAGAAGAAAAAACAGGAAGAATAAAAAAAGAAAAAGAAAAGAAAGAAATAAAAAACCGGTCCAGGAACCTTCTAGATGGTTCCCATAACCAGTAAGAACCGAGTGGGAGCGCTCTAGAAGGTTCCCAAAACTGGAACCTGTACATACGCTATACAGATGGGCCGGACCAAATCTCTGGCTAGTCGCATCCCTGTGCGATTCGTCGATAGTTGGACGCATTATGCGTCAAATAGGTTTTTCCGATATGCAGCGCTTCTCCCGGCGGACATCCCCCTCTCGTTGGATGCGGGCCAGCCCATTACCTTATTCACTAGCTCCTGTGCCCTAGCGTGATTTTTTTTCTTTTATTTCCACTACACCAAAAAAAAAACAGTTTTAAAAATCTCAACTTTTTGGAAAAATGTGTCTGAATTCAGAAAAAATTATAAATTTAAAATTTTTAATGAGTTAAAACAATATTCATGGATTTAAAAGATTCATGAATTTGGGAAAAAGTTAATGGACTTAAAAATTAATGAATTTGAAAAATTCCTTGTGCATTTGCAAATGTGTCTTAATTTCAAAGTTTTGGTAAATTCAAAAAATATTCACGAGTTTAAAAAATGTTCATGAATTAGATTTTTTTGAAATTTGAAAAATTTCACGAATTAAAAAGTGTTCACATGTTAAAAAAAGAAAATGTAAGGTAAAATGGAGAAGAAAACAGGAAAAAAAAGAAAAGCAAAGAAACATGGAAAATAAAAAACCAAAAAAACCCTGTAAAAACCAGATAACAAGGCAGAAAATAACAAAAAATACTGATGGAATCTTCTCAAAACCGGGCGGAAGGTTCCAGAAGTTTCACCCCACTTTGAAAGCACCAAAACTGAGTTGTCTTTCGCGGCCTCGAACTGTCGCTCCTCCTTCTCAAAAACTGTCTCGACAACATTGTTCTCTGGAGGCCTCACATGCTAGCCAACCATCGGGGTGAGATCGACAGATGACTTGACTGCTTCCATTTGAATCCTTGGGTGTTTGTTGTAACTACCTCCAAGCCCCCCTCCCTTTCTCAGTTTCCCTTTATCCCTTTGTTGTAACCATATCCTGGGGTCTGCTCCTTTGTGAAATATAAATTCAGATGAGGAATCCCTCCCCCCTTCCCCTTGAACTAAAAAAAACTCCAGGTTACTACAACTTGATAAGATCCATACCAACCAAAACGGTTCAAATATGATATTAGAGATATTGTCAAGTGAGAAGCTACCAGCATGTTGCTAGATAGCAGGTATAGTTGTGCCTCCTTCATGAGTTAAGATTGGGAGAACAGATTTTCTCTACAATCATTAGGCCTTTGCTAAACCTTCTACAAGAGGACATTCGCTCCTCTCTTGATAAAACTCTACTTTCATAATTTGGACATATCAGACTATGAATTATCACCCAAACTAATCCATAGTTTGATCTATCCATGGTATAGTTCCTTTGTTGAGAGGTTGCCTCTTACTCATAGTTAGAGCATCTCCACACACAACCTACCCCCCCCCCCACCACTATCCCCATATGTCCGGGGGAACAGCCCGGATAGTGTCTGAACATAAAAAGGTTCTCCAACCAGACCCCCCATACGCATCCCATTTGTCTGAGTTGTCTGGCGCCTCCAAACCTCCCATATGTGGGAGGGATTTGGGGTTGTCCATACGCGTCTGCCACATTTGACTTGCAATCCATACCCATGAGAAAACCCAAGCATCCCCATTGTAGCTCATCGACACTTTGTGCCCACATTCATGGCGCGGTGGCCCGAGGAGCCTCCCGCGGCTATGAAAAGCCGGCCGGTGGCGCCCAAACCTTAGTTGTTATCATTTCCCCCTTTTCTCCACCCACACGCGTTGTGGCATGTCCCTGTCCGCCATCACCATGGTGCGCGAGCGTGTGATGTTGTACAAGCAGCTCTCAGCATAGTGATGTTCGGAGCTCGCATCGAGCCATGTAGTAGTGGTGAATCGATCATGCCCCAGTCCCTCACTAATCAGTGCTAACATCAAGGTTAACTGGATGAAATCTATGGCACCATCTTCTTTGAAGGTACGTACACTACCAAGTCATTATCAATTGAACAGTCATGATTTAAGCATATTAGCAAAGGGAAAATACATTCTAGCTATTGTTGTAAGTGGTATAAATGAGAACACGCGTTTCTTTGATTTAGTTAAGGTGGAAATTGGTCTGATTGTTTATTTAATTCATTTAATAGTTCAGGGCAAACGTCACGACGGGCCAAGACACCAGGATACCAATTCATGAGTAAGTTGCACCTACAGTCTTCGAACTCGTTGGGTAACTGTGCAAAGAGTCTCACTATGGACCTCATATTCATGAATAATACGGTCCATATACGATCCTAAAGTGGGTCCTCTATATGTAACACAGCTATCCTCCAAGCCACAATTTGGCTAATGTTCGAACACGAGACCTCATGTTTGATCAATTCGGAGCGTGCCAAGCTAGCCACCGTGTCAGACTGTGGTCAACATGCAGTGTAGAGGTAGAAATGGTATCAGAAACAGTTATAGTAAGAAACGATAACGTACACGCAGCAGCACCACCAATCCAGCATCACATCCACCATTCATAGAGCCGATATCAGAAACAGTTATATCATGATATCATAAACAGAACAGCACCACCAATCCAACATGTCAAAGACCCGACCCCCTAAATCCAACATCACATCCACCATCCATAGAATAGAACCGACACACAGTTTTCTTATTTTTTTACTCTCCAGGGATCAACTTAACTAAACTAAGCAACATCTTCACCATGCCAGCGAAACCAGCCTATACAATTACTCAATTCAAGGACTCATCAGGATACCAGATTCGTCCATGGGGTTTGAAGCCATAGCACGAGAGAGAGAATAGGGGTAGGGGGACGCACGCTTAGCGGTCGCCCGCCCTAAACAGCGTCAGAAGGGACAGGAAAAAATTGATGACATCAAGGTAGAGCGAGATGGCGGCCCAAACATACTCGTCATACGAGTAACGCTTGATGATGTTGTCCGTGTCATAGACACTGTAGCCACTGAAGATGAGTGCCGCCAGCGCGCCATATATCATGTGAGAGAACTTGCCCAGCGGGAAGAGGATCTGCATATATAGAGAGGCCATGATCAGTGTTGATTGTAGAACAGAGAAGACCGATAAATGGACGCGACACACCAAACTAGAGAAGGGAATGGACGGCATCTGATCGACCTGAATGAACCCAAAGACGAACAACATGATGAGAGAAGCAAATAGGAAAGGACCAAGGAAGCTGAAGTCCTTGCCCCTCCTTGCAGCCCAGAAGGTGTAAGCTGCGAGGCTGAAGATAACCACTGTTGTAAGAATCACAGCCTCCAGAATGAACTTGCCTGTGCACATACTGGACCATTTTAGCGGTTTCTTTATGAAAAAAAAACTAGAAAGAACAAAACACACACACACACGCGCGCGCACACACACACATCATATAAGAGCAGGGAAAATTAGCTACTAATGAACTAATTGCTTTCTTATCATCTCAAACACCTCTTGACCAAGGAAACTTTCATGTAAATCTGACCAAACAATAAAGCATGTGCATGCTAAAATCTGAAGTACTGTAAATGGCAGTGAAACATTGAAGAAGCTGGGGTTTGGAAGGCCCCCCGCTCCCCCCGACCTCTCCTCCCTCCTAGGATTCCCACGCCGCCACCGGCGGCTCCCCCGCGCGGAGCCACCGCCGCGGCTGGAGCCCGCCGTCGCCGCTAGCCTCCCCCGCTCCCCCACCCCTTCCCCACCTCCTCCCTTCCCCGTACCCCCGCGTCGCCTCCCCGGGCGAGGCGACCGGGGGCCCCTCCGCCGCTCCCCTCCAGGCTCCCTCCTCGCTCCTCGCTCCTCCCGCCACCGCCAGCGAGCGCCGCTGGGCTTCGGCCGCGTGGTGCTGGCGGCGGCGGGTCTGCCCTTCCCCGCGTGCGGCCCCCCATGCTCGGACGGTGGTGGTTTTGGCGGTGCTCCTCGACCGGCATCGGTGTGGCTCGTCGGTGGTGATGCCGCGTGCCACGGTGGCTCTTGACGCGACGGTGCGGCCGTTTGCCGTGGGGCGACGCGGTGGCGCTGGTGGTTGGCGGCGCCCGCCCAGCCGAGATCTGGGCCCATTTGGGCCCCATATGGGTTAGGGCGGGCCGGTGGCCCGGTGTTCCGCGGCGTCGTTCCCTGGTGGTGGCATGGTGGCGGTGGTCTCGGGCGATGAGGACTTCGTCGGTCGGCGAGTTGCAGCATGGCGACAGGACTGTCCGGGTCCAAGTGGGCCCGGCCGGGCCATCGGGGCCCAGCAAGTCCTCGTCGATGCGTCCGGTCGGCTCCGCTGCGGCGGTGAAGGCTGTCCCCTCCCCCCGATTGAGTTGTGGTCGCTCCCGTGGCCGGGGTCTCCTTGCCCGATCCAGGTCTCGTGTTGGCAGCTTCAGTGAGGCGACGAGGGTTGTCCGGTAACCGTGGTGGCACATGCTGGTGGGCGGCTGGTGGGGTGGTGCATCTTGAAGTGCCTGAGGTGGTGGTGGTGGTTGTGGATCGGGAGAAATCCCTGTTGGCTTGTTCGGCACCGACGCGGTGACGCTTGCGGGCGCCTTCGGACCTTCCTGAGGGGCGTCGGGTATATCCCTTCCCCACTATCCCTCACGTACCAGGGGAAACCCTGGAACTTGTTCGAGCAACAGCGGCGGCGTCGTCGCATTCCTTCTTGAAGGTGTTGCTTGGGGTGCGGCGCTTTGAGATGCTGGGAGCGTGGTGGTACTTCTTCGGAGGGTGCAACGGTTGCCGGTCTTTTTTTCTTCGTTGATCTGCCGGTGTCGGCATTTATTTCTCTTTCTTTTTCTTGTGTTTTCTTTTTGGGCTTATCTGTGCTGCGGCCCTAGCGAGCTGGATGTATCGGATGTTTGCTTTATAATATAAAGCGGGGGGAAACCCTTTATCGTAAGAAGCCGGGGTTTCTCGAGGTTGTGAAAGAGGCTTGGGAAGAGGAGGTATCCAGCACTAACCCAATGCATACTCTCAGCACGAAGCTGCAACGCACTGCCAAAGCACTTCGGAGATGGGGTCAAAGGAATCAGAGTGCCATGAACCTGCAGTTTCAGATAGCCAACGAAATGATCCTTCGTTTGGACACAGCATAGGAGGCACGACCTTTGTCCACAGATGAGAGAAAGTTGAAGGCCTTTTTGAAATGCAAGTGCCTGGCCCTGGCATCCTTGGAAAGGGTCCGTTTGAGGAAGAGAGCCAAGATAAGAGATCTGCGAGAGGGTGATGCTAATTCCAAATATTTCCACCTCAAAGCTAATGGATGCAGAAGGAAGCATCTCATCCCATGCCTGCAGAATGGCGAGCGTGTGGCGTCCTCAATGGAGGAGAAGCTGGATATGGCGCACGATTTCTATTGGGATCTGCTCGGTGTCCCAATTGCTAGGCACAACAACATCAAGCTAGAGAGGCTAGGCCTTGGCAAATTATCTACAGTAGCAGTGCGGAACCTCGAGGCTCCTTTCTCCAGAGAGGAGATCAAGAAGGTGGTGAACGACATGACCTCGGACCGGATGGCTTTTCAGGCCTTTTCTACAAGGCATGCTGGGAGATCATTGCGGATGATTTTATGGCGGTGATGGATGCACTCCACCAGGGCCACTTTTCTTCCTTTGGCGGGCTGAACACATCCATCATCACTCTCTTGCCAAAGAAAGAAAGATCGATGCAGATGGCCGATTTCAGGCCTATCAACCTAATACACGGTGTGGCCAAAATCTTTGCAAAAGTGTTGGCAATCCGCCTGTCCCCGTTGCTGCCTGGGATCATCTCCAGAGCCCAAAGCGCGTTCGTTACGGAGAGAAGTATTCATGAGAATTTCAAATTTGTGTGGAATGCGGCCAGAGCCTTGCACCAGAAAAAGACCCCGTCGGTACTGATGAAGATAGATATATCCAAGGCGTTTGACTGTTTGTCCTGGGAATTTCTTTTGGAAATCTTGAGAGCCAGAGGATTTGGTAGCAAGTGGTGTTCCTGGATTCTGAGCTCGGCGTCCTCCTCCGTTCTCATCAACGGTGAAACCAGCTCACCGTTCGCTCTGGGGAAGGGAGTCAGACATGGAGACCCTTTGTCGCCGGCTCTCTTCATTCTGGCTATTGACGCGCTGCAAGGCATGCTTAACTGGGCCGCGAGCAACAACCTGCTGGTTACGCTTGGGATGGATAGCAGGATCCCAAGGGCTTCTATCTTTGCCGACGACGCAGTGCTGTTTTTCACACCAGCGACCTCGGACCTCCAGGTTACCTCAGCCATGTTGCAGCTTTTTGGGGAGGCCTCGGGTCTGAAGATCAATTTTGCAGAGAGATCCATCACATGCATCAGATGTGGGGAAGACCAAGCCGTGGAGGTCGCTGGCTTTTTTGACTGTTAACACACAAGGTTTCCCCTAAAATACATGGGGCTGCCGCTCTCAATATACAGATTTAAGAGGCAAGACATCCTCCCGCTGATCGACAGGTTCTCTAGCAAGATGAAAGGATGGAAGCCCAAACTGTTGGCTCCGGCTGGAAGATTAACCTTGACGGGCTCGGTACTGATGGCCCTGCCGATCCACTTTCTGTTTGTCTTCACTCTACCGGTCTGGGCGCTCAAGATCATCGACAGAAGATGTAGAGGATTTGTGTGGTTAGGAGAGGAGGATATCAATGGAGGGCACTGCTTGGTCCCCTGGACCAGAGTTTGCAGGCCAAAGGAATGGGGCGGGCTTGGCCTTCTCAACTTGAAGAACTTTGGGACGGCACTTAGATGCCGCAGGCCGTGGCTGGGGTGGAATCCAGAGAATCGACCATGGCAATTGCTTCCTGATCAGCAGGATAAGGATGCTTCTGCTATGTTCGAGGCTGCATGTCGGGTGGTACTGGGGAACGGCGCAATTGCAAAATTCTGGATGGACAATTGGGCTCCGGGGGGCAGGAGTATCTCGGCTTTGGCCCCAGCTTTGTTTTCCTTCGTGAAAGACTCCAAGCTGTCAGTTAAAGATGCGTTGCACAATCGTAGGTGGATTAAGGACATCAGAGGGGGCCTGACAACACAAGCGTTGGCACAATACTTAACGGTCTGGGATATTGCCCAGGCCACCACACTATCTGCTGAAACGGAAGATCACCTCATGTGGAAGTTGACAGAGCACCACCAGTTCACAGTTAGCAGCGTGTACAGGATGTTCTTCATGGCCGGAGTCCCTTTTGCCTGTAACAAGCCTATATGGAAGTCAAAAGCCCCCCCCCCCCCCCACGCTGCAAGTTTTTCATGTGGCTGGTTATACAGAGGAAGTGCCTGACGGCGGACAATCTCCAGCGACGCGGATGGCCGTCCAATGACCACTGCCCACTCTGCTTAATACATCCCAAGGACTGCACACACCTGTTTCTGCTCTGCAGCTTCACGCAACAACTCTGGACGGCGTTCTAGAGATGAACGGGTGTAAATTTCCCAACGCCGGATAGCAGCTTCGGGAGTTCAGAGGACTGGTGGCTAGAGGCGAGAAGGGCAATACCGAAGCATGCGCGCCGGAATTTCGACACCATTGTTATCCTCATCCACTGGAGGGTCTGGAAGGAACGGAACGCTAGAATTTTCCAGCAAACAGCCTGTAACATTGACAGAGTTCTAGACCTCATTAGAGAGGATATCGGAGTATGGAGGTCAGCGGGGTGTGTAGCTGACCTGGGTAGCTAATCTCCACCTGGGGTGCCTGATGTAGCCCTGTTTTTTGAAGGGCTTATCCATGTACGAACAGTTCAAGATCTCCTGAACTGTGAGACACCTTTGTACTGCTTTCTTCTCCTTCTAATAAAGATCGGCCAATGGCCCTTCGATGAAACATTGAAGAAGCATACTATCAGCAACCTCGTGCGATATGGTACAAGCTAGAACGAACCTCAGAATTGGTACAACCCCAAACACAAATGGATGACAGAAAAACAGAGTGCCTGACAACATAACTTTGTCTAAATGGAAAGATTATGTATTTCCAATCAAATCACTTTAATCCAATGAGATTTAACCAGCACATGCATGGAGTGCCTTTAAGATAACCTATGAATTTGCATCTAATTTCTTGGCACCACACTAGTCTGATATATCATGTGAAAACCCCATCTATTTCCATAAAAGTTGAAGCTAGTTGTGCAACCTATAAAAACCACGTCCTTGCCAAAACCATGTCAACGTAAGCAGGTTGGCTGGCTTATTGTTTGACCAAACAGCCCTTCAGATCAAATTGATACTATGTATCTTACAACAAATAGTGGCAAGAAGAAACAGTAAATAAATATGCAAGATCCAACCAATGTTCTATGAAAAGTGAAGGTTACTGTTTGCTAATTTCCGAGTTTAGAAAGTAACAGCTGAAATAGTAAAGCAAGGTCTTCTCAAAAAGTAATCCTACTACCTAGCTGGCAATACTACAAATGCTTGTAACTCAGACTAGCATATAATAAAAGGTAACCAACAGCTAGAACAGAATTAGAGAACTCAAGAACAAGCTAGGATCTGCGGGCAGTAATACATGGTGGGAAGACAATTACCGCTAGTAAAGGCACATGTCATGCCCGAAGCTGATGGCCAGTGTGAAGACGCCAAGCAGCAGCAGGTTGACTGGGTGCTTCTCGCGGTAGAAGTACAACGGGCACATCACTGCATAAAAAAAATTAAGAAGCATTTTAATTAGTACCCCCTCCGTCCCAAAATAACTTTGATGGCTCTAGTTCAAAATTTAAAATTCTTCAACTAAAACCACAACACTTATTTTCGGAGGGAGGGAGTGACAGATTATACCAGCTGCAAATTCCCAAAGCAACCACGTCCCATTCTAGTAAAGCCAAATTAAGAGAAGTACATGGGCCAAATCAGGAGTTCTAACCCAACACATCCATAGCTTTGCCTGGACGTGACCGCATCTCAGAGGTAATACTCGTAGTACAGATCAGAGCACCTCAAAGGTAATACTCGGTAGTACAGAGCAGAGCAAACCAGAACAGAGCACGCAAAGGGAAAGCTAGTCCTGTCCTCTCGCAAGGCCTGATGACTAAATCGCACGCATACAAGTACCGTTATCGCGTATGAATTCGTGGGAATTAAGCACTGATTTTCTAGATGCAAATGCGATAATAAGAATGGAATATATTCGAGACGGTCGCGGTGAGGGAAATCCTACAATCGGTGTTAGAATAAACCCGAGGCCATCGTCGATCTATCGAGGACCAAACAATCACACAAGCACGACACCGAGATTTGTTAACAAGGTTCATCGATATGGCTACATTTCCGAGGCATGACTACGAGCGCTCCTCCCCATGACACCGCTACAATACCGCACCTCCGGCCGTCCGGGCGCCGGCACACACCTCCAGCTTCCCCGTGTGCATGTGCTATTATGTTGGCATATGTTACATCGTGTGTCTACCCTCATTATATAAGAGGCCTAGGATACAAGTGTTCTACTTGGACACGACTTCATATCCTGTCTACACACCGTACGACTCCAAGTCCAACTGTAACCTACCTTGTACAATAATATTCGACACAACTCTAACAAACTCCATCTTGGCGAATATTCTCCACCACCTTGGATTCATCCATGCGTCGAATCCCTATGTACATTGGACTTGAGATACGCCATGAGCACTGCTGCTACTCCCAGACTCTACGTGACTCCACCTGCAACTGAAGTCCCTTTTCGTCTTCTTCACAGTCAACACTCAAGCAAAATTAAGTTCCTCATTACTCTACTTTGTGCTTCCAACTTCCGGAGAATCCGTTCAACGCCATCACACACCGATCACTGTCTGCGTGAAAGTGAACAACTCACATATTGGACGCCATATATAAGAGTTACCTGAACTCAACGTCACCGCTCTTTCTTGACTGCTTGTCTGAAATTTGAAGGAATTTCACCGTCGCCCCGTGTCACCCTGAGTTAAATTCCCAGTTGTCTCACCCTTTTTCCCGGATAGTCTCTAGCATGTCCCATAGCTATAGCACTCCGCCTCTTTCTGTACTTGCCATCCGCACTTTGCCATGTGCACCGAACACCACAGAATATACGGCCATGTACTCTCTCAGCTTTTGACAATTTCAGACTCTTCGCCACTTTCTCAGATTCTCCATGGTCAACTCCTGTCCATCTTCCGGCACCGATAGACCCAGTCACCAACTTGAATCCGATACTCGTCAACACTGCTTCAGCGCCCCCTGCACAATTTATCTGACCACATGTCTGACCACCAGTGCCTTGGCCTGTCGCTGTGTCCCGTGCTTACCACACGCCTCGCCGCTATCACCGCGTCGAGCCTCTGCTGTCCTGGTCGAGTCTCTACGGCCGCGGACCCACACCACTCAAACCCCTACTGCAGAGAACCACCGGTCATCACCAACCGATGTCGAGTATCACGTCTCCATTAGACCACTGGTACCCAGTTCGATCCACGTGTCTCTCGCTTTTCCCACTGAAATAGGCTTCGACTCTCCATGCATTTATGCCGTAGCCCCTCCATCAGCACAGAGTGAAGTCATCCATTAAACTCCAGCTCCATCTTCAGCATGACTCCATGGTGGTTGTACGAGCCACCCCGCGCCCTGTCGACTTCAAGCTCTCATGTGTACACAACCTTGAATCAGCCTTGCGCCATTGTCTTGTCGAAGCCGCACAAGCCCTCAGACTTGCACCATGTGTTTCCACGCCCCAGAAGTTGACCACCATCAGCATCACACTCCTATGTCGTCGTCGCTGAAATCACCGCCGTCTTCTGCTTTTGACCGACATCCATGTCGATCCATCGGACTATCCAGTCCGACCCAGTCAAAATTATCTGACTGCAACCATGCTCCACCCTGCGTCATGTCCGCCCGCACATCTCTCCGTGCATTGCTTAACGCCCTGTGTATGCATGATCCTTGCACGACGCTCTCTAGGCTCCCAAATCATCTTTCGCGAATTTTCATCCACATGATACTTTCATCTTAGCTGTCCTGGCCTCTGCAACATCTTCAAACGTCACTGATATGCTGACCAAGCTACTCCACTCCTGCCGTAAAATCCAACCAGGAAACATCCTTTGGTCTTCACGTGGTGGTGCTTCTCTTGGCACAATCTCCTACGCTTGATCTTGCTTTTCCAGCCAACGTACTGCTACCAGATGCAAAGCTACCCATGTGGTTTTTTTCCTTCGCTGATTAATTTGCTTCTAGCCTCCATGATACGTGCCTTTTTTCCAACAACATCTCATGTCCAGCTTCTGCGGCTCTGCGCACCTTGCCTCCGGATGTATCGCGCGTACCACCAGACTTGCCACGAACGAGCAGCTTCCGTGCACCAGCCAAACCCCGCATGGCCAGCCCACACACTGCCAACTGGGTTTGCCGCCCGAGGTGGCCGCCACTAACCAACGTGGGCCTTAAATCCCACACTTGGGCCTGCTAGCAATGGGCCTCCAGCCATGTTGCTCGGCTGCTACTCGCACCACAGGCCTGTCGCTCGCCACGCCTCGAGGACTCCTGCCGCACGCACGTTGCACCGCCGCCGCATCCGATCTCGCACTGCCACCAGGACACGACCAATCTCGATCCGTTGTCGCCGTGTCATCCAACGCACGAACCACCAGCCGCGCGCGCCTTCATATGCCGCTGCCGCACGCTTCCGATCTCGCCGAGATTTCATGCCTGTGTGCCACGCGCGCGCCGCCAGCCGCCAGCCTACGGCGCCAATCTTGCAAGACTCCTGGCTACTGCAAGATTCCGCCGCTGCTGTTTCTGATTGCTTTAAACGCGATGATCTCCGATCGCTGCCGCACGTCGCCGTGCCTCCGCAGCGGCCGGTCTTCATCGCTGTCCTCTAAATCAATTTCCAGCGCCTCTTCGAACCTTGCTCATGATACCACTTGTTAGAATAAACCCGAGGTCACCGTCGATTTACGAGGACCAAGCAATCACACAAGCACGACACCGAGATTTGTTAACGAGGTTCACCGATATGGCTACATCCCTGAGGCATGACTACGAGCGCTCCTCCCCATGACACCGCTACAATACCGCACCTCCGGCCGCCCGGGCGCCGGCACACACCTCCGTCTCCCCCGCATGCCTGTGCTATTATGTTGATATATGTTACATCGTGTGTCTACCCTCTCATTATATAAGAGGCCTAGGATACAAGTGTCCTACTTGGACACGACTTCATATCCTGTCTACACACCGTACGACTCCAAGTCCAACTGTAACCTACCTTGTACAATAATATTCGATACAACTCTAACAATCGGATCGGATCGAAACCCCAACGTGGACAAATTCGTAACAGAAAAGATGGAATTCTCACCGATGAAGGGGAAGATGACGAGGAAGATGTAGAGCCCGAGGCCGGCGTAGGAGGAGACGAAGAAGTGGGGGATGGCGCGGACCTAGACGACGATGGCCGCGACGACGGCGGTGAGGAGAAGCTGCAGGGAGAGGATGACGTAGATCTTTCGGATGAGCGCCCAACGCAGCTCGGGGCACTCGGCCATCTCGGGGTACAGCCCCGGCGTCGGCGCCGCCGGCGCGGTGCCACGGGAGGTCCGCGCCTCGATCTCGCCGCCCTTCTGGTGCCCGAACATCCTGCCCGGCGACGTGGTGACGAAGCCTCGGGAGGTAGGGTTTTCGCCGCGGCGGTAGAAGGTGGGTTGGGAGGAGGCGAGGAGCAAAGGAAATGAAGACCGTGACGACGGTGCGCCGAGAAGACTCGTCATTGGCCGGCTTTATAGATGAGATGAGACGGAGCACATGACCTACTGGGCACACTAGTCAGGAAGATGCAGGAAGGGTGGGTTGTTTCGCGGTTCCTTCTCTCTTTGAAACAAGGAGGGAAACCTTCCCTGCCGGCAGGCCTACTGAAGTTTCAGCCGGACTCGTGCTACGCCGCCTACGTGTACGATCGGTATGGACTAAACGCGTCGGACCCACCTTTTTCTCACGCCCACGCACCGCTCTCGACCCAATCTTATCTGCTGGATGAACTTTTCTTCTCCTACTCGTCTTCTTCAGTCGCGAATTTTTCATGAAAAGGACCACCTGCCCACTCGATTTGCCAAAAAAGACCACCCCTAAATCAGTTTGGCACAAAAGATCACCCTAGTCGTGGCGGTAAGCGCGCCAACCGACACGTGGCGCCTGCCGCCACGCGCGGAGGCGGCAGCCCCTGCCGCCACGATTGGAGGCGGCATGTGCCGTGTAACAGAATTCCCCGCGCGCACGAGCCACGACGTAACGGAAATCAGTAGGTGGACTCTGCCGCCATGCGACGAGGCAGCCTCTGCTGCTGCTACTCCGCAAATGGCAGGCAGGATTTGACGTTGCTGCGCCCGACACGACCTAAACCCACGTGCGCGGGAATCCGATGCTACATGCTGCGTGAAGGAAATATGCCCTAGAGGCAATAATAAAGTTGTTATTTTATATTTCCTTATTCATGATAAAGGTTTATTATTCATGCTAGAATTGTATTGATCGAAAATTTAAATACATGTGTGAATACATAAACAAACACCGTGTCCCTAGTAAGCGTCTACTAGACTAGCTCGTTGATCAAAGATGGTTAAGGTTTCCTAACCATAGACATGTGTTGTCATTTGATAACGGGATCACATCATTAGGAGAATGATGTGATGGACAAGACCCATCCGTTAGCTTAGCATAATGATCGTTCAGTTTATTGCTATCGCTTTCTTCCTGTCAAATACATATTCCTTCGACTATGAGATTATGCAACTCCCGGATACCGGAGGAATACCTTGTGTGCTATCAAACGTCACAACGTAACTGGGTGATCATAAATATGCTCTATAGGTATCTTCGAAGGTATTTGTTGAGTTGGCATAGATCGAGATTAGGATTTGTCACTCCGAGTATCGGAGAGGTATCTCTGGGCCCTCTCGGTAATACACATCATAAGCTTGCAAGCAAACGACTAAGGAGTTAGTCATGAGGTGATGTATTACGGAACGAGTAAAGAGACTTGGCGGTAACGAGATTGAACTAGGTATAGAGATACCGACGATCGAATCTCGGGCAAGTAACATACCGATGGACAAAGGGAATTACATATGTTGTCATAACGGTTCGACCGACAAAGATCTTCGTAGAATATGTAGGAGCCAATATGGGCATCCAGGTTCTGCTATTGGTTATTGACCGGAGAGGTGTCTCGGTCATGTCTACATAGTTCTCGAACCCGTAGGGTCCGCACGCTTAACGTTCGATGACGATATAGTATTATATGAGTTATGTGATTTGGTGACCGAATGTTGTTCGGAGACCCGGATGAGATCACGGACATGCCGAGGAGCCTCGAAATGGTCGAGAGGTAAAGATTGATATATTGGACGATAGTATTCAGACACCGAAAGTGTTTCGGGGGGTACCGGGTACTTATTGGGTCACCGAAAGGGGTTCCGGGCACCCCTGGCAAAAGTTATGGGCCTTATGGGCCAAAAGAGGAAACGCACCAGCCACAAAGGGCTGGTGCGCCTCCATAGCAGGCTGGCCTAGGTGGAGAAGGAAAGAGGGGAGGGAAAGGAAAGTGTGGAGTAGGACTCCCGCTTCCTTCCCTCTCCCCCCTCTTTCCTTCCCCCTTGTTCATACAAGGAAAGAGCGGGGGGGGGGGGGGGGGGGGGGGGGGGGGGGGGGGAGGGCGGGCCAGGCAGGAGCCCTAGGGCCGGCCGGCAACCTATGTGGTGCGCCAGGCTGCCTCCCCTTCCCCTCCCACCTATATATATGTGGGAAGGGGGCGCCTAGCACACCCCAGATCAATTGTTAGCCGTGTCCGGCACCCCCCTCCACCGTTTACACCCCCAGTCATATTTTCGTAGTGCTTAGGCGAAGCCCTGCGGAGATCACTTCACCATCACCGTCACCACGCCGTCGTGCTGACGGAACTCATCTACTACCTCACCGTCTTGCTGGATCAAGAAGGCGGAGGATGTCACCGAGCTGAACATGTGCTGAACGCGGAGGTGCCGTACGTTCGGTACTAGATCAGTTGGATCGCGAAGAAAGTTCAACTATATCAACCGTGTTGTGAAACGCTTCCGCTTACGGTCGATGAGGGTACGTAGACACACTCTCCCCTCTCATTGCTATGCATCTCCTTGATAGATCTTGCGTGTTCGTAGAATTTTTTTTTATTTTCCGTGCAACGTTTCCCAACAGTGGTATCAGAGCCAGGTCTATACGTAGATGATATGCACGAGTAGAACACAAAGAGTTGTGGGCAGTGACAGTCATACTGCTTACCACCAACGTTTTATTTTGATTCGGCGGTATTGTGGGATGAAGCGGCTCGGACCAACCTTACATGTCCACGCACATGAGACCGGTTCCATCGACAGACATGCAACTAGTTTTGCATAAAGGTGGCTAGCGGGTGTCTGTTTCTCCTACTTTAGTTGAATCGAATTTGACTGCGGCCGGTCCTTGAAGAAGGTTAAAATAACAAACTTGATGAATCACCGTTGTGGTTTTTTGCCGTAGGTAAGAACGGTTCTTGCTAGAAGCCCGTAGCAGCCACGTAAAACTTGCAACAACAAAGTAGAGGACGTCCAACTTGTTTTTGCAGGGCATGTTGTGATGTGATATGGTCAAGACATGATGTGATATATGTTATTGTATGAGATGATCATGTTTTGTAAGTTATTGGCAACCGGCAGGAGCCTTATGGTTGTCTCTTTATTGTATGAAATGCAAACGCCATGTAATTGCTTTACTTTATCACTATGCGTTAGCGATAGTTGTAGAAGCAATAGTTGGCGAGACGACCACACCACAACAATGGAGATCAAGGTGTTGAGCCGGCGACGATGGAGATCATAACGATGCTTTGGAGATGGAGATCAAAAGCACAAGATGATGATGGCCATATCATGTCACATATTTTGATTGCATGTGATGTTTATCCTTTATGCATCTTATTTTTCTTAGAACGGCAGTAGAATTATAAGATGATCCCTTCACTAAATTTCAAGATAAAAGTGTTCTCCCCGAGTATGCACCATTGCCAAAGTTCGTCGTTTTGAAGCACCACATGATGATCGGGTGTGATAGACTCTACGTTCACATACAACGGGTGTAAGACAGTTTTGCACATGCAGAATACTTGGGTTAAACTTGACGAGCCTAGCATGTACAGACATGGTCTCGGAACACTGGAGACCGAAAGGTCGAACGTGAGTCATATAGTAGATATGATCAACATAGAGATGTTCACCATTGATGACTGCCCCATCTCACGTGATGATCGGACTTGGGTTAGTTGATTTGGATCACGTATCACTTAGATAACTTGAGGGATGTTTATTTAAGTGGGAGTTCTTTAGTAATTTGATTAATTGAACTTAAATTTATCATGAACTTAGTCTTAATAGTTTTGCATATCTACGTTGTAGATCAATAGCTCGCGATATAGCTCCCCTATATATATTTTGATATGTTCCTTGAGAAAACTAAGTTGAAAGATGATGGTAACAATAATGTGGACTGGGTCCGTGATCTGAGGATTATCCTCATTGCTGCACAGAAGAATTATGTCCTTGATGCACCGCTAGTTGACAGACCTGTTGCAGGAGCTGATGCAGACATTATGAACATTTGACAAGCTCGGTATGATGACTACTTGATAGTTTAGTGCGCCATGCTTTACGGCTTAAATCGGGGCTTCAAAGACATTTTGAACGCCATGGAACATATGAGATGTTCCAAGAGCTGAAATTGGTATTTCAGACTTATGCCCGTGTTGAGAGGTATAAGACCTCTGACAAGCACTTTGCCTACAAGATGGAGGAGAATAGCTCAGCCAGTGAGCATGTACTCAGAATATCTGGGTACTACAATCGCTTGAATCAAGTGGGAGTTAATCTTCCAGATAAGATAGTGATTGACCGAGTTCTCTAGTCACTATCACCAAGCTACTAGAACTTCGTGATGAACTATAATATGCAAGGGATGACAAAAACGATTCCCGAGCTCTTCGCGATGCTGAAATCGGCGAAGGTAGAAATCCAGAGAGAGCATCAAATGTTGATGGTTAACAAGACCACTAGTTTCAAGAAAAAGGACAAAAGGAAAAGAAAGGGAACTTCAAGAAGAATGGCAAACAAGTTGCCGCTCCCATGAAGAAACCCAAAGCTAGACCTAAGCCTGAAACTGAGTGCTTCTACTGCAAAGGAAATGGTCACTGGAAGCGGAACTGCCCCAAATACTTGGCGGATAAGAAGGATGGCAAAGTGAACAAAGGTATATTTGATATACATGTTATTGATGTGTACTTTACTAGTGTTCATAGTAGCCCCTGGGTATTTGATACTAGTTCAGTTGCTAAGATTAGTAACTCAAAACAGGAGTTGCAGAATAAACAGAGATTAGTTAAGGGCGAGGTGACGATGTGTGTTGGAAATGATTCCAAGGTTGATACGATCACCATCGCACACTCCCTCTACCTTCGGGATTAGTGTTGGACCTAAATAAATGTTATTTGGTGTTTGCGTTGAGCATGAATATGATTTGATCATGTTTATTGCAATACGGTTATTCATTTAAGTTAGAGAATAATTTTTGTTCTGTTTACATGAATAAAACCTTCTATGGTCATACACCCAATATGAATGGTTTATTGAATCTCGATCGTAGTGATACACATATTCATAATAATGATGACAAAAGATGCAAAGTTGATAATGATAGTGCAACATACTTGTGGCACTGCCGTTTAGGTCATATTGGTGCAAAGCGCATGAAGAAACTCCATGCGGATGGACTTTTGGAATCTCTTGATTATGAATCATTTGATACTTGTGAGCCATGTCTCATGGGCAAGATGACTAAAACTCCGTTCTCCGGAACAATGGAGCGAGCTAATGACTTATTGGAAATAATACATACTGATGTATGCGGTCCAATGAGTGTTGAAGCACGCGGGAGGTATCGTTATTTTCTGACCTTCACAGATGATTTGAGTAGGTATGGGTATATCTACTTGATGAAACACAAGTCTAAAACATTTGAAAGGTTCAAAGAATTTCAGAGTGAAGTGGAGAATCATCGTAACAAGAAAATAAAGTTTCTACGATCTGATCGCGGAGACGAATATTTGAGTTACGAGTCTGGCCTTCAATTAAAACAATGTGGAATTGTTTCACAACTCACGCCACTTGGAACACCACAGCGTAATGGTGTGTCCGAACATCATAACCGTACTTTATTAGATATGGTGCGTTCCATGATGTCTCTTATCGATTTGCCACCATCGTTTTGGGGTTATGCATTAGAGACAGCCGCATTCACGTTAAATAGGGCACCGTCTAAATCCGTTGAGACGACACCGTATGAACTGTGGTTTGGCAAGAAACCTAAGCTGTCGTTTCTTAAAGTTTGGCGTTGCGACACTTATGTCAAAAGGCTTCAGCCTGATAAACTCGAACCCAAATCGGAGAAGTGCGTCTTCATAGGATACCCGAAGGAAACAATTGGGTACACCTTCTACCACAGATCCGAGGGCAAGATCTTTGTTGCTAAGAATGGATCCTTTCTAGACGAGTTTCTCTCGAAAGAAGTGAGTGGAAGGAAAGTAGAACTTGATGAGGTAATTGTACCTTCTCTCGAATTGGAGAGTAGCACATCACAGAAAACTGTTCCAGTGATGCCTACACCAACTAGAGAGGAAGCAAATGATGTTGATCATGAAACTTCAGATCAAGTTACTACTGAACCTCGTAGGTCAAACAGAGCATGATCCGCACCAGAGTGGTATGGTAATCCTGTTCTGGAAGTCATGTTACTAGACCAAGGCGAACCTATGAATTATGAAGAAGCTACGATGAGCCCATATTCCGATAAATGGCTTGAGGCCATGAAATCTGAGATAGGATCCATGTATGAGAAGAAAGTGTGGACTTTTGGTGGACTTGCCCGATGATCGGCAAGCCATAGAGAATAAATGGATCTTCAAGAAGATGACTGACGCTGATGGTAATGTTACTGTCTATAAAGCTTGACTTGTCGCGAAAGGTTTTCGACAAGTTCAAGGAGTTGACTACGATGAGACTTTCTCACCCGTAGCGAAGCTTAATGTGACACCCCCTGTAATTAACCACAGTGATCACCTTAGTTAATGTCATGTCAGCAAGATTAACAGTGCCTAATCATCATCTGCATCATATTGCATTTCAAATCCTAATTCAAACTTTAAATTAAATCAAAGTGGAAAATAAAAGTTATTCAAAACAGAAACTAAAATGCTCATTAAATAACAAATATTCTAGAAGCAATTATGAAATTGTAACCAACATTATTGAAACTGGATAAGTGACTCAAACATCCTCAAACAGTGGCTAAAAACAATATTTAATAACCTTTTTACTAATCCAAAATTAATATGAAATAGTAATTGCCCCAAACTAGTTTTTGGTGCCAGGATATATTACACTGTGATTTGTGGCCTAGGTCTCATATTTTACAAAAACCATTTAGTGCCCAAACAATTTACAAAGCAGAAAAGAAAAGAAAACAGAAAAGGGGAAAATATCAAAAGGCCTAAACCTACTGTGCACTTAGGATTGCCTTCTATAGCACCGGCCCAGCCCACCCCGCGCTTCCCCTACCTCCCGCACTGCTCACCGACGCCGCTGTCGAGCACCTGGAGCGCGCGCAACCAGGCCCCCCTCTCCATGCGCTCGACAGCGCGTCGCCGCACGCGATGAGGATAAGAGCAACTCCCCGCACCCCCTGGCGAACCCTAGCCGCCCCGTTCGCCCCTCTCCCTCATTCCCCCACTTCACCCGAGCGCCGCCATGGGCGGCTGCGGCTGAGCTGCGCGGCCACCGTGCCCTGTTCGCCTCCCCAACGTGCCCACCGTGCTCGCCGTCGTCGCCTTCTTGGACCGTGCCAACGAACCGAAGCCAGGAGCCATCGCAGCGCCTCCCCGAGCCCTTTTTCCTCCCCGGATCACCGCCGCACGCCGTCACCAATTCCGGCCACCCCACGCCTTCCCCGAGCCCGCTTACGCACATCTGCAGGTCCTGGTGAGCCTCCGCCCCTCCCCCTTCTTCCTCGCCGTTGGATTCGAACCGTAGTCGCCGAACCATATGTGCCCGAGCCCATCGCCGCGGGAGCTCATCGCCGACGAGCTCCTGACGACCAAATGGTCCCGCGCCAGTGCCTGTTTAGCTCGCCCGCGCGCGTAGGGCCTCGCTAACCTTTTGCCTCGCCCGTTTGCGCACTGCTGCTGCTGATCCACTTCCACCCGAAGTTCGCCGTCCGATGCGGTGCTCGCCGCCAGCGATTCCGACCACCTCGGCCCGTGAGACCACCGCAGAACGACGCGGCTCAGAACACTAGATCGAACAAGCCAAACCCCGCCCGAAACGATGCACCATAGCCGAATCCCGAGCTCGCCGGAGTTCGACGCCGCGCTCGGGCATGCCGGCGCACTCCGGTGGCCGGTGCCTACGTGTCTACCACCTGGCACCGCGGGCCCCACCTTCCTACCGCTGACAAAGGGACCCACTGTGCCCCGTTGACCCCAGTCAACGCTGACTGGGCAGGCCCTGAGTCTATGACATACGGGCCCCACTACTTTAAATGTTTTTAAAATAAATGAAATCTATTAATTAATTAATTAGTTAATTAAATCACTAATTAGCCACTGACCAGTAGGGCCCACCTTCTAATTTAGTTAATTAGTTAAATCTAACTCTGTTTAATTAGCTGTGTCACTGACATGTGGGCCCCACTGGACCCACAGGTCAGGTTTGACTCAGGTCAGCTGGGTTTGACCTGCTGACATCATGGTGATGTCATGCTGACGTCATCATTTACTATTCTGGATAATTCAAATTTAAATAAATAATTAAATTCTGAAAATAATTAAAAATTTAGAAAATCATATAAAATAAACCGTAACTCAGATGAAAATACTTTCTACATGAAAGTTGCTCAGAATTTTGAGACGCATCCGAATACATGGTCCGTTCATCTGTCAGATGCCCCTAGCTATCTGAACATGGAACTTTTAGACTGATTTCGATAAATGAATAGTGCTCAACTTTAATAAAATAAATCCAAATAAATTCCTAATTTAACTAAATCATTTAGTTAGGCAGTAGAACACCTCTACATATCATTTAGGCATGACATACATATTGTTTGCATTTTTGCCGTGAATTTATTGTTTCTCTCCCCCTCCTTCTCTCTCGATAGACGCCGAGACCGACGCCGTTGCAGCTGAGTACGACTACGCTCCAGACGAGCAGCCTGTTGACGACCCCTCTTTCTTGCCAGGGCAACCAGGCAAGCACCCCCCTTGAGCATACCGATATCACCTATTCTTCCCCCCTCATGCTTGCATTAGAAATTGATGCTGCTACTGTTTAACCTATTCTGATGCATAGCTTGTTTATTGTAATCTGCTATTGAAATCTTACCTGCTTATCCTAAACTGTCTAGTATAGGCTGGGTAGAGACCTATCAGTGACCCCACTTGTCCCGATTGCCCCGCTGGATCATCAGAAGACTCGACGACCAGGCCCCAGCACCGCACATCACCCCCCTTAGTTGTAACGACACTGCAGCGTTACTATCGAGTGCCGACGGTGATACCTCGTGTAGCACTTCTGATGTTAACTCTGTAGAGTAGCTATTCGGTCGTGGTCATCGAGGGTAATTCCTCCTTCACCACTCCCAATAACGACACTGTCGTGCAACACCTCAAGTGTGAACCTCGAGGGTGATTCCTCCGAGTTCACCTTGACGGATACATCAAGTAGGAATCCAACGAGGGTGATACCTCGGATTCCCCAGATGTTATGGACACTTGGATACTTGGACTTTAGTACTGTTACTTGGAAAGGCGGGTCGACCCTGAGGGGTACCCGCGTGAGCCTAAGTGGTGAGTGACGTGGAGACGGGTTGCCCTGGAGGGTGCCCGAGATATGAATACGAGGCGTGGTCGGGCATTCTTAGCCCTTGCCACAAGTCCTCGAGACGGGGCGACGGGGTCACATCGATCGTGAGTCTCTGCTCGTTACCGCACTACCAACACACTACGATTTGGATATTTGATCTGAGTGGGCCTTTGGCCCGATAGCACTAACCATCACGCGGGAATAAATATAGGTACTCTGCATCGTGGCATCAGCCAAAACCTCTATCAGACGTCCAGTTCAGCATTGCGGCCGGGACGGACCGGCACCCCCCTGGTGCTTGGCTTCCCCCTGCACACAACGACTCGGAGTGCACAGGGCGATGGCCCAAGACCTCTGAGCGCTTAGGTTGTAGACCAACGGGGATCTCTCTGCTGAGCTCTAGGTAGGGTTGCGGTGTGTCGTTTGTCCGAGGCCGGGCATGACCCGGAAAAGTGTGTCCGGCCGGAGTTAAGCGAGCGTGGTGGGTAAGCTGGTGCACCCCTGTAGGGAAGAACTAATCTATGCATAGCCGGATCCTCGGTAACGGACGCTCGGAGTTGTATCCTGATCGATACAACTAGAATTGGATACTATGGCTCTGCAGTTGCTTCTCGCAGGGAGTCGAGAAGGGATCTCTGGACGAGGTTGATGACTGTATGGCTCTGGGATTGCTTTCTCGCAGGGAGTCGAGAAAGGATCTCTGGCCGAGGTTGATAACACTTCTACTACTTATACTGTGTTAATCTACACTCTTCTAATGCTGCAAGACCGCTAAAGATGCTAGTCTTCGATAGGATTAGGCCTTCTCTCTATTCTGGCATTTCTGCAGCCCAGTCCACATATACAGCCTTCCCTTGATAATGTTGCATATGTAGTGTAGATCCTTGCTTGCTGAGTACTTGGATGAGTACTCATGGTTGCTTTGCTTTATTTTTCCCCCATATCCTTTTTGATGCAACCAGATGACGAAGCCCCTGAGACAGTTGCACTCGCCGACGAACGCTACTACTACCCCGAGGGTGGACACTACTACGAGCTTGCCGATGACCAGGAGTAGGATCGTAGGGTCCCAGGCAGGAGGCCTACGCCTTTCGATCGTAGTGTTTTCTTTTGCCTCGCCTTTCTAAGGGCTTATCTGTTTCTGTTTCATATCTGTAATCAGATATCTGATGCTTCCGCTGATGCTTGTATGCGAGCTTATGTATTCGAGCCCTCGAGGTCCCTGGCTTGTAATATAAAGCTTGTATGACTTTAATTATGTTTTAGAGTTGTGTTGTGATATCTTCCCGTGAGTCCTTAGGCTTGATCGTGTGCATTTGCGTGTATGATTAGTGCATGATTGAGCCGGGGGCGTCACAAGTTGGTATCAGAGCCGACTGCCTGTAGGAATCCCCCTTTCCAACTCCTTGGCCGAAGTTGAGTCTTGAGTTCAAAAACTGTTTTACTAACTTGGCTGTGTGGCTTACGGGCCCACATCGCCAATTGAGTGGCATTAGGATCTTTTATTCCTCGTCTTTACTCTGGGACTCTGATCTCTATTCTATTCGGGTTAAAATTTTACTAACTCTGGCATTAGGTTCTTGTAATCACTTCTTCCCGGAGAGCCCCTTCACTACAGATGATCGTTTGCCCCATCAGAAGACTCTGAAGATACTCTGAAGATGATTCCCGAGATCCTGTGCCCACTGCCTTGCAGTTCCTGACCACCGATAAATCCTGACGAATAACTACTTACACTCATCGTACATATATTCATTCCAGTCACTCTTTTGTTCCATCCGACATATCGAAATACTATCCGACATTTCGAAAATTCTCTGAACCCACTACCTTGCAGTTCCTTTCCGCCTGAATACCCTACGAATAATTCCTCACATTACCAGGGATCCGTTCATCCCCAGTTGTTCCTGTGTTTCACGAAATACCTCGTATTGCTATACGACCTTCCGAAAATCCTCTGCAGCCTAGTGCTCCCGAAAGTCTTGTCTGCCTGCATTATGGTTAAATCCATATGTCCGGCAATATTCATTAACATCCTTTGTCATTGTCATTCCGACTCTATTGATTCAATATGAATGAGAATAATCCCTATCATTTGTCGATTCCTAGAATTCATTCCTTCGGCTCAGACGTCATTTCGGACATGAGCTAATTCTCGGCAAATTACACCTTGATAGATTGTCCATCTAGTTCTAATTAACTTACTCGTCTTTCGATCAGAGTTCTGCCTCTGATCGTTCATTCTGAAAGTCATGATTTCTCTGTATTTAAACATCAAATTATTCAGTTGTTTTACAATCTGATGCCTTTGGCAAATGGTATCCTCTGCTTACTTTCGAGCTTGTGATTATTTACTTCTGGAGTTTGCGGTATAGGTTCCTAAGTTGTCCCGATGGGTTGAACCTATGCTTTCCCTAATCCGTGTGAACTCGAAAGTTATGTGAGTCATACTCTTCTAGTACTTCGCCAGATAATTCTTCCGCACTACAATTTCTTCGAAAACAAGGAGTGAATGAAAGGTTATGCATTGGAAAAGTGGGAGACGACCTTGAACCTTCGTGTTCATGCCCATGGACCCGATGTAGATCCTATCATGGAAGCTCCTTGTAATAATAGTTATCCCCTTGATATAATACCCTCTCGTACCTGTGTTGTGTCCCTTGCAACCATGGAACTGACCATGATTGTTCTTCTTTGAATTCCATTTCTTGGACAACTTAAAATACTTTTTCTTCTGCAGATCATTTCATCCGTCCAATCTCTACTCCGATTTACCTTCCGGTATTACCCCTAGTACTTGTTACTGGGAAGTTTAATACCCCATCACCTCATTCCTAGCCTGATCGGCTATATCGATATCGTGCAACATTTTAACTATGCTACCTGGTCCTTATTCCCGGAGTACAATTTCCGACGATGAACTAAGCTTACGTCGCTCTTCCTCATCTTATCATTTCACCTCGAACAACAAGCTTGACTTCGAGTTTGTGTCGTAACCGTGGTTCCAATAACCTTTCGCTTCATCATTCCTTTGACTTGATGTCATCACCGACCAATTACATCTTCATGAAATCTCTCGACAATTATGTCATGATCATCATCAACATTCCGAGCTCTTCCAGGATATCAATAGAATTCATGGTGAGAAATACCATCCTTGCCCCCTCAATGAATTGTTGCTGAGCCCGCGGGCTCTATCCTCATCTTTTCCTTGCTGAAATTGTATGACTTATTTTATAAGTTGTTCTGATGGATCCTTTGTGTATCCAAAGTCTGACCTTTACCTGATGACCATGTCAGTGCTATCCCGAAGCATGACTGTGGTACTACTATCATCAACAAGAACACTCGAAGCTCAATGCTAACTGTTTCTTGATCAATTATCCAAACACCGTTGTATGGGTAACATCACGAGTTTTCCTCACCCCTTTTTCCTAGATGGTTATCTATTTGCAATCCTGCCATGATTATCCCTCTCTGCTAGCTCTTGGGAAGGAGGTATATCCAATACTCGGGTATAGTCACATTTTTCCTTCCATTGTTTTGTTTAACCTTTCTTGTGAGCTATTTGGCCTAGGCAGTAATATTCTTCTGCTTATGTCAACACCTCGGTTGTACAACTCTGTCGGTAAGACCCTGTTACTACTGTTGATGTCCTTACGGTAACCACCAATGGACGAGAACTTTGCCTACTGGTCTGCCTCGTTTCAACGAGCAGGAAAATGGTTCTCTTCATCCCTCGCCCTTGGTACCAATGTTGTTGCCAACATAACGCTTCTCCGCTTGAGGGGATCGAAAACATTCTAGTCGTTCGAGATTTTCCAGACGTTTCTTTGGAAGAACTTCCAAGAATACACCGCTTTCTTCCAGTCTTCCTCTTAATTCTCGGGACAAGAATTCTTGTTAGATGAGGAGAATTGTGACACCCCCTGTAATTAACCATAGTGATCACCTTAGTTAATGTCATGTCAGCAAGATTAACAGTGCCTAATCATCATCTGCATCATATTGCATTTCAAATCCTAATTCAAACTTCAAATTAAATCAAAGTGGAAAATAAAAGTTATTCAAAACAGAAACTAAAATGCTCATTAAATAACAAATATTCCAGAGGCAATTATGAAATTGTAACCAACATTATTGAAAGTGGATAAGTGACTCAAACATCCTCAAACAGTGGCTAAAAACAATATTTAATAACCTTTTTACTAATCCAAAATTAATATGAAATAGTAATTGCCCCAAACTAGTTTTTGGTGCCAGGATATATTACACTGTGATTTGTGGGCTAGGTCTCATATTTTACAAAAACCATTTAGTGCCCAAACAATTTACAAAGCAGAAAAGAAAAGAAAACAGAAAAAGGGAAAATAGCAAAAGGCCTAAACCTACTGTGCACTTAGGCCTGCCTTCTACAGCACCGGCCCAGTCCACCCCGCGCTTCCCCCACCTCCCGCACTGCTCACTGAAGCCGTTGTCGAGCACCTGGAGCGCGCGCAGCCAGGCCCCCCCCCTCCGTGCGCTCGACAGCGCGTCGCCGCGCGCGATCAGGATAAGAGCAACTCCTCGCACCCCCTGGCGAACCCTAGCCGCCCCGTTCGCCCCTTTCCCTCGTTCCCCCACTTCACCCGAGCACCGCCATGGGCGGCTGCGGCTGAGCTGCGTGGCCACGGTGCTCTGTTCGCCTCCCCGACGTGCCCACCGTGCTCGCCGACGTCGCCTTCTTCGACCGCGCCAACGAACCGAAGCCAGGAGCCACCGCAGCGCCTCCCCGAGCCCTTCTTCCTCCCCGGATCGCAGCCGCACGCCGTCGCCGATTCTGGCCACCCCACGCCTTCCCCGAGCCCGCTTACGCACATCTGCAGGTCCTGGTGAGCCTCCGCCCCTCCCCCTTCTTCCTCGCCGTTGGATTCGAACCGTAGTCGCCGACCCGTACGTGCCCGAGCCCATCGCCGCGGGAGGTCATCGCCGACGAGCTCCTGACGACCAAATGGTCCCGCGCCAGTGCCCGTTTAGCTCGCCCGCGCGCGTAGGGCCTCGCTAACCTTTTGCCTCGCCCGTTTGCGCACTGCTGCTGCTGATCCACTTCCACCCGAAGTTCGCCGTCCGCTACGGTGCTCGCCGCCGGCGATTCCGACCACCTCAGCCCGTGAGACCACCGCAGAACGACGTGGCTCAGAACGCCCGATCGAACAAGCCAAACCCCGCCCGAAACGATGCACCACAGCCGAATCCCGAGCTCGCCGGAGTTCGACGCCGCACTCGGGCTCGCCGGCGCACTCCGGTGGCTGACGTCGACGTGGCTGCCACCTGGCACCGCGGGACCCGCCTCCCTGCCGCTGACAAAGGGACCCACTGGGCCCCGTTGACCCCAGTCAACGCTGACTGGGCAGGCCCTGAGTCTATGACATACTGGCCCCACTACTTTAAACATTTTTAAAATAAATGAAATCTATTAATTAATTAATTAGTTAATTAAATCACTGATTAGCCACTGACCAGTAGGGCCCATCGTCTAATTTAGTTAAATAGTTAAATCTAACTCTGTTTAATTAGCTGAGTCACTGACATGTGGGTCCCACTAGACCCACATGTCAGGTTTGACTCAGGTCAGCTGGGTTTGACCTGCTGATGTCATCATTTACTATTCTGGATAATTTGAATTTAAATAAGTAATTAGATTCTGAAAATGATTAAAACTTTAGAAAATCATATAAAATAAACCGTAACTCAGATGAAAATACTTTCTACATGAAAGTTGCTCAGAATTTCGAGACGCATGCGAATTCGTGGCCCGTTCATCTGTGAGATGCCCCTAGCTATTTGAACATGGAACTTTTAGACTGATTTCGATAAATGAATAGTGCTCAACTTTAATAATATAAATCCAAATAAATTCCTAATTTAACTAAATCATTTAGTTAGGCGGTAGAACACCTCTGCATATCATTTAGGCATGACATACATATTGTTTGCATTTTTGCCGTGAATTTATTGTTTCTCTCCCCCTCCTTCTCTCTCGATAGACGGCGAGACCGACGCCGTTGCAGCTAAGTACGACTACACTCCAGATGAGCAGCCTGTTGACAACCCCTCTTTCTTGCCAGAGCAACCAGGCAAGCACCCCCCCCCTTGAGCATACCGATATAGCCTATTCTTTCCCCCTCATGTTTGCATTAGAAATTGCTGCTGCTACTGTTTAACCTATTCTGATGCATAGCCTGTTTTTTGTAACCTGCTATTGAAATCTTACCTGCTTATCCTAAACTGTCTAGTATAGGCTGGGTAGAGACCTATCAGTGACCCCACTTGTCCTGATTGCCCCGCTGGATCATCAAAAGACTCGACGACCAAGCCCCAGCACCGCACATCACCCCCTTAGTTGTAACGACACTGCAGCATTACTATCGAGTGCCGAGGGTGATACCTCATGTAGCACTTCTGATGTTAACTCTGTAGAGTAGCTATTCGGTCGTGGTCATCGAGGGTGATTCCTCCTTCACCACTCCCGATAACGACACTGTCGTGCAACACCTCAAGTGTGAACCTCGAGGGTGATTCCTCCGGGTTCACCTTGACGGATACATCAAGTAGGAATCCAACAAGGGTGATACCTCGGATTCCCCAGATGTTATGGACACACGGATACTTGGACTTTACTACTGTTACTTGGAAAGGCGGGTCAACCCTGAGGGGTACCCGCGTGAGCCTAAGTGGCGAGTGACGTGGAGACGGGTTGCCCTAGAGAGTGCCCGAGATATGAATACAAGGCGTGGTCGGGCATTCTTAGCCCTTGCCGTAAGTCCTCAAGACGGGGCGACGGGGTCACATCGATCGTGAGTCTCTGCTCGTTACCGCACTACCAACACACTACGATTTGGATATTTGATCTGAGTGGGCCTTTGTCCCGATAGCACTAACTATCACGCGGGAATAAATATGGGTACTCTGCATCGTGGCATCAGCCGAAAGCTCTGTCAGACGTCCAGTTCAGCATTGCGGCCGGGACGGACCGGTGCCCCCCTGGTGCCTGGCTTCCCCATGCACGCAACGACTCGGAGTGCACAGGGCGATGGCCCAAGACCTCTGAGCGCTTAGGATGTAGACCGACGGGGACCTCTCGGCTGAGCTCTAGGTAGGGTTGCGGTGTGTCGTTTGATCGAGGCCGGGCATGACCCGGAAAAGTGTGTCCGGCCGGAGTTAAGCGAGCGTGGTGGGTAAGTTGGTGCACCACTGCAGGGAAGAACTAATCTATGCATAGCCGGATCCTCGGTAACGGACGCTCGGAGTTGTATCCCGATCGATACAACTAGAATTGGATACTATTGCTCTGGAGTTGCTTCTCGCAGGGAGTCGAGAAGGGATCTCTGGACGAGGTTGATGACTGTATGGCTCTGGGATTGCTTTCTCGCAGGGAGTCGAGAAAGGATCTCTGGTCGAGGTTGATAACACTTCTACTACTTATACTGTGCTAATCTACACTCTTCTAATGGTGCAAGACCGCTAAAGATGCTAGTCTTTGATAGGACTAGGACTTCTCTCTATTCTGGCATTGCTGCAGCCCAGTCCACATATACAGCCTCCCCTTGATAATGTTGCATATGTAGTGTAGATCCTTGCTTGCTGAGTACTTCGGATGGGTACTCACGGTTGCTTTGCTTTCTTTTTCCCCCATATCCTTTTTGATGCAACCAGATGATGAAGCCCCTGAGACAGTTGCACTCGCCGACGAACGCTACTACTACCCCGAGGGTGGACACTACTATGAGCTTGCCGATGACCAGGAGTGGGATCGTAGGGTCCCAGGCAGGAGGCCTGCGCCTTTCGATCGTAGTGTTTTCTTTTTCCCCGCCTTTCTAAGGGCTTATCTGTTTCTGTTTCTGTTTCTTATTTGTACTCAGATATCTGATGCTTCCACTGACGCTTGTATGCGAGCTTATGTATTCGAGCCCTCGAGGCCCCTGGCTTGTAATATAAAGCTTGTATGACTTTAATTATGTTTTAGAGTTGTGTTGTGATATCTTCCCGTGAGTCCTTAGGCTTGATCGTGTGCATTTGCGTGTATGATTAGTGCACGATTGAGCCGGGGGCGTCACAAGTTGGTATCAGAGCCGACTGCCTGTAGCAATCCCCCTTTCCAACTCCTTGGCCGAAGTTGAGTCTAGACTTCAAAAACTGTTTTACTAACTTGGCTGTGTGGCTTACGGGCCCACGTCACCAATTGAGTGGCATTAGGATCTTTTATTCCTCGTCTTTACTCTGGGACTCTGATCTCTCTTCTATTCGGGTTAAAATTTTACTAACTCTGGCATTAGGTTCTCGTAATCACTTCTTCCCAGAGAGCCCCTTCTCTACAGATGATCGTTTGCCCCATCAGAAGACTCTGAAGATACTCCTCGATGATTCCCGAGATCCTGTGCCCACTGCCTTGAAGTTCCTGACCACCGATAAAATCATGACGAATAACTACGTACACTCGTCGTACATATATTCATTCCAGTCACTCTTTTGTTCCATCTGACATGTCGAAATACTATCCGACATTTCGAAAATTCTCTGAACCCACTAGCTTGCAGTTCCTTTCCGCCTGAATACCCTATGAATAATTCCTCACATTACCGGGGATCCGTTCATCCCGAGTTGTTCCTGTGTTTCACGAAATACCTCGTATTGCTATACGACCTTCCGAAAATCCTCTGCAGCCTAGTGCTCCCAAAAGTCTTGTCTGCCTGCATTATGGTTAAATCCATATGTCCGGCAATATTCATTAACATCCTTTGCCATTGTCATTCCGAGTCTATTGATTCAATATGAATGAGAATAAGCCCTATCATTTGTCGATTCCTAGAATTCATTCCTTCGGCTCAGACGTCATTCCGGACATAAGCTGATTCTCGGCAAATTACACCTTGATAGATTGTCCATCTAGTTCTAATTAACTTACTCGTCTTTCGATCAGAGTTCTGCCTCTGATTGTTCATTCTGAAAGTCATGATTTCTTTGTATTTAAACATCAAATTATTCAATTGTTTTACAATCTGATGCCTTTGGCAAATGGTATCCTCTGCTTACTTTCGAGCTTGTGATTATTTACTTCTGGAGTTTGCGGTATAGGTTCCTAAGTTGTCCCGATGGGTTGAACCTATGCTTTCCCTAATCCGTGTGAACTCGAAAGTTATGTGAGTCATACTCTTCTAGTACTTCGCCAGATAATTCTTCCGCACTACAATTTCTTCGAAAACAAGGAGTGAATGAAAGGTTATGCATTGGAAAAGTGGGAGACGACCTTGAACCTTCGTGTTCATGCCCATGGACCCGATGTAGATCCTATCATGGAAGCTCCTTGTAATAATAGTTATCCCCTTGATATAATACCCTCTCGTACCTGTGTTGTGTCCCTTGCAACCATGGAACTGACCATGATTGTTCTTCTTTGAATTCCATTTCTTGGACAACTTAAAATACTTTTTGTTCTGTAGATCATTTCATCCGTCCAATCTCTACTCCGATTTACCTTCCGGTATTACCCCTAGTACTTGTTACTGGGAAGTTTAATACCCCATCACCTCATTCCTAGCCTGATCGGCTATATCGATATCGTGCAACATTTTAACTGTGCTACCTGGTCCTTATTCCCGGAGCACAACTTCCGACGATGAATTAAGCTTACGTCAATCTTTCTCATGTTATCATTTCACCTCGAACAACAAGCTTGACTTCGAGTTTGTGTCGTAACCGTGGTTCCAATAACCTTTCGCTTCATCATTCCTTTGACTTGATGTCATCACTGACCAATTACATCTTCATGAAATCTCTCGACAATTGTGTCGTGAACATCATCAACATTCCGAGCTCTTAAAGGATATTAATAGAATTCATGGTGAGAAATACCATCCTTGCCCCCTCAATGAATTGTTGCTGAGCCCGCGGGCCCTATCCTCATCTTTTCCATGCTGAAATTGTATGACTTATTTTATAAGTTGTTCTGATGGATCCTTTGTGTCTCCAAAGTCCGACCTTTACCTGATGACCATGTCAGTGCTATCCCGAAGCATGACTGTGGTACTACTATAATCAACAAGAACACTCGAAGCTCAATCCTGACTGTTTCTTGATCAATTATCCAAACACCGTTGTATGGGTAACATCATGAGTTTTCCTCGCCCCTTTTTCCTAGATGGTTATCTATTTGCAATCCTGCCATGATTATCCCTCTCTGCTAGCTCTTGGGAAGGAGGTATATCCAATACTCGGGTATAGTCCCAGTTTTCCTTCCATTGTTTTGTTTAACCTTTCTTGTGAGCTATATGGCCTAGGTAGTAATATTCTCCTGCTTATGTCAACACCTCGGTTGTACAACTCTGTCGGTAAGACCCTGTTACTACTGTTGATGACCTTACGGTAACCACCGATGGACGAGAACTTTGCCTACTGGTCCGCCTCGTTTCAACGAGCAGGAAAATGGTTCTCTTCATCCCTCGCCCTTGGTACCAACGTTGTTGCCAACATAACGCTTCTCCGCTTGAGGCGATCGAAAAAATTCCAGTCGTTCGAGATTTTCCAGACGTTTCTTCGGAAGAACTTCCAAGAATACCCCGCTTTCTTCCAGTCTTCCTCTTAATTCTCGGGACGAGAATTCTTGTTAGATGAGGAGAATTGTGACACCCCCTATAATTAACCACAGTGATCACCTTAGTTAATGTCATGTCAATAAGATTAACAGTGCCTAATCATCATCTGCATCATATTGCATTTCAAATCCTAATTCAAACTTCAAATTAAATCAAAGTGGAAAATAAAAGTTATTCAAAACAGAAATTAAAATGCTCATTAAATAACAAATATTCCAGAGGCAATTATGAAATTGTAACCAACATTATTGAAACTGGATAAGTGACTCAAACATCCTCAAACAGTGGCTAAAAACAATATTTAATAACCTTTTTACTAATCCAAAATTAATACGAAATAGTAATTGCCCCAAACTAGTTTTATGTGCCAGGATATATTACACTGTGATTTGTGGGCTAGGTCTCATATTTTACAAAAACCATTTAGTGCCCAAACAATTTACAAAGCAGAAAAGAAAAGAAAACAGAAAAAGGGAAAATAGCAAAAGGCCTAAACCTACTGTGCACTTAGGCCTGCCTTCTACAGCACCAGCCCAGCCCACCCCGCGCTTCCCCCACCTCCCGCATTGCTCATCGACGCCGCTGTCGAGCAGCTGGAGCGCGCGCAACCAGCCCCCCCCTCCGTGCGCTCGACAGCGCGTCGCCGCGCGCGATGAGGATAAGAGCAACTCCCCACACCCCCTGGCGAACCCTAGCCGCCCCGTTCGCCCCTCTCCCTTGTTCCCCCACTTCACCCGAGCGCCGCCATGGGCGGGTGCGGCTGAGCTGCGCGGCCACCGTGCCCTGTTCACCTCTCCGACGTGCCCACCGTGCTCGCCGTCGTCGCCTTCTTCGATCGCGCCAACGAACCAAAGCCAGGAGCCACCGCAGCGCCTCCCCGAGCCCTTCTTCCTCCCCGGATAGCCGCCACACACCGTCGCCGATTCCGGCCACCCCACGCCTTCCCCGAGCCCGCTTACGCATATCTGCAGGTCCTGGTGAGCCTCCGCCCCTCCCCCTTCTTCCTCGCCGTTGGATTCGAACCGTAGTCGCCGTCCCGTATGTGCCCGAGCCCATCGCTGCGGGAGCTCATCGCCGACGAGCTCCTGACGACCAAATGGTCCCGCACCAGTGCCCGTTTAGCTCGCCCGCGCGCGTAGGGCCTTGCTAACCTTTTGCCTCGCCCGTTTGCGCACTGCTGCTGCTGATCCACTTCCACCCGAAGTTCACCGTCCGCTGCGGTGGTCACCGCCGGCAATTCCGACCAGCTCGGCCCGTGAGACCACCGCAGAACGACGCGGCTCAGAACGCCTGATCGAACAAGCCAAACCCCGCCCGAAACGATGCACCACAGCCGAATCCCGAGCTCGCTGGAGTTCGACGCCGCGCTCGGGCTTGCCAGCGCACTCCGGTGGCCGGTGCCGATGTGGCTGCCACCTGGCACCGTGGCCCCCGCCTCCCTGCCGCTGACAAAGGGACCCATTGGGCCCCGTTGACCCCAGTCAACGCTGACTAGGCAGGCCCTCAGTCTATGACATACTGGCCCCACTACTTTAAACGTTTTTAAAATAAATGAAATCTATTAATTAATTAATTAGTTAATTAAATCACTGATTAGCCACTGACTAGTAGGGCCCACCATCTAAGTTAGTTAATTAGTTAAATCAAACTCTGTTTAATTAGCCGAGTCACTGACATGTGGGTCCCACTGGACCCACAGGTCAGGTTTGACTCTGGTCAGCTGGGTTTGACCTACTGACGTCATGGTGATGTCATGCTGACATCATCATTTACTATTCTGGATAATTCGAATTTAAATAAATAATTAAATTCTGAAAATGATTAAAACTTTAGAAAATCATATAAAATAAACCGTAACTCAGAAGAAAATACTTTCTACACGAAAGTTGCTCAGAATTTTGAGACGCATCCGAATACATGGTCCGTTCATCTGTCAGATGCCCCTAGCTATCTGAACATGGAACTTTTAGACTGATTTCGATAAATGAATAGTGCTCAACTTTAATAAAATAAATCCAAATAAATTCCTAATTTAACTAAATCATTTAGTTAGGCAGTAGAACACCCCTACATATCATTTAGGCATGACATACATATTGTTTGCATTTTTGCCGTGAATTTATTGTTTCTCTCCCCCTCCTTCTCACTCGATAGACGCCGAGACCGACGCCGTTGCAGCTGAGTACGACTACGCTCCAGACGAGCAGCCCGTTGACGACCCCTCTTTCTTGCCAGAGCAACCAGGCAAGCACCCCCCTTGAGCATACCGATATCGCGTATTCTTTCCCCCTCATGCTTGCATTAGAAATTGATGCTGCTACTGTTTAACCTATTCTGATGCATAGCCTGTTTTATTGTAACCTGCTATTGAAATCTTACCTGCTTATCCTAAACTGTCTAGTATAGGCTGGGTAGAGACCTATCAGTGACCCCACTTGTCCCGATTGCCCCGCTGGATCATCAGAAGACTCGACGACCAGGCCCCAGCACCGCACATCACCCCCCTTAGTTGTAATGACACTGCAGCGTTACTATCGAGTGACGAGGGTGATACCTCGTGTAGCACTTCTGATGTTAACTCTGTAGAGTAGCTATTCGGTCGTGGTCATCGAGGGTGATTCCTCCTTCACCACTCCCGATAACGACACTGTCGTGCAACACCTCAAGTGTGAACCTCGAGGGTGATTCCTCCGAGTTCACCTTGACGGATACATCAAGTAGGAATCCAACGAGGGTGATACCTCGGATTCCCCAGATGTTATGGACACACGGATACTTGGACTTTACCACTGTTACTTGGAAAGGCGGGTCGACCCTGAGGGGTACCCGCGTGAGCCTAAGTGGTGAGTGACGTGGAGACGGGTTGCCCTGGAGGGTGCCCGAGATATGAATACGAGGCGTGGTCGGGCATTCTTAGCCCTTGCCACAAGTCCTCGAGACGGGGCGACGGGGTCACATCGGTCGTGAGTCTCTGCTCGTTACCGCACTACCAACACACTACGATTTGGATATTTGATCTGAGTGGGCCTTTGGCCCGATAGCACTAACCATCACGCGGGAATAAATATGGGTACTCTGCATCGTGGCATCAGCCGAAACCTCTATCAGACGTCCAGTTCAGCATTGCGGCCGGGACGGACCGGCGCCCCCCTGGTGCTTGGCTTCCCCCTGCACACAACGACTCGGAGTGCACAGGGCGATGGCCCAAGACCTCTGAGCGCTTAGGATGTAGACCAACGGGGATCTCTTTGCCGAGCTCTAGGTAGGGTTGCGGTGTGTCGTTTGTCCGAGGCCGGGCATGACCCGGAAAAGTGTGTCCGGCCGGAGTTAAGTTAGCGTGGTGGGTAAATTGGTGCACCCCTGTAGGCAAGAACTAATCTATGCATAGCCGGATCCTCGGTAACGGACGCTCGGATTTGTATCCCGATCGATACAACTAGAATTGGATACTATGGCTCTGGGGTTGCTTCTCGCAGGGAGTCGAGATAGGATCTCTGGATGAGGTTGATGACTGTATGGCTTTGGGATTGCTTTCTCGCAGGGAGTCGAGAAAGGATCTCTGGCCGAGGTTGATAACACTTCTACTACTTATACTGTGCTAATCTACTCTCTTCTAATGCTGCAAGACCGCTGAAGATGCTAGTCTTTGATAGGACTAGGCCTTCTCTCTATTCTGGCATTTCTGCAGCCCAGTCCACATATACAGCCTCCCCTTGATAATGTTGCATATGTAGTGTAGATCCTTGCTTGCTGAGTACTTCCGATGAGTACTCACGGTTGCTTTGCTTTCTTTTTCCCCCATATCCTTTTTGATGCAACCAGATGACGAAGCCCCTGAGATAGTTGCACTCTCCGACGAACGCTACTACTACTACCCCGAGGGTGGACACTACTACGAGCTTGCCGACGACCAGGAGTAGGATCGTAGGGTCCCAGGCAGGAGGCCTGCGCCTTTCGATCATAGTGTTTTCTTTTGCCCCGCCTTTCTAAGGGCTTATCTGTTTCTGTTTCATATCTGTACTCGGATATATGATGCTTCCGCTGACGCTTGTATGCGAGCTTATGTATTTGAGCCCTCGAGGCCCCTGGCTTGTAATATAAAGGTTGTATGACTTTAATTATGTTTTAGAGTTGTGTTGGGATATCTTCCCGTGAGTCCTTAGGCTTGATCGTGTGCATTTGCGTGTATGATTAGTGCACGATTGAGCCGAGGGCGTCACACTTAAGTCCGTCTGAATCTTGTTAGCAATTGCCGCATTTTATAATTATGAAATATGGCAAATGGATGTCAAAACTACATTCCTTAATGGATATCTTAAAGAAGAGTTGTATATGATGCAACCAGAAGGTTTTGTCGATCCTAAAGGTGCTAACAAAGTGTGCAAGCTCCAGCGATCCATCTATGGACTGGTGCAAGCATCTCAGAGTTGGAATATACACTTTGATGAGGTGATCAAAGCATATGGTTTTATACAGACTTACGGTGAAGCCTGTATTTACAAGAAATGAGTGGGAGCTCTGTAGCATTTCTAATTTTATATGTGGATGACATATTATTGATTGGAAATGATATAGAATTTCTGGATAGCATAAAAAGGATACTTGAATAAGAATTTTTTCAATGAAAGACCTCGGTGAAGCTACTTATATATTGGGCATCAAGATCTATAGGGATAGATCGAGACGCTTAATAGGACTTTCACAAAGCACATACCTTAATAAGATTTTGAAGAAGTTCAAAATGGATAAGTCAAAGAAAGGGTTCTTGCCTGTGTTGCAAGGTGTGAATTTGAGTAAGACTCAAAACCCGACCACGGCAGAAGATAGAGAGAGAATGAAAGTCATTCCCTATGCCTCAGCCTTAGGTTCTATAAAGTATGTCATGTTGTGCACCAAACCTCTTGTGTACCTTGCCATGAGTTTGGCAAGGGGGTACAATAGTGATCCAGGAGTAGATCACTGGACAGCGGTCAAAATTATCCTTAGTTACCTAAGAGGACTAAGGAGATATTTCTCGATTATGGAGGTAATAAAGAGTTCGCCGTAAAGGGTGACGTCGATGCAAGCTTTGATGCCGATTCGGATGACTCTAAGTCTCAATCTGGATACATATTGAAAGTGGGAGCAATTAGCTAGAGTAGCTCCATACAGAGCTTTGTACACATAGAAATTTGCAAAATACATACGGATCAGAATGTGACAGACCCGTTGACTAAACTTCTCTCACAAGCAAAACATGATCACTCCTTAGTACTCTTTGGGTGTTAATCACATGGCGATGTGAACTAGATTATTGACTCTAGTAAACTCTTTGGGTGTTGGTCACATGGTGATGTGAACTATGGGTGTTAAATCACATGGTGATGTGAACTAGATTATTGACTCTAGTGCAAGTGGGAGACTGAAGGAAATATGCCCTAGAGGCAATAATAAAGTTGTTATTTTATATTTCCTTATTCATGATAAAGGTTTATTATTCATGCTATAATTGTATTGATCGGAAACTTAAATACATGTGTGAATACATAAACAAACACCGTGTCCCTAGTGAGCCTCTACTAGACTAGCTCGTTGATCAAAGATGGTTAAGGTTTCCTAACCATAGACATGTGTTGTCATTTCATAATGGGATCACATCATAAGGAGAATGATGTGATGGACAAGTCCCATCCGTTAGCTTAGCATAATGATCGTTCAGTTTATTGCTATCGCTTTCTTCATGTCAAATACATATTCCTTCGACTATGAGATTATGCAACTCCTGGATACTGGAGGAATACCTTGTGTGCTATCAAACATCACAACGTAACTAGGTGATCATAAAGATGCTCTACAGGTATCTCCGAAGGTGTTTGTTGAGTTGGCATAGATCGAGATTAGGATTTGTCACTCCGAGTATCGGAGAGGTATCTCTGGGCCCTCTTGGTAATACACATCATAAGCTTGCAAGCAAACGACTAAGGAGTTAGTCACGAGATGATGTATTACAGAATGAGTAAAGAGACTTGCCGGTAACGAGATTGAACTAGGTATAGAGATACCGATAATCGAATCTCGGGCAAGTAATATACCGATGGACAAAGGGAATTACGTATGTTGTCATAGCGGTTCGACCGATAAAGATCTTCTTAGAATATGTAGGATCCAATATGGGCATCCAGGTTCCGCTGTTGGTTATTTGCCGGAGAGGTGTCTCGGTCATATCTACATAGTTCTCGAACCCGTAGGGTCCGCACGCTTAACGTTCGATGACGATATAGTATTGTATGAGTTATGTGATTTGGTGACCGAATATTGTTCGGAGTCCGCCAGATGAGATCATAGACAGGACGAGGAGTCTCGAAATGGTTGAGAGGTAAAGATTGATATATAGGACGATAGTATTCGGACGCTGGAAGTGTTTCGGGGGGTATCGGGTACTTATCGGGTCACCGGAAGGGGTTCCGGGCACCCCCGGCAATAGTTATGGACCTTATGGGCCAAGAGAGGAAATGCACCAGCCACAAGGGGCTGGTGCGCCCCCATAGTAGGCCGGCCTAGGTGGAGAGGGAAAGAGGGGAGGGAAAGGAAAGTGTGTAGTAGGACTCCCGCTTCCTTCCCTCTCCCCCTCTTTCCTTCCCCCTTGTTCATACAAGGAAGGGGGGGGGGGGCCGCCAGGGCAGGAGCCCTAGGGCCGGCCACCTATGTGGTGCACCAAGCTGCCTCCGCTTCCCCTCCCACCTATATATGTGTGGGAAGGGGGCGCCTAGCACACCCCAGATCAATTGTTAGCCGTGTGCGGCGCCCCCCTCCACCGTTTACACCCTCGGTCATATTTTCGTAGTGCTTAGGCGAAGCCCTGCCAAGATCACTTCACCATCACTGTCACCACGCCGTCGTGCTGACGGAACTCATCTACTACCTCGCCGTCTTGCTGGATCAAGAAGGCAGAGGATGTCACCGAGCTGAACGTATGCTTAACGCGGAGCTGCCGTACGTTATGTACTAGCTCGGTTGGATCGCGAAGAAAGTTCGACTACATCAACCGCGTTGTGAAACGCTTCCGCTTACGGTCTACAAGGGTACGTAGACACAATCTCCCCTCTCATTGCTATGCATCTCCTTGATAGATCTTGCGTGTGCATAGAATTTTTTTTGTTTTCCATGCAAAGTTTCCCAACACTGCGGTAGGTGATTTTTGCCGACACTCGCGTGTTCATTTCCTTATATGCGCTGCAACTGCTCACTTAGTAGACGCAGTCTCTCGTTGCCTTCAATCTCTCTTCTGCTCTCTCTAAGTCACCAAGAACATAGAGAAAAATAGCTGAGTAGCCACTTTCACTCGTGATTTTGGGCGATTTAGAGTTGGATTTTTGAAGACGATGTAGTTGAGGAAAAGATAGATCAAGGTAAGAGCTATCCATTTATGTTGGTTTCATTGACATGCATGCTATATGTGTTCTGTCTGATTAGTCTCTAAATACGTATGGTCTGCTGTTTTTGCATTAGTTGAGCAGTTTGTGAAGTCATTTGAAGCATTTGGAGAAGGATTTGCCGGGAGAAGCGAACTAAGAAGTTGAAGATCAAGGTGCGGGCTTTGCACTACATGTATTTTTTTGTGCATGTATGGTGTAAATTAGTTAGTTTTGTAGCTTGTAATTAGCTATGCCCTGTTCTAATGCTTAAAAGTTAGTACTTTTTTCAGGAAGAGTAAGTTGAAGATGTTGTAGATTGATGTTAGATGTGTCCATTGCTAGGAACTTTTTTGATATGGAAGATGTCGGTACTTCTGTCATTAAGTCGTAATTAGTCCTTCTGTTGAACGTTTAGGTTGGGTTAGAGCCGAAATTTGGACAGCATATATTTGAAGGTATTTTAGATCAGCGTTAGGCCTTTCAAATGCATCAATTTAGGTGACATGCAAGAAGTTCTTAATATGCTAATTAAGAAAAAGTTTGTACTGTAATTGGTCATTGCCTGATTAAATGTGATGTTATTTCATGTGGTATGTTTATTAATAAGTCGTATAGTTAGGAAACCGTAGGTCTGTTTTGTTATCTCGCAATAATCTAAGTTTTGTATATTAAGATTAGATGCTAATATCCTTAATGATGTATTTAATTAGGTTAAAAAATATCATCTGAGTAGCAAACAAGGAGGAAATGCCGTGATTGAAGAAATTATGTGTCGATCTTCGATGTCCCTTTTGAGGTTATGACAAGATACATGCAAGTGCTAATTTGATGCTTTTGATAGCAGAAAAATAAATTCCTTAGCCAATATTTATGTTCATGTGATAATAGGTTGACTCCTTGATATATTACTAGTGATATGTTCATGCTGACGGATATTTTTTCGAACTACTGTGACGCTTAATTTTATTCAAAACAACATCCATATTGAAGCTGAGGTATAAATGATGCTGTGTAGTTTTGTGCATATTTTTTAGATTTGTGTACTGTTGTGAATGATGTTACTACTGCTGTGAATATTTGTCGAATTATTTTTTGTAAATAAATGATTATTATCGGATGGTATGAAAATTTTATTAAATTGGAAGATATTAACTTTTTTACTCATATGATATTAAAATGTTATTATCATCCTATTATGTCTAAAGTCTAAGAAAATATGGTTAGTAAAATGTTTTCGCCCTTATTATTATGTTTATGTTTTAGTTGGCTAATAATAAAATATTCGGTTACTAACTATTTGAAATGTAAATGTGGATGTTCGTTAGGTACCATGGAAAATTTGTTAGTGTTCTATGGGGACGTCATACGAGACGGACCTTCTAGGGTCGATGTGTCTAAGTGCGGGTCGACGACAGTGGTAATGAGAGACATGGCCAACGTAGCTTATGCCGTAGTCAGAAGGTGCATCCGAGCGGTGTTTGGCCCAGTGATGCATGAAATTTTTTGACAATGGAGGCCTTCCTCATTGTCGGACGACATGATGGGACAGTTGCCTGTTGGGGTTTGTGGCCGGTCATAGGTGAAAACTCGTGGGGGGTCGTACATGAGGTTTGCAAGCAATCCCAGTAACTCTATGTTTGGACTGCCGATGGTGTATGTGGAGTTCATTTCTATCACGGATGTTGCCAGATGCAGTAGCGGCGGTGGTGAGGTCGAGTTGGCCATCACAGAAGCCCCTAGCGCCGGCCCATCGGAATCGACAGGCCCCAACAAGTGTATGACATAGGATATTGGTCTGTGACCGTTGACCTGAGCGAATACTTGGAGGGATTGCCGGAGGCGCTAGATGATGATGATGACGATGACGGTCATTCTTCTGCCTCTTTGGACTCTGGCGAAGAAGAAGTTGTTCCTCCTCAGAGGGCGGTCGCGGAACCACTGGAACCTGAGTTTTTACAGGTTATGAGCACCACAAATGAATTTCACTCTGTTTCTAGCCTAGAAGCGGGAAGCCTGGAGGTTGGGCAGATTTTCCCAGACAGGAAATCTGCTTACCGGGCAATAGATAGCTATGCAATCACCCTCCACTGCTAGCATAGAGTGAAGCACTCTGATAAAAAAGAGTTGAAGGTCATCTACATCCATTTCGCAGAGGGTTGACGTGGAATACTTCTCGCTAAACTGAAGCCTGGGTATGTTAGCCATGGCATATCACAAAAATAGTTGAGCATAGCTGTGAGCAAACCGGGACTCTTTCAGATCACTGCAATGTGACTGCAAGATATGTGTCATAGAAGATGGAAAGGATTGTGCAGGAAAGTCTCAACATAAGTATTAGGGCTTTGCAGAAAACTGTAGCAGATCAGATTGGCTTACCTGTCAGCTACAACAAGGCTAGGCGTGTGAAGGAAAAGATATTCCAGAGGTTGTATGGAACCAATGAGGAGGCCTATTCTTATATGCCCCCAGAATGCTTCATCAGATACAAGTGCTCACAGGGGGACTCAAGTTTGGCGGAAAGAACGTCAAAAGCCAATGAACCTGGACGAGCTAATCCTATACCGCTTATTCTGGGCATTCACCCAGACTATACAAGCCTTCAGGCACTGTCGCCTGGTATTATCAATTGATGGTACCTTTCTCAGTGGAAAGTACAAGGGCACACTATTGGTGGCAATTGCAGTAGATGCAAATAATCAGGTTCTCCCTATTGCATATGCACTGGTCGAGAGCAAGAACGAAGATAGCTGGATGTGGTTCTTGAGCTGCCTGCAGATGGGTGTCGTGAAAAATCATGAAGGTGTTTGCATCATCTCTGATCGCAACACTGGGTTATTAAGCGCGCTCGACATAATTAAGGAGTCAGAAGATCCAGACTAGGGGTGACCCGATCTAGAGGGAAGGTGGTGCATGAGGCATTTGGCAGCAAATTTTTACTCCAAATTCAAAAATAAGGATTGGTTCAAGCTATTCAAGAGGATGTGCATGCAGAAAACTAAAGCCAAAATGAATGCGATCTGGGCAGGTATAATTGGTGAGATCGAACGCATGGCCTTGCTGGAGAGAGAAGACCGGAGGGGTCGTAGGACGGCAATAAATTTGAGCCAGTGGATCGGCGAGAATTGCCCTCATTTGTACAAGTAGGCCCACGACACCTGTGCTCGGTACAGAATAATGACCAGCACCATGTCAGAGGTGTACATTGGTGTTCTTAAAGGGGTGCGAGCCCTGCCTATCATAGCCCTAATCGAAGAAACTAGGAACCGGACTCTGACATACTTTGCAGGCAGAGTCACCATTGCCAATGCACAAGTTGAATTGAACAACCCATGGTCCAAGAAGATGCATAGAAATCTGGACAACAAAGCAAAGAAGTCTCAAAGTCATGGTTGCAGGAAAGTGGACACACCTAGAATAAGTGTGAAGTAAACGTGCGAGCCAAGTTTGTTAAGGGTCACCACATAGGATCAAAAAAGCAAGCAGTCACCCTCGGCCCAATGTCATGTGAGTGCACTTGCTGTTGAGAAACGTTGCATGGAAAACAAAAAAATTTCTACGCACACGCAATGATCTATCCATGGAGATGCATAGCAACGAGGGCGAGAGTGTGTCTACGTACCCTCGTAGACAGTAAGCAGAAGCGTTTGATAACGCGGTTGATGTAGTCGAACTTCTTCACGCTCCAACTAATCAAGTACCGAACGTACGACACCTCCGTGTTCTGCACATGTTCAGCTCGGTGACGTCCCTCGCCTTCTTCATCCTGAAAGACATCGAGGTAGTAGCTGAGTTCCGTCAGCACGATGGCATGGTGACAGTGATGGTGAAGTGATCTCCGCAGGGTTTCGCCTAAGCACTACGAAAATATGACCAGGGGTGTAAACGGTGGAGGGGGCGCCGTACACGGCTAGGCAATTGTCTGGGGTGTGCTAGGCGCCCCCATCCTCATATATATATGTAGGAGGGAGAGGGTAGAGGCCAAAGGGCACCCCAAGTAGGTCCGAATCCTACTTGGGCTCCTGCCCTTGTCCGCGCCCCCTGCCATGTTTGTCGGAAGGGGAAGGAAAGAGGGGATGGGGGGGAGGGAAGGAAGTGGGAATCCTAATCCACACTTACCTTTCCCTTTTCCCCTTTTCCTTCTCCTCCTTAGGCCGGCCCATATGGGGGGCGCACCAGCCCCTTGTGGCTGGTGCGTTTCCCCTCTTGGCCCATAAGGCCCATATCTTTTGCCGGGGGTGCCCGGAACCCCTTCCGGTGACCCGATAAGTACCCGATACCCCCCGAAACATTTCCGGTGTCCGAATACCATAATCCTATATATCAATATTTACCTCTCGACCATTTTGAGAATCCTTGTCATGTCCATGATCTCATCTGGGACTCCGAACAACATTCGGTCACCAAAACACATAACACATATAATACTATATCGTCAACGAACGTTAAGCGTGCGGACCCTACGGGTCGATAACTATGTAGACATGACCGAGACACCTCTCCGGTCAATAACCAATAGCGGAACCTGGATGACCATATTGCCTCCTACATATTCTACGAAGACCTTTATCGGTCGAACCGTTATGACAACATACGTAATTCCCTTTGTCCATCGGTATGTTACTTGCCCGAGATTCGATCGTCGGTATCTTCATACCTAGTTCAATCTCGTTACCGGCAAGTCTCTTTAATCGTTCCGTAATACATCACCTCGTGACTAACTCCTTAGTCGTTTGCTTGCAAGCTTATGATGTGTATTACCGAGAGGGCCCAGAGATACCTCTCCGATACTCGGAGTGACAAATCCTAATCTCGATCTATGCCAACTCAACAAATACCTTCGGAGATACATGTAGAGCATCTTTATAACCACCCAGTTACGTTGTGATGTTTGATAGCACACAAGGCATTCCTTCGGTATCCGGGAGTTGCATAATTTCATAGTTGAAGGAATATGTATTTGACATGAAGAAAGCAATAGCAATAAAACTGAACGATCATTATGCTAAGCTAACGGATGGGTCTTGTCCATCACATCATTCTCCTAATGATGTGATCCCTTTATCAAATGACAACTCATGTCCATGGTTAGGAAACCATAACCATCTTTGATCAATGAGCTAGTCAAGTAGAGGCTCACTAGGGACACGGTGTTTGTTTATGTATTCACACATGTATTTAGGTTTCCGATCAATACAATTCTAGCATGAATAATAAACCTTTGTCATGAATAAGGAAATATAAAATAAGAACTTTACTATTGCCTCTAGGATATATTTCCTTCAGTCTCCCACTTGCACTAGAGTCAATAATCTAGTTCACATCACCATGTGATTAACACCCATAGTTCACATCGCCATGTGACCAACACCCAAAGAGTTTACTGGTGTCAATAATCTAGTTTAGATCGCCATGTGATTAACACCCAAAGAGTACTAAGGTGTGATCATGTTTTGCTTGTGAGAGAAGTTTAGTCAATGGGTCTGCCACATTCAGATCCGTATGTATTTTGCAAATTTCTATGTCTACAATGCTCTGCATGGAGCTACTCTTAGCTAATTGCTCCCACTTTCAATATGTATCCAGATTGAGACTCAGAGTCATCCGAATTGGTGTCAAAGCTTGCATCGACGTAACCCTTTACGACAAATTCTTTATCACCTCCATAACTGAGAAACATTTCCTTAGTCCTCTCAGGAAACTAAGGATAATTTTGACCGCTGTCCAGTGATCTACTCCTGGATCACTATTGTACCCCCCTTGCCAAACTCATGGCATGGAACACAATAGGTCTAGTACACAGCATGTCATACTTTATAGAACCTATGGCTGAGGCATAGGGAATGACTTTCATTCTCTCTCTATCTTCTGCCATGGTCGGGCTTTGAGTCTTACTCAACTTCACACCTTGTAACACAGGCAAGAACCCTTTCTTTGTCTGATCCATTTTGAACTTCTTCAAAACTTTGTCAAGGTATGTGCTTTATTAAAGTCCTATTAAGCATCTTGATATATCTCTATAGATCTTGATGCCCAATATATAAGCAGCTTCACCGAGGTCTTTCATTGAAAAACTCTTATTCAAGTATCCTTTTATGCTATCCAGAAATTCTATATCATTTCCAATCAACAATATGTCATCTACATATAATATCATAAATGCTACAGAGCTCCCACTCACTTTCTTGTAAATACAGGCTTCACCGAAAGTCTGTATAAAACCATATGCTTTGATCACCTCATCAAAGCATATATTCCAACTCTGAGATGTTTGCACCAGTCCATAGATGGATCGCTGGAGTTTGCACACTTTGTTAGCACATTTAGGATCGACAAAACCTTCTTGTTGCATCATATACAACTCTTCTTTAAGATATCCATTAAGAAATGCAGTTTTGACATCCATTTGCCAGATTTCATAATTATAAAATGCGGCAATTGCTAACATGATTCGGACGAACTTAAGCATCGCTACGAGTGAGAAAGTCTCATCGTAGTCAACTCCTTGAACTTGTCGAAAACCTTTTGCGACAAGTCGAGCTTTGTAGACAGTAACGTTACCATCAGCGTCAGTCTTCTTCTTGAAGATCCATTTATTCTCTATGGCTTGCCGATCATCGGGCAAGTCCACCAAAGTCCACACTTTGTTCTCATACATGGATCCTATCTCAGATTTCATGGCCTCAAGCCATTTGTCGGAATCTGGGCTCATCATAGCTTCTTCATAGTTTGTAGGTTCGCCTTGGTCTAGTAACATGACTTCCAGGACAAGATTACTGTACCACTCTGGTGCGGATTGTGCTCTGGTTGACCTATGAGGTTCAGTAGCAACTTGATCCGAAGTTTCATGATCATTATCATTATCTTCCTCTCTAGTTGGTGTAGGCATCACGGGAACGGTTTTCTGTGATGTGCTACTTTCCAATTCGAGAGAAGGTACGATTACCTCATCAATTTCTACTTTCCTCCCACTCACTTCTTTCGAGAGAAACTCCTTCTCTAGAAAGGTTCCACTCTTGGCAACGAAGATCCTGCCTTCGGATCTGTGGTAGAAGGTGTACCCTTAGGGTATCCTATGAAGACGCACTTCTCCGATTTGGGTTCGAGCTTATCAGGCTGAAGCCTTTTGATATAAGTGTCGCAACCCCAAACTTTAAGAAACGACAGCTTAGGATTCTTTCCAAACCATAGTTCATACGATGTCATCTCAACGAATTTAGATGGTGCCCTATTTAACGTGAATGCGGATGTCTCTAATGCTTAATCCCAAAAAATAGTGTTAAATCGGTAAGAGACATCATAGATCGCACCATATCTAATAAAGTACGATTATGATGTTCGGACACACCATTACGCTGTGGTGTTCCAGGTGGCGTGAGTTGTGAAACTATTCCACATTGTTTTAAATGAAGGCCAAACTCGTAACTCAAATATTTGCCTCCGCGATCAGATCGTAGAAACTTTATTTTCTTGTTACGATGATTCTCCACTTCACTCTGAAATTCTTTAAACTTTTCAAATGTTTCAGATTTCTGTTTCATTAAGTAGATATACCCATATCTACTCAAATCATCTGTGAAGGTCAGAAAATAACGATACCCGCCGCGTGCTTCAACACTCATTGGACCGCATACATCGGTATGTATTATTTCCGATAAGTCGTTAGCTCGCTCCATTGTTCCGGAGAACGGAGTTTTAGTCATCTTGCCCATGAGGCATGGTTCGCAAGCATCAAATGATTCATAATCAAGTGATTCCAAAAGCCCATCTGCATGGTGTTTCTTCATGCGCTTTTATACCAATATGACCTAAACGGCAGTGCCACAAATATGTTGCACTATCATTATCAACTTTGCATCTTTTGGCATCAATATTATGAATATGTGTATCACTACGATCGAGATTCAATAAACCATTTACATTCGGCGTATGACCATAGAAAGTTTTATTCATGTAAACAGAACAACAATTATTCTCTGACTTAAATGAATAACCGTATCACAATAAACATGATCCAATCATATTCATGCTCAACGCAAACACCAAATAACATTTATTTAGGTCCAACACTAATCCCGAAGGTAGAGGGAGTGTGCGATGGTGATCTTATCAACCTTGGAATCATACCCAACACACATCATCACCTCGTCCTTAACTAGTCTCTGTTCATTTTGCAACTCCTGTTTCGAGTTACTAATCTTAGCAACTGAACCGGTATCAAATACCCAGGGGCTACTATGAACACTAGTAAAGTACACATCAATAACATGTATATCAAATATAACTTTGTTCACTTTGCCATCCTTCTTATCCGTCAAGTATTTGGGGCAGTTCCGCTTCCAGCGACCATTTCCTTTGCAGTAGAAGCACTCAGTTTTAGGCTTGGGTCTAACTTTGGGTTTCTTCATGAGAGCGGCAACTTGTTTGCCATTCTTCTTGAAGTTCCCTTTCTTTCCCTTTTGCCCTTTTTCTTGAAACTAGTGGTCTTGTTGACCATCAACACTTGATGCTCTTTCTTGATTTCTACCTTCGCCGATTTCTGCATCGCGAAGAGCTCGGGAATCATTTTTGTCATACCTTGCATATTATAGTTCATCACAAAGTTCTAGTAGCTTGGTGATAGTGACTAGAGAACTCTGTCAATCACTATCTTATCTGGAAGATTAACTCCCACTTGATTCAAGCAATTGTAGTACCCAGACATTCTGAGCACATGCTCACTGGCTGAGCTATTCTCCTCCATCTTGTAGGCAAAGTACTTGTCAGATGTCTTATACCTCTCGACATGGGCATGAGTCTGAAATACCAATTTCAGCTCTTGGAACATCTCATATGCTCCGTGGCGTTAAAAACATTTTTGAAGTCCTGGTTCTAAGCCGTAAAGCATGGCGCACTAAACTATCAAGTAGTCATCATATCGAGCTTTGCCAAACGTTCATAACGTCTGCATCTGCTCCTGCAATAGGTCTGACACCTAGCGGTGCATCAAGGACATAATTCTTCTGTGCAGCAATGAGGATAATCCTCAGATCATGGACCCAGTCCGCATCATTGCTACTATCATCTTTCAACTTAGTTTTCTCTAGGAACATATCAAAATAAAAGAGGGGAGCTATACGCGAGCTATTGATCTACAACATACATATGCAATAAACTATCAAGACTAAGTTCATGATAAATTAAGTTCAATTAATCAAATTACTTATGAACTCCCACTTAAATCAACATCCTTCAAGTTGTCTAAGTGATACATGATCCATATCAACTAAACCAAGTCCGATCATCACGTGAGATGGAGTAGTCTTCAATGGTGAACATCTTCATGTTGATCATATCTACTATATGATTCACGTTCGATCTTTTGATCTCCAGTGTTCCGAGGCCATGTCTGTACATGCTAGGCTCGTCAAGTTTAACCCATGTATTCTGCATGTGTAAAACTGTCTTACACCCATTGTATGTGAACGTAGAGTCTATCACACCCGATCATCACGTGGTGTCTCAACACGACGAACTGTAGCAATGGTGCATACTAAGGGAGAACACTTTTACCTTGAAATTTAGTGAAGGGATCATCTTATAATGCTACCACCGTACTAAGAAAAATAAGATGCATAAAAGATAAACATCACATGCAATCAAAATATGTGACATGATATGGCCATCATCATCTCGTGCTTTTGATCTCCATCTCCAAAGCATCGTCATGATCTCCATCATCACCGACTCGACACCTTTATCTCCATCGTTGCGTCATGGTCGTCTCGCCAACTATTGCTTCTACAACTATTGCTAACTCATAGTGATAAAGTAAATTAATTACATGGCGTTTGCATTTCATACAATAAAGAGACAACCATAAGGCTCCTGTCGGTTGCCTGATATCTTACAAAACATGATCATCTCATACAATAATGTATATCACATCATGTCTTGACCATATCACATCACAACATACCCTGCAAAAACAAGTTAGATGTCCTCTACTTTGTTGTTGCAAGTTTTACGTGGCTGCTACGGGTTTCTAGCAAGAACCGTTCTTACCTACGGCAAAAACCACAACGGTGATTCGTCAAGTTTGATGTTTTAACCTTCTTCAAGGACCGGCCATTGTCAAATTTGATTCAACTAAAGTAGGAGAACAGACACTTGCCAGCCACCTTTATGCAAAACTAGTTGCATATTAGTCGGTGGAACCGGTCTCATGTGCGTGGACATGTAAGGTTGGTCCGGGTCGCTTCATCCCACAATACCGCTGAATCAAAATAAGTCATTGGTGGTAAGTAGTATGGCTATCACCGCCCACAACTCTTTGTGTTCTACTAGTGCATATCATCTACGCATAGACTTGGCTCATGATGCCACTGTTGGGAAACGTTGCATGGAAAACAAAAAAAATTCTACGCACACGCAATGATCTATCCATGGAGATGCATAGCAACGAGGGAGAGAGTGTGTCTACGTACCCTCGTAGATCGTAAACGGAAGCGTTTGATAACGCGGTTGATGTAGTCGAACTTCTTCGCGCTCCAACCGATCAAGTACCAAACGTACGGCACCTCCGCGTTCTGCACACGTTCAGCTCGGTGACGTCCCTCGCCTTCTTGATCCAGCAAGATGTTGAGGTAGTAGATGAGTTCCGTCAGCACGACGGCGTGGTGACGGTGATGGTGAAATGATCTCTGCAGGGCTTCGCCTAAGCACTATGAAAATATGACCGGGGGTGTAAACGGTGAGGGGAGGGCGCCGTACACGGCTAGGCAATTGTCTGGGGTGTGCTAGGCGCCCCCTCCTCATATATATAGGTGGGAGGGAGAGGGGAGGGGCCAAAGGGTGGCCCAAGTAGGTCCGAATCCTACTTGGGCTCCTGCCCTTGGCCGCGGCCACCCTGCCATAGTTGTTTTTTTCGGGGGGGGGGGGGGGGGGAGGGGGAAAGGTGGGGGGGGAGGAGGGGACGGAAAGTGGGGAATCCTAATCCACACTTACCTTTCCCTTTTCCCCTTTCCTTCTCCTCCTTAGGCCGGCCCATATGGGGGGCGCACCAGCCCCTTGTGGCTGGTGCGTTTCCCCTCTTGGCCCATAAGGCTCATATCTTTTCTCGGGGGGGTGCCCGGAACCCCTTCCGGTGACCCGATAAGTACCCGGTACCCCCCGAAACACTTCCGGTGTCTGAATACCATCGTCCTATATATCAATATTTACCTCTCGGCCATTTTGAGACTCCCCATCATGTCCGTGATCTCATCCGGGACTCCGAACAACATTCGGTCACCAAATCACATAACTCATATAATACTATATCGTCAACGAACGTTAAGCGTGCGGACCCTATGGGTTCGAGAACTTTGTAGACATGACCGAGACACCTCTCCGGTCAATAACCAATAGCGGAACCTGGATGCCCATATTGGCTCCTACATATTCTACGAATATCTTTATCAGTCGAACCGTTATGATAACATACATAATTCCCTTTGTCCATCGGTATGTTACTTGCCCGAGATTCGATCGTCGGTATCTTCATACCTAGTTCAATCTCGTTACCGGCAAGTCTCTTTACTCGGTCCGTAATACATCACCTCGTGACTAACTCCTTAGTCGTTTGCTTGCAAGCTTATGATGTGTATTATCGAGAGGGCCCAGAGATACCTCTCTGATACTCGGAGTGACAAATCCTAATCTCGATCTATGCCAACTCAACAAATACCTACGGAGATACCTGTAGAGCATCTTTATAATCACCCAGTTATGTTGTGACGTTTGATAGCACTGAAGGAAATATGCCCTAGAGGCAATAATAAAGTTGTTATTTTATATTTTCTTATTCATGATAAAGGTTTATTATTCATGCTATAATTGTATTGATCGGAAACTTAAATACATGTGTGAATACATAAACAAACACCGTGCCCCTAGTGAGCCTCTACTAGACTAGCTCGTTGATCAAAGATGGTTAAGGTTTTCTAACCATGGACTTGAGCTGTCATTTGATAACGGGATCACATCATTAGGAGAATGATGTGATGGACAAGACCCATCCGTTAGCTTAGCATAATGATCGTTCACTTTTATTGCTATTGCTTTCTTCATGTCAAATACATGTTCCTTCGACCATGAGATCATACAACTCCCGGATACCAGAGGAATACCTTGTGTGCTATCAAACGTCACAATGTAACTGGGTGATTATAAAGATGCTCTACAGGCATCTCCGAAGGTGTCTGTTGAGTTGGCATGGATCGAGATTGGGATTTGTCACTCCGAGTATCGGAGAGGTATCTCTGGGCCCTCTCGGTAATACACATCATAAGCTTGCAAGCAAATGACTAAGGAGTTAGTCACGAGGTGATGTATTACAGAACAAGTAAAGAGACTTGCCGGTAACGAGATTGAACTACGTATGAAGATACCGACGATCGAATCTCGGGCAAGTAACATACCGATAGACAAAGGGAATTACGTATGTTGTCATAAGGTTCAACTGATAAAGACCTTCGTAGAATATGTAGGAGCCAATATGGGCATCCAGGTTCCGCTATTGGTTATTGACTAGAGAGGTGTCTCGGTCATGTCTACATAGTTCTCGAACCCGTAGGGTCCGCACGCTTAACGTTCGTTGACAATATAGTACTCTATGAGTTATGTATGTTGGTGACCGAATGTTGTTCGGAGTCCCAGATGAGATCACGGACATGACGAGGAGCTTCGGAATGGTCCGGAGGTAAAGATTGATATATAGGATGATATGGTTTGGCCAAGGGGTAAAGCCCACGGGGCTTTAGGTCGGTGCAAAAGGAGTTTTGCGGAGGCCAGGGGGCCAAACGCTGGAGACCCTGGCGTCTGGCCCTGGTCCAGATGCCGAGGCCCATGGCGTCTGGGCCAGACACCAAGGATTATGGCGTCTGGTCCTGGTAGTCCGAGAAGGACTCTTCCTTGCGGGCAAAACCGACTTTGAGGAGGCTTTTACTCCAAGTTTCGACCCCAAGGCTCAACATATAAATAGAGGGGCAGGGCTAGCACCTAAGACACATCAATAAACACCAAGCCGTGTGCCGACAACCCCGTCCCTCTAGTTTATCCTCTGTCATAGTTTCCGTTGTGCTTGGCAAAGCCCTGCGGAAATTGTTCTTCACCAACACCGTCACCACGCCATCGTGCTGCTGGAACTCATCTACTACTTCGCCCCTCTTGCTGGATCAAGAAGGCGAGGATGTCATCGAGCTGAACGTGTGCTAAACGCGGAGGTGTCGTACGTTCGGTACTTGATTGGGACGGATCATGAAGGTGTACGACTACATCAACCGTGTTGTCAAACGCTTCCGCTTTCGGTCTACGAGGGTACGTAGACATACTTTCCCCCTCTCGTTGCTATGCATCTCCATGGATAGATCTTGCGTGAGCGTAGGAATTTTTTTGAAATTGCATGCTACGTTTCCCAACAGTGGTATCAGAGCCAGGTTTATGCGTAGATGATATGCACGAGTAGAACACAAAGATTTGTGGGCGGTGATCGTCATACTGCTTACCACCAATGTCTTATTTTGATTCGGCGGTATTGTTGGATGAAGCGGCCCGGACCAACCTTACATGACCACATTCATGAGACCGGTTCCACAGACAGACATGCAACTAGTTTTGCATAAAGGTGGCTGGCGGGTGTCTGTTTCTCCTACTTTAGTTGAATCGAATTTGACTGCGGCCGGTCCTTGTTGAAGGTTAAAACAGCAAACTTGATAAATCACCATTATGGTTTTGATGCTGCGGCACCCCGATAGAGGGCCAACGCACGCCAGCCCCATGATAAGACCTGGCACACGTCAAAGACATGATACAACAATTCCAGGCACAAAAATGGCTTTATTATATGAAATGGAGTATTACAATATTGTTGCTTACAACAATATTACATAGCTCCAAGGCTAACTAAAATGTCAGCGAAGGTCTTGGTTCAGCGGCAATGACGTCTCTGGCTGGGCTCCACAACTCATAGGAATGGCTGGGTTATGATCTAGCCTGACGAATCTTCTCCTGCAACTGGCCACGTGCAAGGCCAGGTGAGTACTTTGAATGTAGTCACAAGACAACCAAATACATAGCATCCAAACAAGCAGATAACAAAGCAAGCCCTATGCTATGCAAGAATTTATTCTAAACATGGCATGGAATTAACAGGAAAACATGAATCAAGCATGGCATAGCATACCTATCTAGCATTACTAATTATCATGTCGTAGCAAGATTACCTGGCATGATTAAACATCTAGCAGCATTGATCATCATGACCTAACGAGGTTATCTAGCAAGATAACTACTGAAGTAGAGTATAGTAAAGTAAATCATATTAAGTATACAATCCATATCCCGAACATTCTCATGATCCAATCTGAAACTGATCCCAGTCCAATCCAAGTTTTTCGGTCATCTGACCATCTCTTCCATAGCCATCCCATGGCTAACATACCATATTCCTGACAACATCTGATGTCTATGCAGGGCAGGTTCTTCCACCATTATTATCATCATTATAGTTGACCAACTAGTGAGGTCTGGACGGGCTGTACAATACCGTGGACGCGGCTATTCAAATAGATTTTACACTCTGCAGAGGTTGCGCACTTTACCCACACTATGGAGCACTTGACCTCGTGATCCCATTCGGGTGGACCAGCATTGCTCCAACGAAACCTGCCTAACCCGTGAGTCCGCCATCGTACCACCGACAATCATACCCTCCCAGGGTCATGTCCTGGGTGGCCCCTGTGTCACTCTTGACACCTGCCACCGTCGTGGCCAACACAACTGTCCCAAACGGGGACTCCCGGGCTAAACAATCAACTGGGCTCACAAGGTTATCGCCGCCTACCTGATCAGGGCAGCACGCACGCATAACCTTCCCTAGTTTGTGGTACCGATGAAAGATCACAAAGCTAGACCAAGTCAAGGCCATCCCATACCGGCAAATGTGGCTGCTAGAATAAGCCCGGACATGTGACTCTAGATCAACCGACTAAGTTTAGTTATGTATTTAATTCAACATCTCCATCATCCCACTATTACCTTAACAATTACAAGTGTGAACAGCCGCTTAACATCAGCATAGCAGAATCATTACAACGTTGACAAACATGGCATGAAATCAAATCATGGTACTATCATGATAATGGTATTCAAAATATGGTTACTAACATGGCAAGATATGGCATGAAAACAAGTCATGATATTATATGATAAATGTCACTAGCATCTTGTACAGATGAAATAACAGAACTATGTTGGTGTAGACTAACAGGCTATACAGATGTGCTACGATGAACACACAGGGTGCAAGCAAAGTAATCACGCAAGTCCGGAGCTCATGTTAAGAGGTTGGCTTGCCTGGGGGTGAAGGAATACGCTGGGTGGAAGTGCGATAAAATTCCGGAAAGATTTGCCGGAAAAGTTTCCCTCTCGGAGGGGCTGATCGAAGGGCAAGGGCAAAACGGTCATTTTTTAAGGTGTGAAAACATTATGAAAATGATGGCATCGGAACGGGCTCGACGAACTAAAGACATGGGCGTTGGTTTTACCTCAATCGGAGTTACGGTCGCGGAGAAACGGCCGTTCGTTCGTTAAGCGCAAAACAGACAGAAACTGTCCATTTTAGTCCTTAACGGGTGAACGTCCACAATACAGTGGTTTCGGCCTCGGGCTGGATCTGAAGGCGCATTTCGGAAATTACGCTTCCGTACGAGGGAAGCGCATTTCAGCAAAAGGCCGCGACAGAGTACGTTTCTCAGAGCGGAAGGCGTATTTTACAAAATACGCTTCCACTAAAAAGGTCAATGGACCCGGTTGGTCAGCACTGTGTGACTGACGCGTGGGCCCCCCTTATCTCTCTCTCTCTCGCCTCCCTTTCTCCTCTGTCTGCATTGACCTCGACCGAAACAGGGGCCGCGGCGGCTCGGGCCTGGCCGGCTCCCGGCGTTCCCCTACGCGGTCGTGCCTGCCGATGGCCCAGGCGGCATCGCGGCGCCGTTCCACGCCAGGAAGTGGTCGCCAGGGAGCTCGAGAGAGCTCGGGACAGGATGGCCATGGGTGGCAGACGAGGCGGCCACGGGTACTGGATGAGCCGCGGCGGCGGCGTTTCCCGGAGAAATGGAGGACGGCGGCAGCTTTGCTAGCTCTTGGGGAGGCTGAGGGCGTGGACAGAGGAGAGGGGAAAGGCCAGGGAGCCGGAGCTGGCAGAGGGAAGTGGACGGCGGCTCACGGCCGTGGGATGGGAAGGTAGCTCCGGGAGCTCCAAGAGCTCGAAGGGGAGGGAAAGAGGGGCTGCTGGTGAGGAGGAAGCTCGGGGCCACGCCTTAAATAGGCTCGAAGAAGAGCTAGCCGACGAGGGGAAAGCCGCTCGATGCTTGCTGCCGTGGCGGAGCTCCGGTGGAGCATCCATGTCAGCAGACGCCTCCAGGAGCTAGGGGACGAGGGGAAGAGGCTTCTAGGCGTCCTCGCGTGCGGTGGGCAGCTCTCCGGCGTTTGAGGACGAGCTGGAGCTTGTTGGAGATGGCCTCCCGAAGCGTCCAGTGCACAGAGCTCTGGTTCTGCCGACAACATCCGTGGTCACCACTGGCACCATGTGGACTGAGCTCCAAAACGCTCTCAAATCATGTCTACTGCGTGGGCACAGTGTCAAACAGCTGATGTGAGTCCTCAGACAGGAACAGGAAGCTCAAATGTGACTGCACTAAGGTCAACTGCTGATGAACAGCTAGGTGCTTGATTGATGATATGGACAGCTCCTTGCTGCTCTTGGCTTCGTCTTCGGCAGGGTTTGGTCATCTACTAAGGTAGTCATGCTGGCAAAATTTGAGCTCAAATGGACAACTCTAGATGGTACTTCTTCACAAAGCACCAATCTGACCAGAAATGCAAATGAGGAAGTAGGGGTCAAATGGATAAATGGATTTGGATGATTTTTGGTGTAGAGTGATTATTTGGTCACTAGAGATAGCTGGAAAAGTTTCAGCTCAAATTGATCATCTATGAGGGTACTTCCTTCACAATGATGCAATCTGAACAGAAACTTAGATAATTTACTGGGGAAGATTGGCTTGATAAAATGGGCTGGTTTTTGGTTTCCAAGGGTAATATATCATAATGAATCACCCTGCAAAATTTCAGCCCAAGGAGATCAAGGAATCAGGCACTTCCTTTGCAAACTGGAAATCTGGACAGAATTTGCAAAGTGGTGTTGTGATCAAAATTTAATTGGTGGAACTTGTGATGTTGATGGAAATGGTGAAGATATGGATTGGAGAAGCTCCACAAATTATTTGGGATTTTTCCTAGCTACCAAAATGGTAGTTCCTTTGGAAAGGCCCCAAATTGAAATATTGGCTTTAAATAGGAAAATACAATTTCCCTTATTTAATTATTCAATATTTTTATGAGAGCTCAATATAATCACAAAGGATACCTCCACAAGTTTTCATGAACTTTGGAGATAGATAGATATTTTCCTGGATTTAATTCCTTAAAAAGGCAGAAAAAGGAATTAATTCTAGATGAAAAATATTGCATATGACTTGGCAATATTTTTTGCACATCTAGGGTTTATGAGTGAAGGAGGATCTCTGGAAATTTTGGGAGGATCAACTAAGCAAATAAAATGATAGCTCCTTTGTAAACACAAAGGCAGGATTTCCAGTTCCGATATTTTGGAACTAGGGTTTCAATGAGGTTCGGGGTTTACTGACGGAGGATTGGCTGGCACAAGAGCATGGGAAAAGCACTGAAAGGCTGAGGATTGACTGGATTCACCTGGTCACTCAGCAGATTCCAGAGGAAAAATTTGGGAGGAAAAGCTAGGAAGGAATAACAGCACAAAAATCGATAACCCGATTTTTGGGGTGTTACAAACCTTCCCCCCTTAAGAGAATCTCGTCCTCGAGATTCCTAGGGTTAACTCAGAACAAAAAATTACGCCTCCTGAAAAAAACCTCTGGGTTGGGTCTTAACCCTGTGGTTGAAAATAACCGAGTTAAAAGTACCGAAAATTGGTAGACCCAGACCGAGATACGGATATCGCAGGATTTACTCCATGGGTAGGGGCCGCTGGCTAGCTCTGACATTTTAGAAAAAGCAAGATTTCCTTTTTCCAAAAATGCTCGGGGCACCACAATGAACAATGGCCTCTCGCTGATAGGTGGGCCCAGGGCCCACTGGCGGACTTCTTCTTCTTTCTCCAGCCAACGGCTTTCTCGCTCGCTCCCGCGCTGTCCTGAGTGTGGCTAGGCACTGCGCACGCCTAGCTCCTGGGGCATAAAGCACCCTACGATGATAGTGCGTGGCATGCACGGGACCAATGCAGAGAGCACTCCCATCGCGGGCCAGCGCCGGTCGGCACTGCTCGCGAATTCGCCTCCTGGGTGCCGGTGATCGAGCGACGTGCGGTTCTCCTGGACCTCGCTCACAGTACACCGGACTGGGGCTATAAAACGACCGCAGTTTCTTCTTCTCTCCACCTCGCATCCTACCTCACCTCTTCTTCCTCTTCTCCTTCTCCTTCTGGTTTCAGGAGCGCAAGGCAAGGCGTTAATGGTGGACGTGGGTTCAGAACTGATCACCATCCTCTTGGTGAGCCTGTTGGCAGCATTGGTTGGCTTCTCGCTGCTGCTGTGTGCGATGATCCTCGATGATCGTCGGGATGCCGCTAACCGAGCGATGGCTGGTGATCATCTACGCCGTCTTAGAGAGGCCACACTGCGGCGCTGCTGGGTCTGTGGTTATTGCGGTGTGGTCAGACGAGCTCTACCAGTGTGGAGGCCACACTGCTGGTTGCTCCTCGCTGAACAACATCCACAACGAGTGGGGGTTGAGGTAGAATCAGGGTTTAGATCTTAGACTGGAGGGGTTGTAACGGTTTATGCTGCAATAAAATTTCGCAGAATTTCTCCGAGATTGTAACCGAGTTCTGGGAAAAGATTTTGGGACCGGAAAAATTATTGGATAGAGCTGGTTTTCCAGAACGCTTGGTTCGGGAAAACTGGCAAATGGAGTAAGCATAGATGGGTATGGATAGGTGGCTTTGCATTCTACCCGAGTACTGCGGCGATTGTACTCAGAAGAATGAACTTGGCGTGCAGACATTGCTCACATGATACACATGCAATCTATTTAGACTAATATGCAAGCACATGCGCAATGCACATCATAGCAAAATGCAGACAGATGAAAGAAACATATCGAGCAGATTACACTAAGGTGTTTTAATGCTAGTGGGTGTATGTACTCCTGGTATACATACACCTACACCAGCTCGCATTTCATTAGGACTCCGGGCGAGTCCAATGTTATTAGGTGTAAGTGCTCTACTGACTAAAATCTTGTTAAGAATCCACTGCCAGCTCTGTTAAACATTTCTGCTTAACAGAGAGACAGATGAACCAAACACACAGAGCAAACAGACATACATAACATTACAACAGCACACAGACACAAGCGGTACACGCATTACAACAAAGCACAACCTTACTAGGCAGCTAACAGCAACAACTCACTCCGAACTACATGGTCCTAATCCTAGATGAGGACGAAGAAACAGTCTTCGCAACACACACACTCGTGGCATCTCCTAGCTTCGCTCACTGCCGGAGCGACAAATGGGCCTACTCTTGCTGGGGCTCTCCTGGGGGACGAAGGCTGAGCCAACTTCCATCTTCATCGTCGGACACCTCTATAGGTTGGAGCTCAGCTGCTGGAGCTGCGGCTGGAACCTGACGGAACACATCCCGACGATGAAGTCGCCGAATAGCTCTTCGAATGGAATTTGGGTGGATGATGCCGGGTAGACATGGGTTCGCGGATTGCGAGGGTGGTACTAGCTGCGAAGGTGGCACTGGGTTTGGCAGCTGGGAATGGGTAGTCTGGGATGCAGTTTGACGGGCCGCACAGTATGCTTCCGTAACAACCCGAGTGGTGTCACGGTCAACGGATTTGAACTCTCCAAGAATGCCAGAGAGCAGTAGCCCCTGGGCAGCAATGAACTGAACCAGGCGAGCAATTGCTGGGTCAGCATCTTCGACTGTGCTGAAGAACTCATAGCCTGTGCTGGTTGCAGAGGGAAAGTAGCGGAACTCCCGCATCTCTGCTACTTGCGGAAACTGGAAACGAAGACGGGCGATGGCTTCCACGGCAACTGTCTGGACAGCCAACGCGGGGGTGGGCATGGGTTTGCCTTGAAAAATTATGGGCTTCCAATCCGCGGCTGGACCTGGATTGATAAGCGCCTTCGCACAGAATCGGCAAAGGTGGGGAATGGGTTCCGATTGGAACACCAGATACACCGGAGGAGTACTACAGCCAAGGGCTTGGGTGAGCATACTCGAAAGGATAGGAGGAAAAGCCGGGATAACCATTACGCAAGGTTCGGCTATGGAAAGTGGGTTTTCTGGAAGAACTAGCCATGGCTACTGGTTTGAGGATACTAGTATGGGTCTCTTGCGGGGATCTGGCTTACTAAATGGAGAGAACTGCGACTCACAGGTGGGAGGGGGTTAAATAGGCAGTCAGGCTGGAACACACCAGCATGGCCTGGATCCTTCTCGTGCCGGGTAGAATATACTCCAGCACGACCGATAGCTGGGTAGGGTCGCGGTCTAATCCAGGATGGCTGGGTGGGCGGACAGCTGGGTAGGGACACGTCAATTCCGACTGCGCAGCCTGTTGATCAACAGTGGCCGTGTCGTATGCCAGGGATGGGTCAACTCTAGTGGGCTCACTACGGGTTGGAAATAGGGGTGGTTTTGTGCTTGGGTAACCTACAGCCAGCCTGGCTCTGATACCATGTCCTGTGGCACCCCGAAAGAGGGCCGACGCACTCCAGCCCCAGGATAAGACCTGGCGCACGTCAAAGACATGATACAGCAATTCCAGGCACAAAAATGGCTTTATTATATGAAATGGAGTATTACAATACTGTTGCTTATAACAATATTACATAGCTCCAAGGCTAACTAAAATGGCAGTGAAGGTCTTGGTTCAGTGGCAACAACGTCTCTGGCTGGGCTCCACAACTCACAGGACTGGCTGGGTTATGATCTAGCCTAACGGATCTTCTCCTGCAACTGGCCACGTGCAAGGCCAGGTGAGTACTTTGAATGTACTCGCAAGACAACCAAATACATAGCATCCAAACAAGCAGATAACAAAGCAAGCCCTATGCTATGCAAGAATTTATTCTAAACATGGCATGGAATTAACAGGAAAACATGAATCAAGCATGGCATAGCATACCTATCTAGCATTACTAATTATCATGTCGTAGCAAGATTACCTGGCATGATTAAACATCTAGCAGCATTGATCATCATGACCTAACGAGGTTATCTAGCAAGATAACTACTGAAGTAGAATACAGTAAAGTAAAACATATTAAGTATACAATCCATATCCCGAACATTCTCATGATCCAATCTGAAACTGATCCCAGTCCAATCCAAGTTTTTCGGTCATCTGACCATCTCTTCCATAGCCATCCCATGACTAACATACCATATTCCTGACAACATCTGATGTCTATGCAGGGCAGGTTCTTCCACCATTATTATCATCATTACGGTTGACCACCTAGTGAGGTCTGGACGGGCTGTCCAATACCGTGGACGCGGCTATTCGAATAGATTTTACACTCTGCAGAGGTTGCGCACTTTACCCACACCATGGAGCACCTGACCTCGTGATCCCATTCGGGTGGACCAGCGTTGCTCCAACGAAACCTGGCTAACCCGTGACTCCTCCATCGTACCACCGACAATCGTACCCTCCCAGGGTCATGTCCTGGGTGGCCCCTGTGTCACTCTTGACACCTGCCACCGTCGTGGCCAACACAACTGTCCCAAACGGGGACTCCCGGGCTAAACAATCAACTGGGCTCACAAGGTTATCGCCGCCTACCTGATCCGGGCAGCACGCACGCATAACCTTCCCTAGTTGGTGGTACCGGTGAAAGATCACAAAGCTAGACCAAGTCAAGGTCGTCCCATACCGGCAAATGTGGCTACACGAATAAGCCCGGACAGGTGACTCTAGATCAACCGACTAAGTTTAGTTATGTATTTAATTCAACATCTCCATCATCCCACTATTACCTCAACAATTATAAGTGTGAACAGCCACTTAACATCAGCATAGCAGAATCATTACAATGTTGACAAACATGGCATGAAATCAAATCATGATACTATCATGATAATGGTATTCAAAATATGGTTACTAACATGGCAAGATATGGCATGAAAACAAGTCATGATATTATATGATAAATGTCACTAGCATCTGGTACAGATGAAATAACAAAACTATGTTGGTGCAGACTAACAGGCGATATAGATGTGCTACGATGAACACACAGGGTGCGAGAAAAGTCATCACGCAAGTCCGGAGGTCATGTTAAGAGGTTGGCTTGCCTGGGGGTGAAGGAATACGCCGGGTGGAATTGCGATGAAACTCCGGAAAGATTTGTCGGAAAAGTTTCCCTCTCGGAGGGGCTGATCGAAGGGCAAGGGCAAAATGGTCATTTTCACAGTGTGAAAACATTATGAAAATGACGGCATCGGAACGGGCTCGACAAAATGAAGACGTGGGCATTGGTTTTACCTCAATCGGAGTTACGGTCGCGGAGAACCGGCCGTTCGTTCGTTAAGTGCAAAAACAGACAGAAACTGTCCATTTTAGTCCTTAACGGGTGAACATCCACAATACAGTGGTTTCGGCCGCGGGCTGGATCTGAAGGCGCATTTCAGAAATTACGCTTCCGTGCGAGGGAAGCGCATTTCAGCAAAAGGCTGCGGCAGAGTACATTTCTCAGAGCAGAAGGCGTATTTTACAAAATACGCTTCCACTAAAATGGTCAACGGGCCCGGTTGGTCAGTGCTGTGTGACTGACGTGTGGGGCCCCCTTATCTCTCCCTCTCTCTCGCCTCCCTTTCTCCTCTGTTTGCGTTGACCTCGATCGAAACAGGGGCCGCGGTGGCTCGGGCCTGGCCGGCTGCCGGCGTTCCCCTACGCAGCCGTGCCTGCCGATGGCCCAGGCGGCCTCGCAGCGCCGTTCCACGCCAGGAAGTGGTCGCCAGGGAGCTCAGGAGAGCTCGGGGCAGGGCGGCCATGGGTGGCAGACGAGGCGGCCACGGGTACTGGAGGAGCAGCGACGGCGGCGTCTCCCGGAGAAATGGAGGACGGCGGCAGCTTTGCTAGCTCTTGGGGAGGCTGAGGGCGTGGACAGAGGAGAGGGGAAAGGCCAGGGAGCCGGAGCTGGCAGAGGGAAGTGGACGGCGGCTCACGGCCGTGGGATGGGAAGGTAGCTCGGGGAGCTCCAAGAGCTCGAAGGGGAGGGAAAGAGGGGCTGCTGGTGAGGAGGAAGCTCGGGGGCACTCCTTAAATAGGCTCGAAGAAGAGCTAGCCGACAAGGGGAAAGCCGCTCGATGCTTGCTGCTGTGGCGGAGCTCCAGTGGAGCATCCATGTCGGTAGATGCCTCCAGGAGCTAGGGGACGAGGGGAAGAGGCTTCTGGGCATCCTCGCGTGCGGTGGGCAGCTCTCCGGCATTTGAGGACGAGCTGGAGCTCGCTGGAGACGGCCTCCCGAAGCGTCCAGTGCACAGAGCTCTGGTTCTGCCGACAACATCCGTGGTCACCACTGGCACCACGTGGACTGAGCTCCAAAACGCTCTGAAATCATGTCTACCGTGTGGGCACAGTGTCAAACAGCTGATGTGAGTCCTCAGACAGGAACAGGAATCTCAGATGTGACTGCACTAAGGTCAACTGCTGATGAACAGGTAGGTGTTTGATTGATGATATGGACAGCTCCTTGCTGCTCTTGGCTTGGTCTTCGGCAGGGTTTGGTCATCTACTAAGGTAGTCATGCTGGCAAAATTTGAGCTCAAATGGACAACTCTAGATGGTACTTCCTTCACAAAGCACCAATCTGACCAGAAATGCAAATAAGGAAGTAGGGGTCAAATGGATAAATGGATTTGGATGATTTTTGGTGTAGAGTGATTATTAGGTCACTAGAGATAGCTAGAAAAGTTTCAGCTCAAATTGATCATCTATGAGGGTACTTCCTTCACAATGATGCAATCTGAACAGAAACTTAGATAATTTACTGGGGAAGATTGGCTAGATTAAATGGGCTGGTTTTTGGTTTCCAAGGGTAATATATCATAATGAATCACCCTGCAAAATTTCAGCCCAAGGAGATCAAGGAATAAAGCACTTCCTTTGCAAACTGGAAATCTGGACAGAATTTGCAAAGTGGTGTTGTGATCAAAATTTAATTGGTGGAACTTGTGATGTTGATGGAAATGGTGAAGATATGGATTGGAGAAGCACCACAAATTATTTGGGATTTTTCCTAGCTACCAAAATGGTAGTTCCTTTGGAAAGGCCCCAAATTGAAATATTGGCTTTAAATTGGAAAATACAATTTCCCATATTTAATTATGGCCAATATTTTTATGAGAGCTCAATATAATCACAAAGGATACCTCCACAAGTTTTCATGAACTTTGGAGATAGATAGATATTTTCCTGGATTTTATTCCTCAGAAAGGTAGAGAAAGGAATTAATTCTAGATGAAAAATATTGCATATGACTTGGCAATATTTTTGCACATCTAGGGTTTATGAGTGAAGGAGGATCTCTGGAAATTTTGGGAGGATCAACTGAGCAAAGAAAATGATAGCTCCTTTGTAAACACAAAGGCAGGATTTCCAGTTCCGATATTTTGGAACTAGGGTTTCAATGAGGTTCGGGGTTTACTAACGGAAGATTGGCTGGCACAAGAGCATGGGAAAAGAACTGAAAGGCTGAGGATTGTCTGGATTCACCTGGTCACTCACCAGATTCCAGAGGAAAAATTTGGGACGAAAAGCTCGGAAGGAATAATAGCACAAAAATCGATAACCCGATTTTAGGGGTGTTACAGATGCGTAGGTAAGAACGGTTCTTGCTAGAAGCCCGTAGCAGCCATGTAAAACTTGCAACAACAAAGTAGAGGACATCTAACTTGTTTTTGCAAGGCATGTTGTGATGTGATATGGTCAAGACATGATGTGATATACATTGTTGTATGAGATGATCATGTTTTGTAAAAGTTATCGGCAACTGGCAGGAGCCTTATGGTTGTCGCTTTATTGTATGAAATGCAAACGCCATGTAATTGCTTTACTTTATCATTATGCATTAGCGATAGTTGTAGAAGCAATAATTGGCGAGACGACCACGACGCAATGATGGAGATCAAGGTGTCGAGCCGGTGACGATGGAGATCATGACGATGCTTTGGAGATGGAGATCAAAAGCACAAGATGATGATGGCCATATCATGTCACATATTTTGATTGCATGTGATGTTTATCTTTTATGCATCTTATTTTGCTTAGTACGACGGTAGCATTATAAGATGATCCCTTATCTAAATTTCAAGGTATAAGTGTTCTCCCTGAGTATGCACCGTTGCGACAGTTCGTCGTGTTGAGACACCACGTGATCATCGGGTGTGATAGACTCTACATTCAAATACAACGGGTGCAAGACAGTTTTGCACATGCGGAATACTCGGGTTAAACTTGACGAGCCTGGCATGTACAGACATGGCCTCGGAACATTGGAGACCGATGTGACACCCTAATTTCGATTTATTTGGAATTTGAATGGATTTTGAATCTTTCACTTGGCCTTGGACATTATTGACTCTTCCTCCAAGTGATCCAAAGCCTCATCATCTTACCAAAACCCTGTCAAGCACCCCAAGGACCGAAATCCCAAATCGAATCATCTTCAAAAACCCTTTTCTTTTATTTGAGAATTTAGGGCATTACTATAGGTTGTAAAGCAACCTATAGTTGGGATGCTTAGAAAATTCTCAAATAATTCTTAAAAATACCTTGGACTATATCTTGCTCCAATATCCAAAAATATTCCATATACTTTGCAAAATAAATCATTTTTGCTCCTAGTCAGACTGGACCTTTGTGAAGGAAGTACATGCTAGGTTTATTCAAATGCTCTCAAATTTTTGTGGCACGAGGACACCTACAAACAACTTCCCTCCAACAAGATTCAGCCCCAGAAGATCATCCAAGTGAGCAGCACATCAATATTTCCATTCTGGACCAGTTCTATAAGTTGCACATGAACTACCCTCAATTCTTATCCAAACCACCTCAAACTTGGCCAGTTTGGAGTCCTTCCAACATGGATCACTCCAGACACTCTCTTTGGCTCAGTCTCCACCTCATTTCTTCTCTAGAATCACCACAAGTTTGCTGTCAGAGACTGTTGATGATCTTACCTCTCATCCCTGCGTGAACCAAGCCAAACCAAGGCTGTAGGTGACCTGAGGGATCGAAGGTCGACATGCTGGACATGTTTTGCCAGGCTTGCGTGGCCTCCTGGTGCCAAGCGCCATCGTGAGCATGGCGCTGGCATGCCTGTCGCCGCGCTCTGTGCTGCACCAGGCTCGGGTCTCATCCGAGCGAGACCACGGCGCCGCAGCAGCTTGTCTGGGCATGCCGACATCGCCCCTAGTCGACACGCAGCCCCTCCAGAACCCTCGCCCTCGCCGGAGATGCCCTCGTCGGCCGCCACGCCACTGCCGCACTGTGAGACCCGTGCGGCCATAGTTGCGGCACCGCTCGTCATTTCCTCCCGAGCCGTCGCCTCCCGCATTGAATGCTGCTGCTCTCTCATGTCCCCTCACTGCAAACATCCAGCGAGCGCGGCGTACGTCTCGCCGGCGCCATGGCCCGCTTCGAGCCGTGTTCAGAGAGCTCGCCGAGCACCCCCGTTCGGCTATAAATAGCCCTGCCCAGCCCCTCCTCGCTTCACCACCTCTCCACCACCTCCCTCATCCACCTCCAGAGCGACCAAGGAGGGCCGGGAGCTTGTCTCCCTCAGCTCTGGCAGCAGCTCCGCCGCCCGATCCCCTTTCAACGCTAGCACTCCCCAGTCACCCCCAACTCTGCCTGATTGCACCCTCGAGCTCAGTGCATTCCACTGGCGCTCCTCGACGTCTTGCCCGAGCGAATCGCTGCCGGAATCGCCATTGCCGACGACCACCGTAGCACCCGTCCGCTGGAGAAGAAGGGCGCGACGCCGTCCGGGCATCTCTGGAGGAGTTACGGGTACAGGGTGAACCGCCGTCGAGCGCCCGAACCATTCCCCCCATCGACGAGCCCAACCGCCGTCGCTATCGCCGGCAATCACCGCTGGTGAGCCGCCCCTCTCCTCTGCTCTTTCTCTCTTCTCTGTTTAAACGGGCCGGGCCCCACTTGCCAGCGATTGGTCGAAGTGGTAAGTGGAGGCGCCTGGGGCAAATACGCCTTCGACGTGGCCTGTTCTGGTTTTTTTTTCTAATTTTAATTTATTTAACAGAGTTGACCAGTAGGTTTGACTGCTTATAACTTTTTACAGGAAGGTCCAATTGACCTGATTCTTTTTGCATTGTGTTTTTAATGAAGCCCTTTATGTTTCCAGCAAGTTTGGTATTTTTCCAATACTCACAGAATTGTTGGGGAATAAAAAGGCTTTATGTGACATTTTCCTTTGCTATTTAAAACTATTTTCAGAAGGAGATTCTTGTGGATTTGAAGACCAGGAGTTTCTGAACAACCCAACTGATCAAGGCAAGCCAGGGCATCCATATTATGAAGCATTTTATAGCATTGCATAATTCATATTCATTTCTTGCATATATTTAACATAGATAATTCATAGTAAATTATTTAAATTCCTATAGTTGATAACTCAGGATGACATGATCAATAACTATGCTTGCTAAGTGAAACTTAGTTGGTTGATCAAGAGTCACCTGTCCGAGCTTACCCGTGCAGCCACATTTGCCGGTATGGGACGGCCTTGACTTGGTCTGGCTCGGTGCTCTTTCACCGGTACCTCCAAAGAGGGAGGGTTATGCGTGCGTGCTGCCCTGATCAGGAAGACGGCGGTAACCCTGTGAGCCCAGTTGAGTTGTTTGCTGGCGTCCCCATTTGGGACAGTTTAGTTAGGTCACGACGGTGGCAGGTGTCACGAGGTGACATGGGGCCACCCAAGGCTTGACTCCGGGGGAGTGTGATTGCCGGTGGTACGATGGAAGAGTCACAGGTCAAGCAGGTTTCGTTGGAGCAACACTGGTCCACCCGAATGGGATCACAAGGTCAGTGCTCCATAGTGTGGGTAAAGTGCGCAACCTCTGCAGAGTGAAAAATCTATTCGAATAGCCGCGTCCACGGTATTGGATAGCCCGACCAGACCTCTCTAGGTGATCAACCATAATAACCATAGTAATGATGGAAGAACATGTCTTTCGAGCGGAAGTACTCATTGGTATCGAGTATTCCGAGGGTTGGGAGGCAACCCAGAGATGAGTAAGTTGGTAACAGTAAGTGAATCCCTTAAAACTTAACATGTTGATTTGCCATGCTATTATTTGCTGCATATTTGGTTGTCATGTGCTTGCGAGTACATTCAAAGTACTCAACTGGCGTATCATGCCAGATGCAGGAGAAGACTAAGACGGAGGTCTCGAGGTCCATGTTGCGATGCCTAGGATGTGTCCACAGCAGTGTCCCTGTGGATGGAGTCTCTATCATGTTCCGCTACACTGTAGTCTTCCACTGTAGTATTCCGTAGTAATACCGAGGCCCTTATATGTTGGATAAATAATGTAGATATTGTCGTAGCACTAGATGTGCTTTTGGCCTCGATGATCATGTAATATATGTGAGCTTGTACTCGACTATCATCAATAAATGTTCAGCTATGTTCTGTTCCAAGTTGTTGTGTGTTTCCAGAAGACATGATCTCTGGGTTGGAAACACTGGTAAACCGGTTCTCTGAGCCGGGGTGCCACAACGCTTGGTATCAGAGCCGTGCTGACTGTTGGACACCCTAGGTAACCTGCGCTATGATCGCGATTAGCATAGACCTTGAGTGTGCATCCTGCTTGTTGCGTTTGACTGTGCATGCCATGCTTTATGCATCATAATTAATTATGTTATTAACTCTTGACATTGTGAGTGTAGATGGCACCAGTTCCCTATCACTACCATCATGAGCCAGAAGCCCACACTTTTCCAGTTCTTCTTCGTAGTGTCTGGCTTTGACTATATCCCTACGGTGATGACCCGGTGTATCAGGTGTTTCGGGAGCAGTTGAGCGAGTCGGTATATGAGTACCATGCAGCGGCTTACCTGACCGCGACTTCGGATATTGGAAGCCCTTCTCGCTCTTCCAAGGGCGGAGTGGCCTCTCCTCTGGAGCTGGCGATCCAATTTGCTGCCATGGAGGCTATTACTGACTTGCGCTTCCATGAGGCTGAGATGCAGACCCATCCAGGTTTCTTCCATTATCCCACTCTATCGCCTACGACAGGGCGAGTCCTTTTCTCACCTGTTGACTCGGCGTGTGATCATGCGGCTGATGTTTTGTCTCGCTACCTGAACGCCAGTTATCGTATGATCATTTCCTTGGCTGAGGAGCTGTGTCGTGTTCAAGGGGCACTTGCAGCAGTGACTCCAGCACCTCCTCCCGTGGTTCCACCTAGTTATCCACTACCAGTTCCACCTCCACGTGCGTTTGATACCCCTTCTGGTTCGTTTGGACCATCGGGCTTATCGTCTGGTAGTTGACTTGAGACCCCAGCTGAGTGGGCCTCACTTCTAGCCACTCCTGCTCCGCCGATGCTGAGGTGACGTGCTCTTTCTCCCGCGGAAGGAGAGCCGTCCCAGTAGCGACGTCGTGTCTGCTTTGACCCGGTGACCCACATCATCAGTTCTGATTCTGACTCAGGATCTGAGGACGAGGATTCTTCAGATAGGCAGTGTTCGTGTCACCGACGCCACTAGACTGGAGCTTGAGTAGTAATGCATGCATCTTTGCATATGTCAACTGCCGTATGAGCAGTCTAGCCATGACATTCCCCTACTAGCTTGCCATGTATGATGTTGGGTTATCTTGTATAATTATGTTGTTCCCTTTATTTGCCTTTTTCATGATTTTTCTTTTGGTGTCATATAACCATATTTCTCCTTACGGATGTTGCTCATCGATTCGGTGTTTACTATGAGAACAAAAATTAGGATGAAGAAAGGAAGTAGCAGTCAAGGCGGCGATGGAAACCCCGTCCGTCGATCCGCTAGGCAGGCAGGGCAATCGCCCGAAGACTTACCACCACCACCACCTCAAGCACCAACCACAGATCAGATAATGAGAATGTTTGAGGAAAAGAGAAACCAAGACCTCATGGAAATTCTCAAAAGTATGCAGACAATAGTAGGTCAGAATAATGGCAATGGGGTGCGTTCTAAACTGACTGACTTCCAGCGCACCAAACCACCCAACTTTGGTCAGGCCGTGGATCCTATTGAGGCTGATGACTGGTTGAGAACCATGGAGAAGAAATTGGACATCGCTCGTTGTGAGGAAGCAGATAAGGTCCCATTTGTCACCCATTATCTCGAAGGACCGGCAGCCATATGGTGGGATAACACCAAGCTAATGTGGCCTGCAAAAGTGATTTCCTGGGAGAAATTCAAGGAGCTGTTCCGCAAGTATCATATCCCCACGGGTATCATGAAAGTGAAGTAGAGAGAATTCCTAGCTCTCACACAAGGAAACATGTCTGTGGGAGAATATTTAAACAAGTTCAACAAATTGGCTCGGTACTCTCCTCATGATGTGGCTACCGAAGAACGAAAAATAGACCGGTTCCTTGGAGGACTTAATCACGCCCTCCGATGTCAGCTATGCATGTTGGACTTCCCCGATTTCCAGACCTTGGTTGATAAGGCCTTCATCGCCGAACGAGAACATAAGTCTGGGAATGATGATCGTAAGAGGAAGTTTGAGCCCAAGAAGGACAGCAAGGAACCGTATGCGCAAAAGCTGCATAGTTGGCAGCCAGGGTCATCTAAAAACAAAACAGTGTAGAACGATGGTGGCAACAACAGCAAGCCAGGCAGCCAGAACAAGACCTTCGGCAAGCAGCCAGTCATAGGGGATTGCCGCCGCAACAACACTTGTTTCACTTGTGGCCAGAGTGGACACTACACCAAGCAATGTCCTACTAACAACAATGGAAAGCAATCAACTGGCCACAAGCCACAAGTCAACCATCTTGGACGCCGCCCCAACCACAACTTCAGCCACGGATGCGTCCACCACGTCTCTGCCGAAGAAGTCTGCGAAGCTCCAGACATTGTCCTTGGTATGTTTTCTATCAATAACATACCTGCCGTAATTTTATTTGATTCTGGGGCTTCCCATTCATTTATTTCGCGAAGTTTTGCCACCTTGCACAAGTTTTCTCCTTCGCTTTTGGACAAAAGCATGGTGGTACAATCCCCTGGCTCTATGCTCAGAACCAATATAATATATAAGGATCTAGAAATTTCAATCAATGGAGTCAAATTTCCGGCCATCCTTGTTGCTATTGACTCCCTAGGACTGGACATAATATTGGGAATAGACTGGTTGGCACCGCACCAAGTGTGCATCAACTGCGCCACCAGAACGGTGACAATGGTGAACCCCGCTGGACAAACCGTCCAATTTCTGGCCAGCAAAATGATAACAAGAAAGGGCACGGCATACCAGACCACTGTTATAGATATGAATCTGATCCCGGTAGTGGGTGAATTTCCGGATGTGTTTCCTGAGGAATTACCAGGAATGCCGCTCGACCGAGAATTGGAGTTCGCCATTGATGTAATTCCTGGTACAGCTCCAATATACAAGAAATATTATCGTATGCCAGGCCCAGAGCTGGCAGAGCTAAAGAAGCAGTTAGACGAATTGCTACAGAAAGGATATATTCGTCCAAGCATCTCGCCATGGGGGTCACCAGTATTATTTGTCAAGAAGAAAGATGGAAGTTTACGGATGTGCGTAGACTATCGCCAGCTTAATGAGGTCACTATCAAGAACAAGTACCCGCTCCCTTGAATTGATGACTTATTCGACCAGTTGAATGGAGCACGGTTATTCTCTAAGATCGACCTCAGAACGGGATATCATCAACTGAAAATCCGAAAGGAGGATATCCCTAAGACAGCGTTCACCACTCGTTATGGGCTATATGAATTTACAGTTATGGCGTTTGGTTTGACCAACGCTCCAGCCTACTTCATGAGCATGATGAACAAAGTCTTCATGGACTTTTTGGACAAGTTTGTAGTGGTGTTCATTGACGACATCCTGATATACTCTAAGGATGAAGAGGAGCATAAACAACATCTTAGAGCTGTCTTGGAAAGGTTGAGAACCCATCGCTTATATGCCAAGTTCAGTAAGTGTGAATTTTGGCTAAAAGAGGTGGGATTCCTTGGACATATTCTGTCAGAGAAAGGGATAGCTGTTGATCCCAGTAAGGTTACTGCGGTCTTGAAGTGGAAGACACCAGCTACGGTGACTGAAGTCCGTAGTTTCCTAGGATTGGCAGGCTACTACCGTCGCTTCATTGAAGGCTTTTCTAAGATAGCCAAGCCACTGACGGAATTTTTGAAAAAGAACCAACGGTTTATCTGGACAGACGAGCGCGACAGCAGTTTCCAGGAATTAAAGACAAGGCTAACCACAGCCCCTGTCTTAGTCCTCCCAGACATTCACAAGAGTTTCGACATATATTGCGACGCATCCAGGCGTGGAATTGGATGTGTGCTAATGCAAGAGGGAAAGGTTGTAGCGTATGCGTCATGACAGCTACGACCTCATGAGGAGAACTATCCCACACATGATTTGGAGCTAGCTGCTGTGGTTCATGCCCTGAAAATTTGGAGGCATTACCTTATTGGACAACGATGTGAAATATACACAGACCACAAAAGTCTCAAGTATATTTTCACTCAACCCGACCTGAACCTCAGGCAGCGAAGATGGCTTGAGTTGGTCAAGGACTATGATGTTGGAATAAACTATCATCGGGGGAAAGCGAATGTAGTCACTGACGCCCTGAGCAGGAAACAAGCTGCTGTGAATGCACTAGTTGAGAGTATGCATCCAAGCTTACAAGAAGAATTTGTCAGGCTCAATGTGGTGCTATGCGGCCCAATGACTCCGGATATATAGGAAATCACTCCAACTCTCATGGAGGAAATCAAGGAAGCACAAAAGTCAGATGAAGAAACTCGGAAGATCAAAGAGTTAATTCAGCAAAGGAAGGCCAAGTCCTTCCGTATAGATGAACAAGGTACCGTGTGGTTCGAGAAACGAATTTGTGTGCCGAATCAGAACAAGTTGAGGCAACAAATACTCAAGGAAGCACATGAGTCCGCATATTCGATCCACCTGGGAGGTACCAAGATGTATCAGGACTTGAGAGAAATTTTTTGGTGGTCAGGAATGCGGAAAGATATAGCATATTATGTCGCATGCTGTGACGTTTGCAACAAGGTCAAAGCAGAGCATCAGAAACCCACTGGGCTACTGCAGCCTTTACCAGTACCCCAGTGGAAGTGGGACGACATATGTATGGATTTTATTGTAGGACTGCCCAAGTCCACGAGAGGCAATGATGCTATTTGGGTCATTGTAGACATCCTCACGAAAGTGGCCCACTTTATCCCAGTGAAGACCACTTTCAATGCAAATCAGCTGGCACAACTCTACATGTCCCGGATAGTCAGTCTGCACGGAGTACCCAAGTCTATCACTTCAGATAGGGGTTCCCTATTTACCTCAGCATTCTGGCTACGGCTACATCAAGCCTTGGGAGCCATGCTGAAACATAGCACAGGATATCATCCGCAGACAGATGGACAGATCGAGCTTGTGAATCAAATATTAGAGGATATGCTTCGGTCATGCGCTCTCTCCCATGGACCCAAATGGGAGGATAGTTTGTCGTACGCTGAATTCTCCTACAATAACAGCTATCAGGCAAGTCTCAAAATGTCGCCTTTTGAGGCATTATATGGACGGAAGTGCCGTACACCGTTGAACTGGTCCCAAACAGGAGATAGTCGCATCTTTGGTACGGACTTGATGCTCGAGGCTGAAAGACAAGTCAAAGATATTCAAGAGCGTCTCCAAGCAGCCAAGTCCCGACAAAAAAGCTATTACGACCCAAAACACCGGGAAGTAACTTTCGAGCCCGGAGATTATGCTTATCTGCGAGTAACCCCAATGAAGGGAGTAAAAAGGTTTGGCACCCGAGGGAATTTGGCCCCAAGATACATCGGTCCCTTTCCGGTGATTGCTAGGAAGGGCAGAGTCGCATATAAATTGGAATTGCCACTAGCACTGTCTGATGTTCATGATGTCCGCCACATCTCACAATTAAGGAAATGCATTGCACCCCCAGCCAAGCAAGCGGATATGAGTGAATTAGAATTGGCTAAGGATTTGACTTATGAGGAAAAACCTGTCAAGATCTTGGATGAGATGGAAAGGATCACAAGGAGTAAGGTGATAAGATTTTACAAGGTGCTATGGGAGCACCATACTGAAGAAGAGGCTACTTGGGAAAGAGAAGATTTTCTGAGATCTGCTTACCCATATTTGTTCCCTGAGCAACCGAATCTCGAGGACGAGATTCATCCTAAGGGGGGTAGGTTTGTGACACCCTCATTTTGACAACTTTTTCTTTTCAAACTTTTCCTGGTTTTATTTGGAATTTGAATGGATTTTGAATCTTTCACTTGGCCTTGGACATTCTTGACTCTTCCTCCAAGTGATCCAAAGCCTCATCATTTTACCAAAACCCTGTCAAGCACCCCAAGGACCCAAATCCCAATTTGAATCATCTTCAAAAACCCTTTTCTTTTATTTGAGAATTTAGGGCATTACTATGGGTTGTGAAGCAACCTATAGTTGGGATGCTCAGAAAATTCTCAAATAATTCTTAAAAATTCCTTGGAGTATATCTTGCTCCAATATCCAAAAATATTCCATAAAATATTCCATATACTTTGCAAAATAAATCATTTTTGCTCCTGGTCAGACTGGACCTTTGTGAAGGAAGTACATGCTAGGTTTATTCAAATGCTCTCAAATTTTTGTGACATGAGGACACCTACAAACAACTTCCCTCCACCAAGATTCAGCCGTAGAAGATCATCCAAGTGAGCAGCACATCAATATTTCCATTCTGGACCAGTTTTGCAAGTTGCACATGAACTACCCTCAATTCTTATCCAAACCACCTCAAACTTGGCCAGTTTGGAGTCCTTCCAACATGGATCACTCCAGACACTCTCTTTGGCTCAGTCTCCACATCATTTCTTCTATAGAATCTCCACAAGTTTGCTGTCAGAGACAGTTGATGATCTTACCTCTCATCTCTGCGTGAACCAAGCCAAACCAAGGCTGCAGGTGACCTGAGGGATCGAAGGTCGACATGCTAGACATGTTTTGCCAGGCTTGCGTGGCCTCCTGGTGCCAAGCGCCGTGGTGAGCACGGCGCTGGCATGCCTGTCGCCGCGCTCTGCGCTGCGCCAGGCTCGGGTCTCATCTGAGCGAGGCCACGGCGCCGCAGCAGCTTGTCTGGGCATGCCGACATCGCCCCTGGTGGACACGCAGCCCCTCCAGAACCCTCGCCCTCGCCGGAGATGCCCTCGCCGGCTGCCACGCCACTGCCGCACTGTGAGACCCGTGCGGCCATAGTTGCAGCGCCGCTCGTCGTTTCTTCCCGAGCCGTCGCCTCCCGCATTGAATGTTGCTGCTCTCTCACGTCCCCTCGCCGCAAACATCCAGCCAGCGCGATGTACGTCTCGCCGGCGCCATGGCCCGCTTCGAGCCACGTCCAGAGAGTTCGCCGAGCACCCCTGTTCAGCTATAAATAGCCCTGCCCAACCCCTCCTCGCTTCACCACCTCTCCACCACCTCCGTCATCCACCTCCAGAGCGCCCAAGGAGGGCCGGGAGCTTGTCTCCCTCAGCTCCAGCAGCAGCTCCACCGCCATATCCCCTTTCAACGCTAGCACTCCCCAGTCACCCCCAGCTCTGCCTGATTGCACCCTCGAGCTCAGTGCATTCCACTGGCGCTCCTCGACGTCTTGCCCGAGCGAATCGCTGCCAGAATCGCCATCGCCGACGATCACCATAGCACCCGTCCGCTGGAGAAGAAAGGTGCGACGCCGTCCAGCCATCTCCGGAGGAGCTATGGGTACAGGGTGAACCGCCGTCGAGCGCCCGGACCATTCCCCCCATCCACGAGCCCAACCGCCGTCGCTATCGCCGGCAATCACCGCCGGTGAGCCGCCCCTCTCCTCTGCTCTTTCTCTCTTCTCTGTTTAAACGGGTCGGGCCCCACTTGCCAGTGACTGGTCGAAGCGGTAAGTGGAGGCGCCCGGGGCAAATACGCCTTCGACGTGGCCCGTTCTGGTTTTTTTTTTCTAATTTTTATTTATTTAACAGAGTTGACCAGTAGGTTTGACTGCTTATAACTTTTTACAGGAAGGTCCAATTGACCTGATTCTTTTTGCATTGTGTTTGTAATGAAGCCCTTTATTTTCCCACCAAGTTTGGTATTTTTCCAATACTCACAGAATTGTTGGGGAATAAAAAGGCTTTATGTGACATTTTCCTTTGCTATTTAAAAATATTTTCAGAAGGAGATTCTTGTGGATTTGAAGACCAGGAGTTTCTGAACAACCCAACTGATCAAGGCAAGCCAGGGCATCCATATTATGAAGCATTTTATAGCATTGCATAATTCATATTCATTTCTTGCATATATTTAACATAGATAATTCATAGTAAATTATTTAAATGCCTATAGTTGATAACTCAGGATGACATGATCAATAACTATTCTTGCTAAGTGAAACTTAGTTGGTTGATCAAGAGTCACCTGTCCGGGCTTACCCGTGCAGCCACATTTGCCGGTATGGGACGGCCTTGACTTGGTCTGGCTCGGTGCTCTTTCACCGGTACCTCCAAAGAGGGAGGGTTATGCGTGCGTGCTGCCCTGATCAGGTAGACGGCGGTAACCCTGTGAGCCTAGTTGAGTTGTTTGCCGGCGTCCCCGTTTGGGACAGTTTAGTTAGGCCACGACGGTGGCAGGTGTCACGAGGTGACACGGGGCCACCCAAGGCTTGACTCCGGGGGAGTGTGATTGCCGGTGGTACGATGGAAGAGTCACGGGTCAGGCTTGTTTCGTTGGAGCAACACTGGTCCACCCGAATGGGATCACGAGGTCAGTGCTCCATAGTGTGGGTAAAGTGCGCAACCTCTGCAGAGTGAAAAATCTATTCGAATAGCCGCGTCCACAGTATTGGATAGCCCAACCAGACCTATCTAGGTGATCAACCATAATAACCATAGTAATGATGGAAGAACTTGTCTTTCGAGCGGAAGTACTCGTTGGTATCAAGTATTCCGAGGGTTGGGAGGCAACCCAGAGATGAGTAAGTTGGTAACAGTAAGTGAATCCCTTAAAACTTAACATGTTGATTTGCCATGCTATTATTTGCTGCATATTTGGTTGTCATGTGCTTGCGAGTACATTCAAAGTACTCACCTGGCGTATCATGCCAGATGCAGGAGAAGACTAAGACGGAGGTCTCGAGGTCCATGTTGCGATGCCTAGGATGTGTCCACAGCAGTGTCCCTGTGGATGGAGTCTCTATCATGTTCCGCTACGCTGTAGTCTTCCGCTGTAGTATTCCGTAGTAATACCGAGGCCCTGATATGTTGGATAAATAATGTAGATATTGTCGTAGCACTAGATGTGCTTTTGGCCTCGATGATCATGTAATATATGTGAGCTTGTACTCGACTATCATCAATAAATGTTCAGCTATGTTCTGTTCCAAGTTGTTGTGTGTTTCCAGAAGACATGATCTCTGGGTTGGAAACACTGGTAAACCGGTTCTCTGAGCCGGGGTGCCACAACGCTTGGTATCAGAGCCGTGCTGACTGTTGGACACCCTAGGTAACCTGCGCTAGGATCGCGATTAGCATAGACCTTGAGTGTGCATCCTTCTTGTTGCGTTTGACTGTGCATGCCATGCTTTATGCATCATAATTCATTATGTTATTAACTCTTGACATTGTGAGTGTAGATGGCACCAGTTCCCTATCACTACCATCATGAGCCAGAAGCCCACACTTTTCCAGTTCTTCTTCGTAGTGTCTGGCTTTGACTGTATCCCTACGGTGATGACCCGGTGTATCAGGTGTTTCGGGAGCAGTTGAGCGAGTCGGTATATGAGTACCATGCAGCGGCTTACCTGACCGCGACTTCGGATATTGGAAGCCCTTCTCGCTCTTCCAAGGGCGGAGTGGCTTCTCCTCTGGAGCTGGCGATCCAATTTGCTGCCATGGAGGCTATTACTGACTTGCGCTTCCATGAGGCTGAGATGCAGACCCATCCAGGTTTCTTCCATTATCCCACTCTGTCGCCTACGACAGGGCGAGTCCTTTTCTCACCTGTTGACTCGGCGTGTGATCATGCGGCTGATGTTTTGTCTCGCTACCTGAACGCTAGTTATCGTATGATCATTTCCTTGGCTGAGGAGCTGTGTCGTGTTCAGGGGGCACTTGCAGCAGTGACTCCAGCACCTCCTCCCGTGGTTCCACCTAGTTATCCACTACCAGTTCCACCTCCACGTGCGTTTGATACCCCTTCTGGTTTGTTTGGACCATCGGGCTTATCGTCTGGTAGTCAACTTGAGACCCCAGCTGAGTGGGCCTCACTTCTAGCCACTCCTGCTCCGCCGATGCTGAGGCGACGTGCTCTTTCTCCCGCGGAAGGAGAGCCGTCCCAGTAGCGACGTCGTGTCTGCTTTGACCCGGTGACTCACATCATCAGTTCTGATTCTGACTCAGGATCTGAGGACGAGGATTCTTCAGATAGGCAGTGTTCGTGTCACCGACGCCACTAGACTGGAGCTTGAGTAGTAATGCATGCATCTTTGCATATGTCAACTGCCGTATGAGCAGTCTAGCCATGACATTCCCCTACTAGCTTGCCATGTATGATGTTGGGTTATCTTGTATAATTATGTTGTTCCCTTTATTTGCCTTTTTCTTGATTTTTCTTTTGGTGTCATATAACCGTATTTCTCCTTATGGATGTTGCTCATCGATTCGGTGTTTACTATGAGAACAAAAATTAGGATGAAGAAAGGAAGTAGCAGTCAAGGCGGCGATGGAAACCCCGTCCGTCGATCCGCTAGGCAGGCAGGGCAATAGCCCGAAGACTTACCACCACCACCACCTCAAGCACCAACCACAGATCAGATAATGAGAATGTTTGAGGAAAAGAGAAACCAAGACATCATGGAAATTCTCAAAAGTATGCAGACAATAGTAGGTCAGAATAATGGCAATGGGGTGCGTTCTAAACTGACTGACTTCCAGCGCACCAAACCACCCAACTTTGGTCAGGCCGTGGATCCTATTGAGGCTGATGACTGGTTGAGAACCATGGAGAAGAAATTGGACATCGCTCGTTGTGAGGAAGCAGATAAGGTCCCATTTGTCACCCATTATCTCGAAGGACCGGCAGCCATATGGTGGGATAACACCAAGCTAATGTGGCCTGCAGAAGAGATTTCCTGGGAGAAATTCAAGGAGCTGTTCCGCAAGTATCATATCCCCACGGGTATCATGAAAGTGAAGTAGAGAGAATTCCTAGCTCTCACACAAGGAAACATGTCTGTGGGAGAATATTTAAACAAGTTCAACAATTTGGCTCGGTACTCTCCTCATGATGTGGCTACCGAAGAACGAAAAATAGACCGGTTCCTCGGAGGACTTAATCACGCCCTCCGATGTCAGCTATGCATGTTGGACTTCCCTGATTTCCAGACCTTGGTTGATAAGGCCTTCATCGCCGAACGAGAACATAAGTCTGGGAATGATGATCGTAAGAGGAAGTTTGAGCCCAAGAAGGACAGCAAGGAACCGTATGCGCAAAAGCTGCGTAGTTGGCAGCCAGGGTCATCTAAAAACAAAACAGTGTAGAACGATGGTGGCAACAACAGCAAGCCAGGCAGCCAGAACAAGACCTTCGGCAAGCAGCCAGTCATAGAGGATTTCCGCCGCAACAACACTTGTTTCACTTGTGGCCAGAGTGGACACTACACCAAGCAATGTCCTACTAACAACAATGGAAAGCAATCAACTGGCCACAAGCCACAAGTCAACCATCTTGGACGCCGCCCCAACCACAACTTCAGCCACGGATGCGTCCACCACGTCTCTGCCGAAGAAGTCTGCGAAGCTCCAGACATTGTCCTTGGTATGTTTTCTATCAATAACATACCTGCCGTAATTTTATTTGATTCTGGGGCTTCCCATTCGTTTATTTCGCGAAGTTTTGCCACCTTGCACAAGTTTTCTCCTTCGCTTTTGGACAAAAGCATGGTGGTACAATCCCCTGGCTCTATGCTCAGAACCAATATAATATATAAGGATCTAGAAATTTCAATCAATGGAGTCAAATTTCCGGCCATCCTTGTTGCTATTGACTCCCTAGGACTGGACATAATATTGGGAATAGACTGGTTGGCCCCGCACCAAGTGTGCATCAACTGCGCCACCAGAACGGTGACAATGGTGAACCCCGCCGGACAAACCGTCCAATTTCTGGCCAGCAAAATGATAACAAGAAATGGCACGGCATACCAGACCACTGTTATAGATATGAATCTGATCCCGGTAGTGGGTGAATTTCCGGATGTGTTTCCTGAGGAATTACCAGGAATGCCGCTCGACCGAGAATTGGAGTTCGCCATTGATGTAATTCCTGGTACAGCTCCAATATACAAGAAATATTATCGTATGCCAGGCCCAGAGCTGGCAGAGCTAAAGAAGCAGTTAGACGAATTGCTACAGAAAGGATATATTCGTCCAAGCATCTCGCCATGGGGGTCACCAGTATTATTTGTCAAGAAGAAAGATGGAAGTTTACGGATGTGCGTAGACTATCGCCAGCTTAATGAGGTCACTATCAAGAACAAGTACCCGCTCCCTTGAATTGATGACTTATTCGACCAGTTGAATGGAGCACGGTTATTCTCTAAGATCGACCTCAGAACGGGATATCATCAACTGAAAATCCGAAAGGAGGATATCCCTAAGACAGCGTTCACCACTCGTTATGGGCTATATGAATTTATAGTTATGGCGTTTGGTTTGACCAACGCTCCAGCCTACTTCATGAGCATGATGAACAAAGTCTTCATGGACTTTTTGGAAAAGTTTGTAGTGGTGTTCATTGACGACATCGTGATATACTCTAAGGATGAAGAGGAGCATAAACAACATCTTAGAGCTGTCTTGGAAAGGTTGAGAACCCATCGCTTATATGCCAAGTTCAGTAAGTGTGAATTTTGGCTAAAAGAGGTGGGATTCCTTAGACATATTCTGTCAGAGAAAGGGATAGCTGTTGATCGCAGTAAGGTTACTGCGGTCTTGAACTGGAAGACACCAGCTACGGTGACTGAAGTCCGTAGTTTCCTAGGATTGGCAGGCTACTACCGTCGCTTCATTGAAGGCTTTTCTAAGATAGCCAAGCCATTGACGGAATTGTTGAAAAAGAACCAACGGTTTATCTGGACAGACGAGTGCGACAGCAGTTTCCAGGAATTAAAGACAAGGCTAACCACAGCCCCTGTCTTAGTCCTCCCAGACATTCACAAGAGTTTCGACATATATTGCGACGCATCCAGGGGTGGAATTGGATGTGTGCTAATGCAAGAGGGAAAGGTTGTAGCGTATGCGTCATGACAGCTACGACCTCATGAGGAGAACTATCCCACACATGATTTGGAGCTAGCTGCTGTGGTTCATGCCCTGAAAATTTGGAGGCATTACCTTATTGGACAACGATGTGAAATATACACAGACCACAAGAGTCTCAAGTATATTTTCACTCAACCCGACCTGAACCTCAGGCAGCGAAGATGGCTTGAGTTGGTCAAGGACTATGATGTTGGAATACACTATCATCGGGGGAAAGCGAATGTAGTCGCTGACGCCCTGAGCAGGAAACAAGCTGCTGTGAACGCACTAGTTGAGAGTATGCATCCAAGCTTACAAGAAGAATTTGTCAGGCTCAATGTGGTGCTATGCGGCCCAATGACTCCGGATATATTGGAAATCACTCCAACTCTCATGGAGGAAATCAAGGAAGCACAAAAGTCAGATGAAGAAACTCGGAAGATCAAAGAGTTAATTCAGCAAAGGAAGGCCAAGTCCTTCCGTATAGATGAACAAGGTACCGTGTGGTTCGAGAAACGAATTTGTGTGCCGAATCAGAACAAGTTGAGGCAACAAATACTCAAGGAAGCACATGAGTCCGCATATTCGATCCACCTGGGAGGTACCAAGATGTATGAGGACTTGAGAGAAATTTTTTGGTGGTCAGGAATGCGGAAAGATATAGCATATTATGTCGCCTGCTGTGACGTTTGCAACAAGGTCAAAGCAGAGCATCAGAAACCCGCTGGGCTACTGCAGCCTTTACCAGTACCCCAGTGGAAGTGGGACGACATATGTATGGATTTTATTGTAGGACTGCCCAAGTCCACGAGAGGCAATGATGCTATTTGGGTCATTGTAGACATCCTCACGAAAGTGGCCCACTTTATCCCAGTGAAGACCACTTTCAATGCAAATCAGCTGGCACAACTCTACATGTCCCGGATAGTCAGTCTGCACGGAGTACCCAAGTCTATCACTTCAGATAGGGGTTCCCTATTTACCTCAGCATTCTGGCTACGGCTACATCAAGCCTTGGGAGCCATGCTGAAACATAGCACAGCATATCATCCGCAGACAGATGGACAGACCGAGCGTGTGAATCAAATATTAGAGGATATGCTTCGGTCATGCGCTCTCTCCCATGGACCCAAATGGGAGGATAGTTTGTCGTACGCTAAATTCTCCTACAATAACAGCTATCAGGCAAGTCTCAAAAATGTCGCCTTTTGAGGCATTATACGGACGGAAGTGCCGTACACCGTTGAACTGGTCCCAAACAGGAGATAGTCGCATCTTTGGTACGGACTTGATGCTCGAGGCTGAAAGACAAGTCAAAGATATTCAAGAGCGTCTGCAAGCAGCCAAGTACCGACAAAAAAGCTATTACGACCCAAAACACCGGGAAGTAACTTTCGAGCCCGGAGATTATGCTTATCTGCGAGTAACCCCAATGAAGGGAGTAAAAAGGTTTGGCACCCGAGGGAATTTGGCCCCAAGATACATCGGTCCCTTTTCGGTGATTGCTAGGAAGGGCAGAGTCGCATATAAATTGGAATTGCCACTAGCACTGTCTGACGTTCATGATGTCCGCCACATCTCACAATTAAGGAAATGCATTGCACCCCCAGCCAAGCAAGCGGATATGAGTGAATTAGAATTGGCTAAGGATTTGACTTATGAGGAAAAACCTGTCAAGATCTTGGATGAGATGGAAAGGATCACAAGGAGTAAGGTGATAAGATTTTACAAGGTGCTATGGGAGCACCATACTGAAGAAGAGGCTACTTGGGAAAGAGAAGATTTTCTGAGATCCGCTTACCCATATTTGTTCCCTGAGCAACCGAATCTCGAGGACGAGATTCATCCTAAGGGGGGTAGGTTTGTGACACCCTGATTTTGACAACTTTTTCTTTTCAAACTTTTCCTGGTTTTATTTGGAATTTGAATGGATTTTGAATCTTTCACTTGGCCTTGGACATTCTTGACTCTTCCTCCAAGTGATCCAAAGCCTCATCATTTTACCAAAACCCTGTCAAGCACCCCAAGGACCCAAATCCCAATTTGAATCATCTTCAAAAACCCTTTTCTTTTATTTGAGAATTTAGGGCATTACTATGGGTTGTGAAGCAACCTATAGTTGGGATGCTCAGAAAATTCTCAAATAATTCTTAAAAATTCCTTGGACTATATCTTGCTCCAATATCCAAAAATATTCCATAAAATATTCCATATACTTTGCAAAATAAATCATTTTTGCTCCTGGTCAGACTGGACCTTTGTGAAGGAAGTACATGCTAGGTTTATTCAAATGCTCTCAAATTTTTGTGGCATGAGGACACCTACAAACAACTTCCCTCCACCAAGATTTAGCCGTAGAAGATCATCCAAGTGAGCAGCACATCAATATTTCCATTCTGGACCAGCTTTGCAAGTTGCACATGAACTACCCTCAATTCTTATCCAAACCACCTCAAACTTGGCCAGTTTGGAGTCCTTCCAACATGGATCACTCCAGACACTCTCTTTGGCTCAGTCTCCACCTCATTTCTTCTCTAGAATCTCCACAAGTTTGCTGTCAGAGACTGTTGTTGATCTTACCTCTCATCTCTGCGTGAACCAAGCCAAACCAAGGCTGCAGGTGACCTGAGGGATCGAAGGTCGACATGCTGGACATGTTTTGCCAGGCTTGCGTGGCCTCTTGGTGCCAAGCGCCGTGGTGAGCATGGCGCTGGCATGCCTGTCGCCGCGCTCTGCGCTGCGCCAGGCTCGGGTCTCATCTGAGCGAGGCCACGGCGCCGCAGCAGCTTGTCTGGGCATGCCGACATCGCCCCTGGTGGACACGCAGCCCCTCCAGAACCCTCGCCCTCATCGGAGATGCCCTCGCCGGCCGCCACGCCACTGCCGCACTGTGAGACCCGTGCGGCCATAGTTGCAGCGCCGCTCGTCGTTTCTTCCCGAGCCGTCGCCTCCCGCATTGAATGCTGCTGCTCTCTCACGTCCCCTCGCCGCAAACATCCAGCCAGCGCGGCGTACGTCTCGCCGGCGCCATGGCCCGCTTCGAGCCGCGTCCAGAGAGCTCGCCGAGCACCCCCGTTCAGCTATAAATAGCCCTGCCCAACCCCTCCTCGCTTCACCACCTCTCCACCACCTCCCTCATCCACCTCCAGAGCGCCCAAGGAGGGCCGGGAGCTTGTCTCCCTCAGCTCCGGCAGCAGCTCCGCCGCCAATCCCCTTTCAACGCTAGCACTCCCCAGTCACCCCCAGCTCTGCCTGATTGCACCCTCGAGCTCAATGCATTCCACTGGCGCTCCTCGACGTCTTGCCCGAGCGAATCGCTGCCAGAATCGCCATCGCCGACGATCACCATAGCACCCGTCCGCTGGAGAAGAAAGGTGCCACGCCGTCCGGCCATCTCCGGAGGAGCTATGGGTATAGGGTGAACCACCGTCGAGCGCCCGGACCATTCCCCCCATCCACGAGCCCAACCGCCGTCGCTATCGCCGGCAATCACCGCCGGTGAGCCGCCCCTCTCCTCTGCTCTTTCTCTCTTCTCTGTTTAAACGGGTCGGGCCCCACTTGCCAGTGACTGGTCGAAGCGGTAAGTGGAGGCGCACGGGGCAAATACGCCTTCGACGTGGCCCGTTCTGGTTTTTTTTCTAATTTTGATTTATTTAACAGAGTTGACCAGTAGGTTTGACTGCTTATAACTTTTTACAGGAAGGTCCAATTGACCTGATTCTTTTTGCATTGTGTTTGTAATGAAGCCCTTTATTTTTCCACCAAGTTTGGTATTTTTCCAATACTCACAGAATTGTTGGGGAATAAAAAGGCTTTATGTGACATTTTCCTTTGCTATTTAAAAATATTTTCAGAAGGAGATTCTTGTGGATTTGAAGACCAGGAGTTTCTGAACAACCCAACTGATCAAGGCAAGCCAGGGCATCCATATTATGAAGCATTTTATAGCATTGCATAATTCATATTCATTTCTTGCATATATTTAACATAGATAATTCATAGTAAATTATTTAAATGCCTATAGTTGATAACTCAGGATGACATGATCAATAACTATGCTTGCTAAGTGAAACTTAGTTGGTTGATCAAGAGTCACCTGTCCGGGCTTACCCGTGCAGCAACATTTGCCGGTATGGGACGGCCTTGACTTGGTATGGCTCGGTGCTCTTTCACCGGTACCTCCAAAGAGGGAGGGTTATGCGTGCGTGCTGCCCTGATCAGGTAGACGGCGGTAACCCTTTGAGCCTAGTTGAGTTGTTTGCCGGCGTCCCCGTTTGGGACAGTTTAGTTAGGCCACGACGGTGGCAGGTGTCACGAGGTGACACGGGGCCACCCAAGGCTTGACTCCGGAAGAGTCACGGGTCAGGCAGGTTTCGTTGGAGCAACACTGGTCCACCCGAATGGGATCACGAGGTCAGTGCTCCATAGTGTGGGTAAAGTGCGCAACCTCTGCAGAGTGAAAAATCTATTCGAATAGCCGCGTCCACAGTATTGGATAGCCCGACCAGACCTCTCTAGGTGATCAACCATAATAACCATAGTAATGATGGAAGAACTTGTCTTTCGAGCGGAAGTACTCGTTGGTATCAAGTGTTCCGAGGGTTGGGAGGCAACCCAGAGATGAGTAAGTTGGTAACAGTAAGAGAATCCCTTAAAACTTAACATGTTGATTTGCCATGCTATTATTTGCTGCATATTTGGTTGTCATGTGCTTGCGAGTACATTCAAAGTACTCACCTGGCGTATCATGCCAGATGCAGGAGAAGACTAAGACGGAGGTCTTGAGGTCCATGTTGCGATGCCTAGGATGTGTCCACAGCAGTGTCCCTGTGGATGGAGTCTCTATCATGTTCCGCTACGCTATAGTCTTCCGCTGTAGTATTCCGTAGTAATACCGAGGCCCTGATATGTTGGATAAATAATGTAGATATTGTCGTAGCACTAGATGTGCTTTTGGCCTCGATGATCATGTAATATATGTGAGCTTGTACTCGACTATCATCAATAAAAGTTCAGCTATGTTGTGTTCCAAGTTGTTGTGTGTTTCCAGAAGACATGATCTCTGGGTTGGAAACACTGGTAAACCGGTTCTCTGAGCCGGGGTGCCACAACTGAAAGGTCGAACATGAATCATATAGTAGATATGATCAGCATAGAGATGTTCACCATTGATGACTACTCCATCTCACGTGATGATCGGACATGGTTTAGTTGATTTGGATCACGTATCATTTAGATGACTTGAGGGATGTCTATCAAAGTGGGAGTTCTTAAGTAATTTGATTAATTGAACTTAATTTATCATGAACTTAGTCCTGATAGTATTTGCAAATTATGTTGTAGATCAATAGCTCGCGTTGTTGCTCCCCTATGTTTTGGATATGTTCCTAGAGAAAACTAAGTTGAAAGATGATAGTAGCAATGATGCGGACTGAGTCCATGATCTGAGGATTATCCTCATTGCTGCACAGAAGAGTTATGTCCTTGATGCACCGCTAGGTGATAGACCTATTGCAGGAGCAGATGCAGACGTTATGAACGTTTGGCAAGCTCGATATGATAACTGCTTAATAGTTTAGTGTGCCATGCTTTACGGCTTAGAACCGGGACTTCAAAAACGTTTTGAATGCCACGGAGCATATGAGATGTTCCAAGAGCTAAAATTGGTATTTCGGACTCATGCCCGTGTCGAGAGGTATGAGACCTCTGACAAGTACTTTGCCTACAAGATGGAGGAGAATAGCTCAGTCAGTGAGCATGTGCTCAGAATGTCTGAGTACTACAATCGCTTGAATCAAGTGGGAGATAATCTTCCAGATAAGATAGTGATTGACAGAGTTCTCTAGTCACTAGCACCAAGCTACTAGAACTTCGTGATGAACTATAATATGCAAGGGATGACGAAAAAGATTTCCGAGCTCTTAGCGATGCTGAAATCGGCGAAGGTAGAAATCAAGTAAGAGCATCAAGTGTTGATGGTTAACAAGACCACTAGTTTCAAGAAAAAGGGCAGGGGAAATAAAGGGAACTTCAAGAAGAATGGCAAGCAAGTTGCCGCTCCCATGAAGAAGCCCAAAGCTAGACACAAGCCTGAAACTGAGTGCTTCTACTCCAAAGCAAATGGTCATTGGAAGCGGAACTGCCCCAAATACTTAGCGGATAATAAGGATGGCAAAGTGAACAAAGGTATATTTGATATACATGTTATTGATGTGTACTTTACTAGTGTTCATAATAGCCCCTGGGTATTTGATACCGGTTCAGTTGCTAAGATTTGTAACTCGAAACAGGAGTTGCAAAATGAACAGAGACTAGTTAAGGGCAAGGTGATGATGTGTGTTGGAAGTGATTCCAAGGTTGATAAGATCACCATTGCAGACTCCCTTTACCTTCGGGATTAATGTTGAGCCTAAATAAATGTTATTTGGTGTTTGCGTTGAGCATGAATATGATTGGATCATGTTTATTGCAATACGGTTATTCATTTAAGTCAAAGAATAATTGTTGTTCTGTTTACATGAATAAAACCTTCTATGGTCTTACACTCAATATAAATGGTTTATTGAATCTCGATCGTAGTGATACACATATTCATAATATTGATGCCAAAAGATGCAAAGTTGATAATGATAGTGCAACATGTTTGTGGCACTGCCGTTTAGGTCATATTGGTGTAAAGCGCATGAAGAAACTCCATATAGATGGACTTTTGGAATCACTTGATTATGAATCATTTGATACTTGCGAACCATGCCTCATGGGCAAGATGACTAAAACTCCATTCTCCAGAACAATGGAGCGAGCTAATGATTTATTGGAAATAATACATACCGATGTATGCGGTCCGATGAGTGTTGAAGCATGCGGTGGGTATCGTTATTTTCTGACCTTCACAGATGATTTGAGCAGATATGGGTATATCTACTTAATGAAACACAAGTCTGAAACATTTGAAAAGTTCAAAGAATTTCAGTGTGAGGTGGAGAATCATCGTAACAAGAAAATAAAGTTTCTACGATCTGATCATGGAGGTGAATATATGACTTACGAGTTTGGCCTTCATTTAAAACAATGTGGAATAGTTTCACAACTCACGCCACCTGGAACACCACAGGGTAATGGTTTGTCCGAACGTCGTAACCGTACTTTATTAGATATGGTGTGATCTCTGATGTCTCTTACCGATTTACCACTATCGTTTGGGGTTATGCATTAGAGACAGCTGCATTCACGTTAAATAGGGCACCATCTAAATCCGTTGAGACGACACCGTATGAACTGTGGTTTGGCAAGAAACCTAAGCTGTTGTTTCTTAAAGTTTGGGGTTGCGACACTTATGTCAAAAGGCTTCAGCCTGATAAGCTTGAACCCAAATCGAAGAAGTGCGTCTTCATAGGGTGCCCTAAGGAAACAATTGGGTACACCTTCTACCACAGATCCGAAGGCAAGATCTTTGTTGCCAAGAATGGAACCTTTCTAGAGAAGGAGTTTCTCTCGAAAGAAGTGAGTGGGAGGAAAGTAGAACTTGATGAGGAAATTGTACCTTCTCTCGAATTGGAAAGTAGCTCATCACAGAAAACCGTTCCTGTGATGCCTACACCAACTAGAGAGGAAGCTAATGATGATGATCATGAAACTTCAGATCAAGTTACTACAGAACTTCGTAGGTCAACCAGAACACGATCCGCACCAGAGTGGTACGGGAATCCTGTACTGGAAGTCATGTTACTAGACTAAGGCAAACCTACGAACTATGAAGAAGCTATGATGAGCCCAGATTCTGACAGATGTCTTGAGGCCATGAAATCTGAGATAGAATCCATGTATGAGAACAAAGTGTGGACTTTGGTGGACTTGCCCGATGATCGGCGAGCCATAGAGAATAAATGGATCTTCAAGAAGAAGACTGACGCCGATGGTAATGTTACTATCTACAAAGCTCGACTTGTCGAAAAAGGTTTTCGACAAGTTCAAGGAGTTGACTACGATGAGACTTTCTCACCCGTAGCGATGCTTAAGTTCGTCCGAATCATATTAGCAATTGTCGCATTTTATGATTATGAAATCTGGCAAATGGACGTCAAAACTGCATTCCTTAATGGATTTCTTAAAGAAGAGTTGTATATGATGCAACCAGAAGGTTTTGTCGATCCTAAAGGTGCTAACAAAGTGTGCAAGCTCCAGCGATCCATCTATGGACTGGTGCAAGCATCTCGGAGTTGGAATATACGCTTTGATGAGGTGATCAAAGCATATGGTTTTATACAGACTTTCGGAGAAGCCTGTATTTACAAGAAAGTGAGTGGGAGCTCTGTAGCATTTCTAATATTATATGTGGATGACATATTGTTGATTGGAAATGATGTAGAATTTCTGGATAGCATAAAAGGATATCTGAATAAGAATTTTTCAATGAAAAACCTCGGTGAAGCTACTTACGTATTGAGCATCAAGATCTATAGGGATAGATCGAGATGTTTAATAGGACTTTCACAAAGCACATACCTTGACAAAGTTTTGAAGAAGTTCAAAATAGATCAGTCAAAGAAAGGGTTCTTGCCCGTGTTGCAAAGGTGTGAAGTTGAGTAAGACTCAAAACCCGACCATGGCAGAAGGTAGAGAGAGAATGAAAGTCATTCCCTATGCCTCAGCCATAGGTTCTATAAAGTATGCCATGCTATGTACCATACCTGTTGTGTACCTTGCCATGATTTTGGCAAGGGGGTACAATAGTGATCTAGGAGTAGATCACTAGGCAGCGGTCAAAATTATCCTTAGATGCCTTAAAAAGGACTAAGGAAATGTTTCTCGGTTATGAAGGTGATAAAGAGTTTGTCGTAAAGGGTTATGTCAATGCAAGCTTTAACACCGATCCGGATGACTCTGAGTCTCAATCTGGATACATATTGAGAGTGGGAGCAATTAGCTAGAGTAGCAACATGCAGAGCATTGTAGACATAGAAATCTGCAAATATACATACGGATCTGAATGTGACAGACCCATTGACTAAACTTCTCTCACAAGCAAAACATGATCACACCTTAAGTACTCTTTGGGTGTTAATCACATGGTGATGTGAACTAGATTATTGACTCTAGTAAACTCTTTGGGTGTTGGTCACATGGTGATGTGAACTATGGGTTTTAAATCACATGACGATGTGAACTATTGGTGTTAAATCACATGGCGATGTGAACTAGATTATTGACTCTAGTGCAAGTGGGAGACTGAAGGAAATATGCCCTAGAGGCAATAATAAAGTTGCTATTTTATATTTCCTTATTCATGATAAAGGTTTATTATTCATGCTATAATTGTATTGATCGGAAACTTAAATACATGTGTGAATACATAAACAAACACCATGTCCCTAGTGAGCCTCTACTACACTAGCTCGTTGATCAAAGATGGTTAAGGTTTCCTAACCATGGACATGAGTTGTCATTTGATAACGGGATCACATCATTAGGAGAATGATGTGATGGACAAGACCCATCTGTTAGCTTAGCATAATGATCATTCAGTTTTATTGCTATTGCTTTCTTCATGTCAAATACATGTTCCTTCGACCATGAGATCATACAACTCCCGGATACCGGAGGAATACCTTGTGTGCTACCAAACGTCACTACGTAACTGGGTGATTATAAAGATGCTCTACAGGTATCTCCGAAGGTGTCTGTTGAGTTGGCATGGATCGAGATTCGGATTTGTCACTCCGACTATCGGAGAGGTATCTCTGGGCCTCTCGGTAATACACGTCATAAGCTTGCAAGCAAATGACTAAGGAGTTAGTCATGAGGTGATGTATTACGGAACGAGTAAAGAGACTTGCCGGTAACGAGATTGAACTAGGTATGAAGATACCGATGATCGAATCTCGGGCAAGTAACATACCGATAGACAAAGGGAATTACGTATGTTGTCATCAGGTTCGACCGATAAAGATCTTCATAGAATATGTAGGAGCCAATATGGGCATCCAGGTTCCGCTATTGGTTATTGACCAGAGAGGTGTCTTGGTCATGTCTACATAGTTCTTGAACCCGTAGGGTCTGCACGCGTAACGTTCGTTGACGATATAGTACTATATGAGTTATTTATGTTGGTTACCGAATGTTGTTTGGAGTCTCGGATGAGATCACAGACATGACGAGGAGCTCCAGAATGGTCCGGAGGTAAAGATTGATATATAGGATGATATGGTTCGGCCAAGGGGTAAAGCCCACGGTGCTTTAGGTCGGTGCAAAAGGAGTTTTGCGGAGGCCAAGGGGCCAAACGCCGGAGACCCTGGCGTCTGGCCCTGGGCCAGACGCCGAGGCCCATGGCATCTGGGCTAGACACCAAGGATTATGGTGTCTGGTCCTGGAAGTCCGAGATGGACTCTTCCTTGCGGGCAAAACCGACTTTGAGGAGGCTTTTACGCCAAGTTTCGACCCCAAGGCTCAACATATAAATAGAGGGACAGGGCTAGCACCTAAGACACATCAAGAAACACCAAGCCGTGTGCCGGCAACCCCGTCCCTCTAGTTTATCCTCCGTCATAGTTTCCGTTGTGCTTGGCAAAGCCCTGCGGAAATTGTTCTTCACCAACACCGTCACCACGCCGTCATGCTTCCGAAACTCATCTACTACTTCGCCCCTCTTGCTGGATCAAGAAGGTGAGGACGTCATCGAGCTGAACGTGTGCTGAACGCGGAGGTGCCGTACGTTCGGTACTTGATCGGGGCGGATCGTGAAGGTGTACCTTTTTTCACATCCGGAAATATGAAATTCAAACGGATACGACAAGCCAGGGCTCCGCTGAAAAAATCACTAAAGAAATACCACATCTAGAAGAACATTTACTCCGCAATTTGGACAGAAAAGGAGTTGTTAGGTTGGGATCCTGGGTAGAAACTGGTGATATTTTAGTAGGTAAATTAACGCCTCAGATAGCGAGCGAATCATCTTATATCGCGGAAGCTGGACTACATCAACCGCGTTGTCAAACGCTTCCACTTTCGGTCTATGATGGTACGTAGACATACTCTCCCCCTCTCGTTGCTATGCATCTCCATGGATAGATCTTGCATGAGCGTAGGAATTTTTTTTGAAATTTCATGCTACGTTTCCCAACAAGCACACAAGGCATTCCTTCGGTATTCGGGAGTTGCATAATCTCATAGTTGAAGGAACATGTATTTGACATGAAGAAAGCAATAGCAATAAAACTGAACGATCATTATGCTAAGCTAACGGATGGGTCTTGTCCATCACATCATTCTCTTAATGATGTGATCCGTTATCAAATGACAACTCATGTCCATGGTTAGGAAACCATAACCATCTTTGATCAACGAGCTAGTCAAGTAGAGGCTCACTAGGGACACGGTGTTTGTTTATGTATTCACACATGTATTTAGGTTTCCGATCAATACAATTCTAGCATGAATAATAAACCTTTATCATGAATAAGGAAATATAAAATTACAACTTTATTATTGCCTCTAGGGCATATTTCCTTCACTTGCAACAAGGCCAAGCTTCTAGGCTACCCTTGCACTCATGTCCTCCGAGTGGCTGCAGATCAAAAAATCAGTGTCAAACCATACATATCGACGTACTTCAACATGACCAATCTATACAACATCTGGAACGGTGGGTTCTGGGCTTGGGGCATTGATATGAACTACAAATTGTTGTGGCCAGATGGGCCCAAATGGGTTCCGAACGCCGCATTGATGAGAACCGCCAAGGGACGACGTCACTCTAGGCGTCATTGCAATGACATGGACCATCGCCAGTCGGGATAACCAAGGCAATGTCGCGTTTGCAGGTGCCCTGGGCACTCATGTAAGGAATGCTCGTATCAAGGCAACAACCCCATGTGATGTTGTTATATTTGTACTCATTATGTTATCTTTCATTTGTAATCATGCTATTAACTTCAAATATTTAATTTGAATTGAACTCGCTCTGTTTAATTTTATTTGTATTTATCATGTTAATTTTTATTTTTATTTGTGGTGTTCAGTGTTATTTGTTCTGATGACTATGTGTGTGCAGGTTATGGCCGAACTGCCAGTCCTTTTGCAGGGGTAGCATGACAAGGGCCACCATTGCCACCTTTACTTAAACCCAAACCATGATAATCCTCCTCTTAGCTTCAGGCTTCAAACCGTAAAGAACACATGGATAGGAGATGATTCTTTCATTGCACATCTTGAGGCTTATGGACTACTTGGTTTTGCAAGCCTCACATCTAGCAAACCCCAATTCACTTTGGACCCATCTCTTTTGACCTCCCTCATTGACCGATGGAGACCTGAAATCCACACCTTTCATTTTTGTTGTGGGGAGCTTGCACCTACCCTGAAAGATGCATCTATGATCATTGCTCTACCAATTAGAGGTGAGCCATTGGTCCCTCCACGAGTCTCAGCATCTTGGCCAGACCATGTCTTAGTCCGTCTTTGGGTGACAATGAAAGAAGCACAGCGTCCTGGTCCGCCTCGGGGTGTCCCACTCGCATGGATTCGTGAGTATTTTAGCCATATCTCTCCATGTCAGGGATCTCGATGCCCGAGGAAACTCGTTTGCCAGACATAAACCAGTATGGCAGACAATGGCCATACACTGGAGGCGATGGATCTCAGCAGGCACTCATGTCTACATTTTCTACGCATTTACAATGATATCATATATTATCCTCTAACAGTTTATTTTCATAAAAAATTTGTTTCCAGTACGGTGAACAATGGCCATACACTGGAGTTGAGTGATCACAATGCTACGACACCGCAGAAGTATGTTCATACATAATAAGTAATTACTCGGATACATAATTTTCATGCCTCATATTTACATATGGTTTTTGTGTGCAGGAAAGTATTGATCCTACATGGCACGATGAGGACACCCAACTTGGCCTCAACACAAACATCCTTAGAGCATCCCATAATGTTGGCAACACGGTTCTAGTAATAATTACAGACTTCATCCAACAGAACGTTATTGGGCCATCTTATATCCCTCCGGAGTTAGAACCAAACACCTACAATTTCGTATTCGGATCTCAATATGGATTGCAGACTCCACCACCTATGCAGGAGTCACGAACACGGGAAGACAAGGGGGAGTACGGCCGTGGTCTTCGTGTACACCGACCACCTAATTGCTTGTCGCCTTCCTGTCGTCGGGAAAGGCCAGCTGGCCGTCGTCGAGTAGGGTGATTTTCCTATCTATGTGTGCGACCTATTCTATCTATCTATCTATGAAAGTTTCAGACTTTTTAAAGATGTATGTAGGAGACATCTAGGTATGAAGAAATAAAAATGCATCTGAATTATGACATTAAAGTAGTACATCTCAAATAAAGATACAACACAATGCTGATGCATCATCATATAGAAACTACATGAAGTCATCCTCACTATTCTCACTAACATGGGGATTCTAGAGGTCTTCACGATTGAGTCCAAATGTTACCTAAACAAGTTTCCCTGGCATAAACTCATCAGCGGAATCATAATCAGCATCAACGCCCTTTGTCGATGCAGCACTCTTACCTAACTTACTCCTCTTCGAGCTAACACTACCCTTGGATCTTCTGACCTCTTTTGCTCGGCATAAAGTCTTCATCATCATCATCGCTCTTCATGTGCTAAGAGCTAGCGCCACCATTCCCTGATGCAACTCTGCCCTTGGATCTGTTCTGAGCTTGCTTGCTTGGCATAAAGTCATCATCGTCTATGCTCACTTTCTTTAAGGTTGCGGCACCCCTAGCTGATGCGGCACTTTGGGCAGGTCTTAAAGAGTTGGCACCAGACATGGCTAGATAAATGGCTATGGAAAGATGTAGAACAAAACAAGCTAGGGGTGGTTTTATAGGGTTATCAAGGCAAGAGATAAGGTGTGGAAAAATGGCGGGAAAGAAAATGGGGGGGGGGATTGATGGAACAAAATTTGCTCAAAAAATGGTGGGAAGAATTTATGGCACAAAAAAATAGGCGGGAAGAAAATGTCACATTTTATTTCAAAGCTACATGATTTTCATTACGACACTGTACAACTAAAAATAAGATACATTGAACTATTGAAATAAAGCTAGATTTAACTTTTGAAATTAAGATACAAACATTTGCGAAATTTAAGATACTACCACAGGAATCTACTCAGTCCGATGTGGATATTTTTCCTTTTCCATCGCTAGCTTCTTCTGCTTCCTTGGCGTCATGAGCCCTTTCTTTCTTTCTCTGTCTCTCTGCCTCACGAGCGTCCTTTCGCTGCCATTCCTGCTCCTCCATGCGATGAGCCTCTTCCCTATTTTTCTTCCCTAAATCCTGAAAGAAACGCTGTTGCTCGGCATTGTATTCTTTTAACTCTCTCTCTTGCTCTGATTTCTCCTTTGTTGCCGCCTTTTCATGTCGCTCTTCCACGTAGAAACTATCCCATGCATGGCGACTTCTTTCACGAATCTTAGTCACTATCCAAGCCGGCATCTCTGTGTCAATCCAACAATAGTACATGCATGGAAGCGGAGGAGACTACAACAACAACAAGAATGTTAATAAACAATCAACCAAAAAACCAACAGTGTGTCTATTCATGATGGATAAAGCATATCGAAAGCTTGTCGTACTGTGAACCAGCTACGGGTGGATCTTCCTCATAATTGCCACACATGAAAAACTTCATGCCCAACCAGTCTGAAAAATCTACCACCTCCTTCACTTTGCAAAGATCGCCACACCAACACCGCAGGATAGCCACCCCCGGAGGCAAACTCATAGCAACTACAAAAGTGTGACACACTAGGTCTTGTGGCGATCTCAAGGGTGCTTGATGAAGGATGAAGAGAGGCTCAGTGCCTCGTTTTATAGGCTCGGATGACAAATGTGATGGCGGGAAAATAGGACGCAAACTGACGAAATTCTAGGCGGGAATCACGTAGTTCTCCACTGCCAAACACGCACAGGAATCAGCACCGTCTGCATAGGAATCAGCATCGTCTGCAGGTCTGTTGGCTCGCACGCAGCTGTGCACTGCATGTTGCCTCGCGCCTGGGTGGCAGGGCCAACCTGCCTTGCCCCATTCTGTCTGGGCTCGGTGCGGGTCGGGGGTTCTTGTTACATGCCACACGCCGCCTCCCGCCATGGTGACAGGGACTGTCGCCTATGCGCGTGGTGGCAGGTGGCACGTGTCAGCTGGCATGCTTGCTGCCACAGCTAGGCTGGTCTGTTCTGATAATTCGTCTCAGAACGGGTCTTTTTTATCAATACCGCTGGGAAGGTGGTCCTTTTTGACAAAAAATCCTCCACTCGCACCTCGCCTTATGCCCTCACCCACCATCCCGTCGCGAGCGCAAGGTTGCGGCGCTACTGTTGCACGCACCCGGCTATAGCTACCTGCCGCCGCAAGCCGGTATGGATACACACGAGGGGTTGCCAGGCCGGGATGTTGTGACCCGCCGGTGTTGATGCTAGAAGCGTTGTCCCCGGATGCGACGACCCCCACAGGTGTGGATACTTGGAGCGGCCAGTGGGATGCTGGTTCTCCCCGGCGGTGATGCTACAACCGTGAAAGTGCAACTAATCCCTAGGTGGTTTTGGTAATTCATAACAACATATAGCTCACTGAACTAATATCCATTCAAGATAAATATTTCAGGATGTTCAATGATTAGCATGGCATGGACTAGATATGTGGACCCCTCAAAATGCTAAGGACAAAGATTGGCAAAAGCTCAAGACTCTTCATTTCTATTTTAGTGATCCAAGATCACATTGAGTCCATAGGAAAGCCAATACTATTAAAAGGGGATGAGGTGTTGCTTAATGGCTTACTTGCTCAAGTGCTTAGAGATATTGCTCCTAAAACCCTCAGCCACTTTCTCCATCCAAATATTTCCAAACCCTAAACTCCAACTCGGCCCCACCGATATTTCCTACCCAGAGCCATCGAGTTCATATGACATAGCCACAGCCAGAAACCCTAACAGTTTGGACTCACCGATACGGATCTCGGTCCCACCGAGATGGCCTTGCCAACTCTCTGTTATCTGTTGCAATTATTCGGTCTCACCGAAATTGCAATCAGTCTCACCGAGATGGCTTGACCAACTCTCTGTTGCCTTATTGCTTCACTTCGGTCTCACCAAGTTGATGCAATCGGCGCCACCGAGACGAGGTTTGCCCTAAGCCCTAGCACGTCGGTCCCATCGAGATTCCTAACATTCACATTTTTGACTCATCGATGCCATCGAGTTTAACCATTTGGCCCCACCAAGATGAGTCAAATGTGTGTAACTATTAGATTTTGTGTGGAGGCTATATATACCCCTCCACCCCCTTCTCCATTTGAGAGAGAGCCATCAGAACGTGCCTACACTTCCACCATTCATTTTCTGAGAGAGAACCACCTACTCATGTGTTGAGATCAAGAGATTCCATTCCTACCATTTGAACCTTGATTTCTAGCCTTCCCCAAGTTGCTTTCCACTCAAATCACTCTTCCACTATAGCCATCTCTGAGAGAGAGAGAGAGAGTTGAGTGTTGGGGAGACTATCATTTGAAGCACAAGAGCAAGGAGTTCATCATGAACACACCATCTATTACCTTTTGGAGAGTGGTGTCTCCTAGATTGGTTAGGTGTCACTTGGGAGCCTCCGTCATGATGTGGAGTTGAACCAAGAAGTTTGTAAGGGCAAGGAGATCGCCTACTTTGTGAAGATCTGCCCGAGTGAGGCAAGTCCTTCGTGGGCGATGGCCATGGTGGGATAGACAAGGTTGCTTCTTTGTGGACCCTTCGTGGGTGGAGCCCTTCATGGACTTGCGCAGCCGTTACCCTTCGTGGGTTGAAGTCTCCATCAACATGAACGTACAATAGCACCACCTATCGGAACCACGCCAAAAATCTTCGTGTGTCCATTGCGTTTGCCTTCTCCAAACCCTTCCCTTTACCTTCATATGCAATGTTTACTTTTCGCTGCTATACTCTTAGAATTGCATGTGTAGGTTGATTGCTTGACTTGTGCAAATTGCTAAAATATGCCCACAACTATAATTGGGAAAGAGATAGATTTTTATTTGGTCAAGTAGTCTAATCACCCCCTCTAGACATACTTTCGATCCTACAAGTGGTATCAGAGCTTTGGCTCCATTAGCCTTGATTTCCATAACTTTGGTGATCATTGTTACTTCTTGAGCTTGCGTTGGTTTTTCCCTTGAAGAGGAAAGGGTGATGCATCAAAGTAGAGATAAGTATTTCCCTTAGTTAGAGAACCAAGGTATCAATCCAGTAGGAGACAACGCACAAATCACCTAATACCTGCACAAACAATAAAACACTTGCACCCAACGCGATAAAGGGGTTGTCAATCCCTTCACGGTTAATTGCAAAAGTGAGATCCGATAGAGATAGATAAACAAAAGATAAAATATTTTTGGGTTTTTTGGTATATAGATCTGAAAATAAAAGATTGCAAAATAGTAGATCGGAAACTAATATGATGGAAAATAGTAGACCGGAAACTTATATGATGGAAAATAGACCCGGGGGCCATAGGTTTCACTAGAGGCTTCTCTCAAGATAGCAAATAATACGGTGGGTGAAAAAATTACTGTCGAGCAATTGATAGAAAAGCGCAAAGTTATGACGATATCCAAGGCAATGATTATGAAAATAGGCACCACGTCCATGTCAAGTAGACCGAAACAATTCTGCATCTACTACTATTACTCCACACATCGACCGACTCCTGCCTGCATCTAGAGTATTAAGTTCATGAAGAACAGAGTAACGCATTAAGTAATATGACATGATATAGAGGAATAAACTCAAGCAATATGATGTAAACCCCATCTTTTTATCCTCGATGGCAACAATACAATACGTGCCTTGCTGCCCCTATTGTCACTGGGAAAGGACACCGCAAGATTGAACCCAAAGCTAAGCACTTCTCCCATTGCAAGAAAAACCAATCTAGTTGGCCAAACCAAACCGATAATTCGAAGAGAATTACAAAGATATCAAATCATGCATATAAGAATTCAGAGAAGATTCAAATAATATTCATAGATAAGCTGATCATAAATACACAATTCATCGGATCTCGACAAACACACCGCAAAAGAAGATTACATCGAATAGATCTCCAAGAACAACGAGGAGAACATAGTATTGAGAATCAAAGAGAGAGAAGAAGCCATCTAGCTACTAGCTATGGACTCGTGGGTCTGGGGTAAACTACTCACGCTTCATCGGAAGGGCAATAGAGTTGATGTAGAAGCCCTCCGTGATCGAATCCCCCTCCGGTAGGGTGCCAGAAAAGGTCCCTAGATGGGATCTCATGGGTACAGAAGGTTGCGGCGGTGGAAAAGTCTTTTTTTGGATGCTTCTGGTGGTTTGGGAACATATGTGAATATATAGGCAAAATAATTAGGTCAGGGGAGTCACGGGGGGCCCACAAGGCAAGGGGCGCGCCCTACCCCCTGGGCGCGCCCTCCACCCTTGTGGCCGCCTCGTGGCTCCTCCGACTTCATCTCCAAGTCTCCTGGGTGTCTTCTATTCCAAGAAAAATCATCGCGAAGGTTTTATTCCATTTGGACTCTGTTTGGTATTCCTTTTCCATGAAGCTAAAAAACAAGGAAAAAACAGAAACTGGCACTGGGCTCTAGGTTAATAGGTTAGTCCCAAAAATAATATAAAATACAATAATAATGCATATAAAACATCCAAAACAGATAATATAATAGCATGGAACAATAAAAAATTATAGATACGTTGGAGACGTATCAAGCATCCCCGAGCTTAATTCCTGCTCGTCCTCGAGTAGGTAAATGATAAAAACAGAATTTTTAATGTGGAATGCTACCTAACATATTTATCAGTTAAAGTTTTCTTTATTGTGGCATGAATGTTCAGATCCATAAGATTCAAAACAAAAGTTTAATATTGACATAAAAACAATAATACTTCGAGCATACTAACAAGGCAATTATGTCTTCTCAAAACAACATGCCAAAGAAAGCTTATCCCTACAAAATCATATAATCTGGCTATGCTCCATCTTCATCACACAAAATATTCAAATCATGCACAACCCCGATGACAAGCCAAGCAATTGTTTCATACTTTTAGCGTTCTCAAACCTTTTCAACTTTCACGCAATACATGAGCGTGAGCCATGGACATAGCACTATAGGTGGAATAGAATATGGTGGTTGTGGAGAAGACAAAAAAAAGAAGGAGATAGTCTCACATCAACTAGGCGTATTAACGGGCTATGGAGATGCCCATCAATAGATATCAATGTGAGTGAGTAGGGATTGCCATGCAACAGATGCACTAGAGCTATAAGTGTATGAAAGCTCAAAAGAAAACTAAGTGGGTGTGCATCCAACTTGCTTGCTCATGAAGACCTAGGGCAATTTCAGGAAGCCCATCATTGGAATATACAAGCCAAGTTCTATAATGAAAATTTCCCACTAGTATATGAAAGTGAAAAAATAGGAGACTCTCTATCATGAAGATCATGGTGCTACTTTGAAGCACAAGTGTGGAAAAAGGATAGTAGCATTGCCCCTTCTCTCTTTTTATCTCATTTTTTTGTTTGGCTTCTTTGGCCTCTTTTTTTTTTATTATTTTTCATCTGGAGTCTCATCCTGACTTGTGGGGGAATCATAGTCTCCATCATCCTTTCCTCACATGGGACAATGCTCTAATAATGAAGATCATCACACTTTTACTTACTTACAACTCAAGAATTACAACTCGATACTTAGAACAAAATATGACTCTATATGAATGCCTCCAGCGGTGTACCAGGATGTGCAATGAATCAAGAGTGACATGTATGAAAGAATTATGAACGGTGGCTTTGCCACAAATACGATGTCAACTACATGATCATGCAAAGCAATATGTCAATGATGAAGTGTGTCATAATAAAATGGAACGGAGGAAAGTTGCATGGAAATATATCTCGGAATGGCTATGGAAATGCCATAATAGGTAGGTATGGTGGCTGTTTTGAGGAAGGTATATGGTGGGTGTATGGTACCGGCGAAAGTTGCGCGGCACTAGAGAGGCTAGCAATGGTGGAAGGGTGAGAGTGCATATAATCCATGGACTCAACATTAGTCATAAAGAACTCACATACTTATTGCAAAAATCTATTAGTCATCGAAACAAAGTACTACGCGCATGCTCCTAGGGGGATAAATTGGTAGGAAAAGACCATCGCCCGTCCCCGACCGCCACTCATAAGGAAGACAATCAATAAATAAATCATGCTTCGACTTCATCACATAATGGTTCACCATACGTGCATGCTACGGGAATCACAAACTTTAACACAAGTATTTCTACAATCCACAATTACTCACTAGCATGACTCTAATATCACCATCTCTATATCTCAAAACAATCATAAGGAATCAAACTTCACATAGTATTCAATGCACTTTATATGAAAGTTTTTATTATATCCCTCTTGGATGTCTATCATATTAGGACTAAATTCATAACCAAAGAAAATTACCATGCTGTTTAGAGACTCTCAAAATAATATAAGTGAAGCATGAGATTTCAATAATTTCTATAAATTAAAGCCATCGCCGTGCTCTAAAAATATATAAGTGAAGCACTAGAGCAAAATTGCCTAGCTCAAAAGATATAAGTGAAGCACATAGAGTATTCTAATAAATCACGATTCATGCATGTCCTTCTCAAAAGGTGTATACAGCAAGGATGATTGTGGCAAACTAAAAAGTAAAGACTCATATAATACAAGACGCTCCAAGCAAAACACATATCATGTGGTGAATAAAAATATAGACTCAAGTAAAGTTACCGATAGACGAAGACGAAAGAGGGGATGCCTTCCAGGGCATCCCCAGGATTAGGCTCTTGGTTGTCCTTGAATATTACCTTGGGGTGCCTTGGGCATCCCCAAGCTTAGGCTCTTGCCACACCTTATTCCATAGTCCATCAAATCCTTACCCAAAACTTGAAAACTTCACAACACAAAACTCAACAGAAAATCTCATAAGCTCCGTTAGTATAAGAAAATAAATCACCACTTTTGGTACTGTTGTGAACTCATTATTTATTTATATTGGTGTAATATCTACTGTATTCCAACTTTTCCATGGTTCATACCCCCCGATACTACCCATAGATTCATCAAAATAAGCAAACAACACAAAGAAAACAGAATCTATCAAAAACAGAATAGTATGTGAAGATCCGAATTGTTCTAATACTTATGTAACTCCAAAAATTATGAAAAATTAGGAAAACATAGGAAATTTATATATAAATCTTTTGTAAAAAATTCAGGGTTTTTCAACGCTCCAGTGAATTATTAAATTCTGTGACTGGACGCAAAAGTTTCTGTTTTTTAGCAAGATCAAATCAACTATCACCGTAAGCCATCCTAAAGGTCTTACTTGGCACAAACACTAATTAAAAGACAAAAACACATCTAACCAGAGGCTATATGAAAAATTTATTGAAAAAAAGCAAGGATAAATATTGGGTTGTCTCCCAACAAGCGCTTTTCTTTAAGGCCTTTTTAGCTAGGCATTGAGATTTCGATGATGCTCACATAAAAGACAAGAATTGAAGCACAAAGAGAGCATCATAAAACATGTGGCAAACATATTTAAGTCCAACATAGTTCCTATGCATGGGAATTTTATAATCAAACAAATTTTCGAGGCAAGCAAAAACTAGCATATGCAAGGAAGAAGGAAGAAACAATAGCAATCTCAACATGACGAGAGGTAATTGAGAAACATGAAACTTTTTACAACCATATTTTCCTCTTTCATAATAATTACATGTGGGATCATATTCAAATTCAACAATATAGCTATCACATAACATATTCTCTAGATGATCCACATGCATGCAAAGTTGACACTCTTCCAAAATAGTGGGATTAACATTAACTAAAGTCATGACCTCTCCAAACCCACTTTTATCAAAAAATTCATGAGATTGATCATACTCCAAAGTAGTGGGATCATTATTACCTAGAGTTGACACTCTTCCAAGCCAACTTTCAATATTAACGCAAACATATTCATCATGAGGCTCTAATAAATTTTCAAGATCATAAGAAGAATCACCCCAATCATGATCATTGCAACAAGTAGTGGATATAGCAAAATTAGCATCCCCAAGCTTAGGGTTTTGCATATCATTAGCACAACTGACATTAATAGAATTTATAGTAGAACCATTGCAATCATGCTTTTCATCCAAGGAGCTATCATGAATCACTTCATAAAATTCTTCTTTTAACACTTCATCACAATTTTCAGATTCACGAATTTCAAGCAAAACTTCATAAAGATAATCTAGTGCACTCAACTCACTAGCAATAGGTTCATCATAATTGGATCTCTTAAAAAGATTAGCAAGTGGATGAGGATCCATAAACTTTTAGCAAGCGAAGATGCAAGCAAAAAGAAGGCACATGGTAACACAAGCAAACAAAAGATCGAACGGAAAGAAGGAAAATCTTTTCGAAATTCGTTTTAGAAGTGGGGGAGAGGAAAATGAGAGGCAAATGGCGAATAATGTAATGCAAGAGATGAGAGTTTATAATGGGTACTTGGTATGTCTTGACTTGACATAGATCTCCCCGGCAACGGCGCCAGAAATTCTTCCTGCTACTTCTTGAGCTTGCGTTGGTTTTTCCCTTGAAGAGGAAAGGGTGATGCAGCAAAGCAGAGATAAGTATTTCCCTCAGTTAGAGAACCAAGGTATTAATCCAGTAAGAGACAACGCACAAATCACCTAATACCTGCACAAACAATAAAACACTTGCACCCAACGCGATACAGGGGTGGTCAATCCCTTCACGGTCAATTGCAAAAGTGAGATCTGATAGAGATAGATAAACAAAAGATAAAATATTTTTGGCTATTTTGGTATATAGATCTGAAAATAAAAGATTGCAAAATAGTAGATCGGAAACTAATATGATGGAAAATAGTAGTTCGGAAACTTATATGATAGAAAATAGACTCGGGGGCCATAGGTTTCACTAGAGGCTTCTCTCAAGATAGCAAATAATACGGTGGGTGAACAAATTACTGTCGAGCAATTGATAGAAAAGCGCAAAGTTATGACGATATCCAAGGCAATGATTATGAAATATAGGCATCACGTCCGTGTCAAGTAGACCGAAACGATTCTGCATCTACTACTATTACTCCACACATCGACCGACTCCTGCCTGCATCTAGAGTATTAAGTTCATGAAGAATAGAGTAACGCATTAAGTAAGTTGACATGATGTAGAGGAATAAACTCGAGCAATATGATGTAAACCCCATCTTTTTATCCTCGATGGCAACAATACAATATGTGCCTTGCTGCCCCTACTGTCACTGGGAAAGGACACTACAAGATTGAACCCAAAGCTAAGCACTTCTCCCATTGCAAGAAAAACCAATCTAGTTGGCCAAACCAAGCCGATAATTTGAAGAGAATTACAAAGATATCAAATCATGCATATAAGAATTCAGAGAAGATTCAAATAATATTCATAGATAAGCTGATCATAAATCCAGAATTCATCGGATCTCGACAAACACACCGCAAAAGAATATTACATCGGATAGATCTCCAAGAACAACGAGGAGAACATAGTATTGAGAATCAAAGAGAGAGAAGAACCGTCTAGCTACTAGCTATGGACCCGTAGGTCTGAGGTAAACTACTCACGTTTCATGGGAAGGGTAATAGAGTTGATGTAGAAGCCCTCTGTGATCGAATCCCCCTCCGGCAGGGTGCCGGAAAAGGTCCCTAGATGGGATCTCATGGGTACAGAAGGTTGCGGCAGTGGAAAAGTCTTTTCGTGGATGCTTCTGGTGGTTATGGAACATATGTGAATATATAGGCGAAAGAATTAGGTCAGGGGAGTCACGGGGGGCCCACAAGGCAGGGGGCGCGCCCTACCCCCCTGGGCGCGCCCTCCACCCTTGTGGCCACCTCGTGGCTCCTCCGACTTCATCTCCAAGTCTCATGGGTGTCCTCTGGTCCAAGAAAAATCATCGCGAAGGTTTTATTCCGTTTGGACTCCGTTTGGTATTCCTTTTCCACGAAGCTAAAAAACAAGGAAAAAACAGAAACTGGCACTGGGCTCTAGGTTAATAGCTTAGTCCCAAAAATAATATAAAATAGCATAATAATGCATATAAAACATCCAAAACAGATAATATAATAGCATGGAATAATAAAAAATTGTAGATACATTAGAGACGTATCAATCATAGCCTTGGTTTCACAACCTAGGAGAGTATGGCGTCTAGCAAGGGAAATTACCACCGTAGAGGTCCTTACTTTGATGGTACAAATTTTGCTAGTTGGAAGTATAAGATGAAAATTGATATTCTTGGTCATAACCCTGCCGCTTGGGCTGTTGTTCGTATTGGCTAACAAGGTGAATACTTTGAAGATGGAAAAGAACCGGATCGTGAAGCCACCGTGGACGAATTGAAGATGTTGCAATACAATACTCAAGCTTGCGATATTCTCTTCAATGGATTATGCCCCGAAGAATTCAACAAAATCAGCCGCCTTGAGAATGCAAAGGAAATTTGGGATACTTTGGTTGACATGCACGAAGGTACCGAGTCCGTCAAGAAATCCTAGTTGGATGTGCTTCAAAGTCAACTTGAGAAGTTCAAGATGAAGGATGGTGAAGGAGTCACTGAAATGTACTCTAGGCTTGCTCTCATCACAAATGAGATTGCCGGCTTAGGAAGTGAAGACATGACCAAAAAAATTATCATCAAGAAGATCCATAAAGCCTTTGATGGAAAATATGATACAGTGTGCACTTTGATCCAAATGATGCCCAATTACAAAGATCTCAAGCCCACGGAAGTCATTGGTAGAATTGTTGCAGGGATGATGCAGCACAGCTACGGTAAGTATTTCCCTCAGTTATGAAACCAAGGTATCAATGCAGTAGGAGAACCAAGCAACACTATGTAAACGATACCTGCACACAAAGAATAAATACTTGCAACCCGACGCGTAAGAGGGGTTGTCAATCCCTCCACGCTAAAAAGATAGATTGGTTTATATGATATTGGGTAAATAGATCTGAAAACACGAAATAAAATAAGTAAAGAAAAAGTGCAGCAAGGTATTTTTGGGTTTTTGGTATAATAGATCTGAAAACAAATATGATAAAAGATAGATCTGAAAGCTATATGATAAAAGACTAGCACATATGCCCGTGCGTTGCAACAGAAGAAAAATTAGTATGCATTTAAAGTTAGTGAGAATTATATGTGCAAGCAAAATCGTGTGCGCACGTGAAAAATGAACATTTAGCTTCTTAGTTTCACCGGATGTGAAGTAATCAGTTCGCTATTTTTCCATTCATGTATCGAGGGCATTTAAGAGTTTTGTTACGTCATCGTACGCCAGAGAACGCCCATGAATGATTCAATCTACTTTCCTTTCAATCAAGGAGATTTTAAGGTATGAAGTTTCTGAATATTATAGTAAACATGAAAAAAAAATCCTGAACAGTTTTTTGAAAATTATGTACACTTCTAGAAAAATGTGAACAAAATTTGAAACAAGAACATCCTTTAAAATTGACAAACATTTTTTGAAAACACCAACTTTTTATGAAAACATGAAGATTATTTGAATTTGTGAACATTTTTTTAGAATGGGAACATGTGTTGAAAATTCATAACATTTTTCGAAAATGTCTATCTTTTAACATTATTTCGAATTGTGAAAAATTCACTAACACAAGAATGTTTTCAAATTTGGAGCATTTTTTAAATTACTATTTTATTTTTGGAAATCTCAAATAATTTTGAAAAATATAAAAGTTTTCAAAAAAAGGGAAACATTTTTCAAATTACGAATATTTTTAAAAATAGCAACAAATTTGGTAGTACTGAAAATTTTGTATAATTTGTTTTTTTTAATTCTGAAAGTTTTTTTGAGATTTTTGAATTTATGAAATAAATTCTATGAGAAAAATAAACTTGGATGTGAAAAAAGAGATAGAGGAAAGAGAATAAAAATAGAAATAAAACAGAGAAACAAAGAAACATATGTGGTTAAAAGAGATAGGGCCAACCCATTATTGGTTGTCCTGTGCGAAGCTCCGACTATTTGTCGCCCTGTGAAAAAATAGAGTTTTTCATAGCGGCGTGGGCAAAAACATAAGTGGGCTTGTTTCGCTGGGCCACAAGGCGCAGCCCACGTACAAAATTCTGGAAAGCCTTTTTTTTTGGCAGACGAACGCATAAGAATTTAGTACCACCTCGGATAGAAAAAAAAATTCTTTTCGGCGGTGAACGGATGAAAAAATTAGCGAAATGCACCTTGCTTTATTAGTAGGTATAGATAGACCCGGGACCGTAGATTTCACCAGTGGCTTCTCTCGAGAAAATAGCATACGGTGGGTAAAAAAATTACTGTTGGGCAATTGATAGAAGAACAAATAATTATGACGATATCCAGGCAATGATCATGAATATAGGCATTACGTCCAAGATTAGTAGACCGAGACGATTCTGCACGTACTACTATTACTCCACACATCGACCGCTATCCAGCATGCATCTAGTGTATTAAGTTCATGGAGAAACAGAGTAATGCAATAAGAATGATGACATGATGTAAACAAGATCTATTCATGTAGGAATAGACCCCATCTTGTTATCCTTAATAGCAACAGTACATACGTGCCTCGCTACCACTTCTGTTTCTGGGTGAGGACACCGTAAGATTGAACCCATCACAAAGCACCTCTTCCTTGCAAGAAAAATCAATCTAGTTGCCCTAACTAAACCAAAGATTCGGAGAAGAAATATGAGGCTATAAATAATCATGCATAAAAGAGATCAAAGAAGACTCAAATAACTTTCATGGATATAGATCTGATCATAAACTCGAACTTCATCGGATCCCAACAAACACACCGCAAAAAGTCATTACATCAAATAGATCTCCAAGAGACCATTGTATTGAGAATCAAAAAGAGAGAAGAAGCCATCTAGCTACTGTCCTACGGACCCGTAGGTCTATGGTGAACTACTCACGCATCATCGGAGGAGCACCAATGAGGATGATGAACCCCTCTGTGATCGTGTTCCCCTCCGACAAAGTGCCGGAATAGGGCTCTAGATTGGATCTCGTGGTTCTGGAACTTGCGGCGGCTGGAATTGTGTTTTCGTCGACTCCCCTAGGGTTTCTCGAATATTTGGGTATTTATAGAGCTGAGAGGCAATGGAGGAGACCACCATGGGCCCCACAACCCATCAGAGAGCGCCAGGAGCCTCTGGTGCACCTTGGTGTCTTGTGGGCCCCACGGGCCTCCCCCCAGGTGCTTCCTTGGCTCCCAAGTTGTCTTCTGGTCCAACAAAAATCTTCAAAAGTTTTGCTGCATTTGGACTCCGTTTGATAGGGATATTCTGCGAAGTAAAAAACAAGCAAGAAACAGCAACTGGCACTGGGCACTATGTCAATAGGTAATCCGAAAAAATGATATAAATTTGCTATAAAATGATTGTAAAACATCCAAGAATGATAATATAACAGCATGGAATAATCAAAAATTATAGATATGTTGGAGATGTATCAAGACTCTCTCGTAGAAGCAAGGATTCGGAAAGGAAAGACAATTCATCAAAGAGCTACACAAGACGAAGACATCAAGATCACGTTGGTGAATGGGTATCCAGTTCCGACTTTGACAAGTACTCCGAGAGAAGCTATCACTCCGACTCTGATTATACTAAAGATGAAGGTGTTGCCGGTCTTGCACTTGTTTCATCCAACTCCTACGACATATTTGACTCACCAAATGAAGGAATTGGAAGATGTTTCATGGCTAAAGGCCCCAACGTATCACACCCTGAGTATGTTGATTTTAATAGTGATGAAGATGATTTGCTAGGTGATGATGATTTACTTGTTGACAAAACTAGTGATGAAAACTATGATGAAGTTGTTAGTAATCATGCTAATCAAGATGAAACGAATGACAATGATAAGAAGGAGATTGAGCGTCTAACTAAAGAACTAAACACTCTTAACTTAGCTCATGAAACAACTCAAGAGGATCATAGAGAGCTCCTAAGGACTCATGAGAAGCTACGCTTCGAGAAGCTAAATCTAGAGTAAGAGCATGAGTTTCTAAAAGCTATCAATGATGATCTTCGAAAGAAGAGTTCTTCTTACATCGCCAAACGTCTCCTCTTGTCTACTTATATGCCACAAGTAAAATCTAGCAACAAGAACAAGAAAGATTCTTCCTCTAGTAGTAACAATAATCATGCTAAATCCAATATTGTTGCTTCTAGTAGTTCTCTTGATTCCACTAATGATTCTCTAAGCCAAGTTACACTTGAGCAAGAAAATAGCTTATTGAAGGGAATCTTTTATATCTAAATAGGGGCACCCCACTAGATGATTTTCCTGCCTTCTCATGAAGCCACGTCACTCCAATTGTTATAGCCGTTGATTTGGAAGTCTGTAGCCGTTTGATCAAAGGTTCAGAAAATTACTAAGGGCTGCCACCGCTAAGTGAACTGAAGATACCGTTTCGTTCTTTCGCAGCCGTGTCGCTCGCTACTGGCCTCCGACTCAGTTTTTTTGGGCTGGGCGTACACTCCACCGATTTGGACACTAGAAAGCCCATTGGAAGCCCATAGCTATCCATCGGAAGACTACCACGAGCCACCCTTCCGTCTTGCGTGAACCTGCGCCGCCAGCCGCACCTGCTGACCCTGCCGCCCCTCATGCTCTCCCACCAGCCGCCACCACCGATGGTTGCCTCCGGCCAACCGCCCCTGCTGACCCTGCTGCCCTCACCGCCGACGGTCCCCGGCGAGCAACCTCTCCAGAGATGCGGGATCCACCCGCCGCCACCATGGATTCCGCCGCTACGCCCCAATCGATGGTCCTCATGGCCAGCCACCGCCGGTGACTTACGCCGCCATGCCCAATGGCCCCCCCTGCCAGTCACCACCGCTACACAGATGAGCATTAATTCCATCAAATTCCTTGTCTTCCCCGCTTTTATGTCGCAAAATCTTCCACCTCCATGCCACAAATGCATATGAAACGGCCTTGCAGCACTCAATTTACGGCCCCCATTATCTCTTGCTTCATTACCCTGCAAATGCGGAAAAGGTTGTGCTTATAACCCCTCTGTACTACCATACGCATCGACCATGAACGCCTGCTCACATCCACATCTGGGAACCAACCTCAGCCCTACTAGGTGCACACTAACTCTTTTCAGCCCTCTCTGAAGATTTCTATCCTGACAAGATTATGCTTTCCAATTTCTTAGGTTGTGCTAGGGATGAAAGGATGTTGAGCATGTAGGTTTTTTGCTACTCGGATTGGCCACATTACTTCACAGGTTGCTTGCTCCTTGCATTTCTTTCAGATTCTTATTTCATAATATTACTATTTGATTATGATACACGCTTAGACAAATTGGTTAGCAGTGCGGCCTGCACATGTTTCTAATTTAGGATAGACATAGTACAAAAGCCAATATCATCATTTACTAAATTATTTGTTTATTTCTATTTTATCAGTACATTGTAGTTATTTTCCTCCTGCTGCACGCTTCCTGTTTTCAGTCACCCAGGATTTCTCCTATCCCTCAACTTATGTTTTAAATTTTTGCAGATTGTTCTCTGGATTGAAAGGCGCTTCAACTTCTGCTTAGTAGGTCTCTTGCTCCTCGGATTGGCTTCATTTCATTTTTGCAGCGGTCTCCTGCTTCTTCCATTGGTATGCAAACATATGCACCATCCATTTCTTTCCATGCATATTAGATACCATATGAATTTCCTACCCTAGATTGTCTTCTGTGATATATTTATTCAAACATATAGGCTACATTCTGCTTCCATTTAAGGCAATTTTGTGTGCATTCTTTGCAAAGATGGATAGCTCCACAAATTCTTCTACAAATTGTGGTATCCGTTCAGTACCACGCGGTCGTGGGCGCCCCCGTCGTCAGTCTCAACCAGTTGTCATACCTGAAATAAACCAATCTGCTTCTTCCGATAACCGCCGGCGACGTACACAACTTAGAAATAGAGGTTAGTTAGGATATTTTTGTCCCTTATATATTTTTCCATCGGCCTATGCTTCATATCAACCAGCAAAAACATCTACAGATGAACGTTCAGTACGTCGACGATTAACCGGAGAGTCCTCTACATCAGCTTTGGAAACACCAAATTTGGCATTAATCCATAATCGTAAGCTCTTATTGTTTACCAATTAGTGTATTGCAGATTGAAGTATCCTTTTTGTACAAATTAAGAGAAATATACACGGACTATCTTTCAGGAACTATCTTTCAACCCTTAAACCTTGGGGGGCCCACACATTCATGCAAACATTGTGGTTCTTTGTTTTGGTATGAAGAGCGTATCCGCAGAGAGCGACACACCTCTGATCCAACATATAATCTGTGTTGTAAAGGAGGGAAAATCTTGCTGAAACCATATGATCCTCCTCCCCAGTCTTTAATGGATTTATTGACCTCACAGAATACTGCAATTTCGAACCACTTTTTTGATCATATTCGGCAGTATAATACCATGTTTGTGATGACTTCAATGGGCGCTAAAGTTATTGAATCCATAAATGATGGCCGAGCACCCTATGTTTTCAAGATTAGTGGTCAAGTCTGCCATCGTATCGGTTCTCTAATGCGACCTGAGAATCGTCGACCAGAATATGCACAATTGTACATCTATGATAGAGAGCATGAGGTTAGAAACCGCATAAATAGTACTGCATCTTCTGGACGTTCATCATCTCGGTCTTCGTCTGCCCGCCCTTCTTTCAATGCTAATCAAGATATTGTCCAGTCCCTTATATCGATGCTTAACACCCATAATCCCATAGTGAAACTATTTAGAACAGCACAGGAAAGATTGACTGCAGATGCTCCTGATCAGTTCTTTATCAGATTATACGGCAAGCCTGACGCACATGGAGACATCTATAGTGCTCCGGTCGCATCTGAGGTTGTAGGGTTGGTTGTTGGTGATACTGGGTCAACTGATGTTGGGCGGGACATTATAATAGATAACCGTTCATCAGGATTACAACAAATCAATGAAAAACATTGCAAGTTTATGGCTATGCAGTATCCTCTATTATTTCCATATAGAGAGGATGGTTACCATGATGACCTCATGTACCGCACCTCGCCACAAAGGCAAGCTATAAACCGTCAAAAAGTAACTATGCTAGAGTACTATGCATATAGATTGCATGATAGACCAGGTGATTTCAACACGCCATTGAGAGGTAAAAGATTGACACAAGCTTATGAAGTGGACAGTTATTGTTGTGTTGAAGAATATCGTATTGCCTTCTATCGCAAGCCTGGATTTCAGAAAAAATATAGATCATCACCATATAATGAGTTGGCCAATTCCGTCTCAAGAGGTAATACATCCGGTTCTTCAGTTGGTCAAAGGATTATATTACCATCTTCATTCACTGGAGGCCCACGATATATGTACCAAAACTATCAAGACTCCATCACTATATGTAGGAAATATGGCTGTCCAGATCTCTTTGTCACATTCACTTCAAATGCAGCTTGGCTTGAAATAGTAGAGGCTCTATCATCCATTCCGGGGCAACAACCTTCTGACCGTCCAGATATTGTCAATAGGGTATTCAAAATGAAGCTAAATATGCTAATGGATGATATTAAAAAGAAACAATTCTTCGGACCAATGAATGCAGGTAATTTGTCTTCTCCACATCATTAATTGATTTAATGTTGCCTGAATCCAACATTTCCTTTACGTAAATAACATGCCTATCTTTTGTAGTTATCTACACCATTGAATTTCAGAAACGTGGACTTCCTCATGTCCATATCATCATATGGTTATCCAAAGATGAACCCCTAGATGCGAAAAAGATAGACTTTCTTATTTCGGCTCAGTTGCCAGATCCTAAAAATGACCCAGTAGGTTATGATGCTATATCTTCATTCATGATACATGGGCCTTGTGGAAATCTAAATACTCAATCTCCCTGTATGTCTGAAGGAAAATGCACAAAATTCTATCCCAAAGAATTCTGTGAGCAAACTACTATACTGGAGAATGGTTTCACACAATATGCTCGGCCTAACAATGGAATAACTGTCAACAAAAATGGAGTTGACATTGATAACAGATTTGTTGTTCCTCACAATGTCGACTTGGTAGTTAAATACCAAGCTCACATAAATGTAGAGAAGGTTAATCATGATGGCATGCACAAATATCTTTTCAAGTATGTCACAAAAGGATTTGACTGTGCTAGAACTAAAATCCATTCTAATTCTGGATCATCCAATTCATCAAGTGAAACAGTCAATGAAATAGAAAATTATCTAGAAGTTCGCTGTATCACACCAAATGAGGCTGCTTGGTGCTTGCTAGAGTATGATATTCACTATGCAGACCCTTCTGTAGAAAGACTTCCATTTGAGAATAATGTTATTTACTCAGAAGATGATGACCTTGAAGAAGTGATTGAAAATCCAAGGAATATGACAACTAAGTTGACTGCATGGTTAGAAGCTAATATGCAACACCCTCTGGCTAAACAATATACCTACATAGAATTTCCTGAATATTTTACATGGCACTCCAACTCAAATGGCAAATACTGGGATTATCGTCATGGTTCTAGAAGAATTGGCAGAATTGCTTATGTCAACCCTTCCCAAGGGGACCTTCACTATCTACGTTTGTTGCTCAACATTTTCAAAGGTCCAACCTCCTTCGCTCAAATCAGAACTATAAATGGCCATGAATATCCTACATTTCGTGCTGCATGTGAGGCTTTAGGTCTCCTTGGTGATGATGAAGAATGGTCCAATGCTTTAAAAGATGCCGCTTAATGGGCCATGCCTTACCAGTTATGCCAGTTGTTTGTCACAGTTTTGCTCTTTTGTGAAGTAACAAATCCTAGAAAACTTTTTGATGACCACGCGTAAAAAATGTATGAAGATGCAGCCCATCAATTGAATCACAACCGTGGTCAAGCTAGCAATCCCTTAGCAGATATATATATATATTTCATCTTACCTTTTGAATGAATTGGATAAATTGCTAAGAGATGTAGGATATTGCTTATCCCATTTTAATTTGCCGCTACCTGATGACATTGCAAATATTTCTGGACAAAATAGGCTACTACTAGATGAGCTCAATTATGATGTGCCTACTATGACTGCCACTTTAAATGACAATCTTTCAATGCTGAACAACAACCAGAAAGATGTTTTTGATGCTATTTACAATTCTATGATGAATGGTGAAGGTCAAACTTTTTTTGTTTATGGATATGGAGGAACTGGAAAAACTGTCTTATGGACGACTTTGCTTAATTCTGTAAGAAGCAAAGGAAAAATTGCATTAGCAGTTGCATCATTGGGAATTGCTTCCCTACTGCTACCAGCGGGTCGAACCCCCATTCCTGTTTTAAAATTGCATTAGACATTTCTCAGAGTTCCATGTGTAGTATAAAGAAAAATACACACTTGGCAGAACTTATCCAAAAAACCTCTCTTATTGTTTGGGATGAGGCCCCTGTTAACCATAGATATTGTTTTGAAGCATTGGATCGTACACTTAGAGATATATTATCAGAAACAAGGCAAAATGCAGAAAATAAGCAATTTGGTGGTATGACTGTTGTTCTTGGTGGAGATTTTTGACAAACACTTCCAGTAATACAGAATGCAACAAAACCCCAAATTCTGAGGTCCTGCATTGTTAATTCTTATTTATGGAGACAATGTAAGCTTCTCCAGTTAACTGAAAATATGAGGCTGAAGTCAGGAAATCTCTCCACCTTAGACAGAGAGGAGCTAAGTAATTTTGCTGATTGGCTTCTTAGGGTGGGCAATGGAACAGAACCTATTGTTTCTGTCCCAAATGATTCCAGCAACTCATTTATAGAGATTCCTGAGTCTTTGCTTCTATCGTCAGATTGTAGGAACCTTGATGGATTGATATCATTTGTCTATGACTTAGGTTTTGAGCTAGCAAATATTTCATCATATTTGTGTCAACGTGCAATTTTAGCACCTACAAATGAGGTGGTTTCAGATATAAATACCAGAATGATTGCTCAGCTAACAATGTCTGAAATATCTTACTATAGTTCTGATTCAATTGACGATAGCACTGCTAATCATTCCACTCTTGAAGCATTATACCCAACAGAGTTTCTAAACACAATTCCAATGCCCGGAGTTCCTGACCATAAGTTGCACTTGAAGATTGGTGTTCCAATTATGCTCTTGCGCAATCTTGATCCATCAAGGGGCCTTTGTAATGGTACTAGGCTGATTGTCACCCAATTGACAAATCGTGTGATTGAAGGTGAAATCATAACAGGGAAGGCTACAGGTTCAAAAGTATATATTCCACGCATTGTCACAACATCAACTCACTCGAGGTGGCCCTTCAAATTGAGACGACGCCAATTTCCCGTGCGCCTTTCGTACGCAATGACAATAAACAAGAGTCAAGGGCAAACCTTAAATAGAGTTGGAGTCTATTTGCCATCTCCAGTGTTCTCTCATGGTCAACTATATGTAGCATTTTCGAGAGTTACTTCACCAAAGGGGTTGAGAGTTTTAATCGAAAATAGTCCAATTTCTTATGAGAATTGCACCCATAATGTAGTCTATGCTGAAGTTTTTAGTCAAATTAATAGACTATGAAACTGAATAAAGGAATTTCCTACATTCAAGTGTGTTTACCCTACATCATTATATCTCCAATTCATACATCATTATTATGCTATTACTTGCCTCCCTTTCAGGAATATCACATCAATGGAATCCACTACAGCCCTTAAAACCATCACTCTTGGTCAACAGAGCTGTAAGGTATTTGGACGACTCTTGCGCCTATGGGATGCAATAAACATGAAATCCAAGTTTGTGGATCCTCTCATCAGCATTGATTGTGTCCTTTTAGATTAAGATGTAAGTCCATTATTGTTATTTCTATTTCAAACATAATAATAATATTATTGTACAAATGTACTAATAATTTTCACATCCTCATCAAATATTATGGTAGGGCAATATGGATCAGATCAGTGTGCCCAAAAAATTTCAAAGAAAATTCCGCCCATTACTCACAGAAGGACATGTCTACATCTTCAATGATATTGCAGCTATTGATATAAAAAACAAAACCCATATATATCACCACCAAAACTATATGTTGCAATTCAAGCACAGCACTAAGGTTCACCGACTTGAAACCAGAGGAACAAATATACCAAAGTTTTCCTTCAACTTTTGTCCATTTGATAATCTACCAGAAAAAGATACTTTTGCAAAACCTCTTCAAGGTAACAGTTGCATTTCCTTTTTTTTCCTTTCATACTAATATTAAAACATAAATTAATTTTTTATGTGGTTTCTCTCTCCAGATATAGTAGGAGTCATTAGCCACATTGGGCCATTTGATTATGCAAGTCAGACATCTACAAATAAACCCAGGAAAATCAAAATTTGGAACCTAGAGTATGTTTGTCCTACTACTACAGTGTGTTATAACTTTTTCATCCCTATACGCTTTGTGTCGACAAATATTTGTTTCACATATGCAGTGAACAGACACAAGAAATACGTCTTTGGGGCCACCATGGTGAAACATTTGATGAAGAAGCAGTACTCAAAAAATCACAAGAAGGCATTGTAGTTGGCATTTTTGCGGGTCTCACAGCAGGGAGCTTTCTAGGTAACTGCTCAAATATTCTCTCTTAAAATGACTATAAGATCCAAAACTAATACGGCATACAACCATATATACATATAGGTGCCCTGCATGCATCCTCAACCTCTGCAACAAAAGTTTACATTGACTTGGATACATCTGAAGTTAAAAACTACCAAACCAGGTCAGCCATTCTCCTTTCTCCCTGCAACTACTTATGGCTACCTTCTTTCCCAAAATCTAACATGCTGACATTTTTCTCATTGATTTTTTTAAGCTATAAATGGGAACCTCCAACTCTGCGACAACAACTACCTCAGGTTATGCATTTATCTCCAATTCAAGCAGCAGGGAAAATGTACACACTTCAACAAATATCAGATATGCCCACCTCAAATTTTCAGGTCAACATCATCTTATCTACCCTATTATTTGTATATCAATGAACTTCTACAGCAGATTCTAAGTGTACCCTCTTTGCAAACTCTTAGGAAGGAGCTACCTACAACACCATTGCAAAAGTTAAATCTATTGTACCTTCAACTAAATGGTACTACAAAGGATGCAAACATTGTGACAAAGGATACAACAACAATTCAGATACTCCAACATGTCTTTGCACAAATTCATCTCCAAAGCCATTGTACGATATCTGTTTTTATACAACATTTGCCTTCATTTACATATTCTGTTCCATATAAACAACTATCAAATTCTCTAGGTACAAGCTACCAATTACACTTACAGATGACTCAGGAGATTTAGATGCCATTGCTTTCTCTAAAATTGCTGAAGAACTGGTTGAGCGAGATGCCATCCAAGCTTCTCAAAACATGAAAGTTGATACCACAGAACATGTGATCGCCCTAGATAATGCCATTGGTAAAACTAGATTGTTCTATATAGGAATGAAGGTTGATTTAATATCCAGATTCCCCATAAGTTATGTCATAAAGAAAAGCTTCCCAGTTGACAATGCACAAATGCTGCCCTCTACAAAGGTTAGACAATTTTCATTAATCCAGAAAGTATCTCCTTCCTAATTACAATTGTATTACCTACAAATATTTAACTTGAACCATTAAATACTTCCAGTCAACTCCAAGCAAAGAACTGATGAACAATCCATCTTCATCCAAGAGCATCCAGAGGTTTGCCATCAATCACAAAATAGAAGTTACAACCTTTGTATACACAATGTTTACCAAAATTTTCCTATTCGCAGTCCGGGGAGCCTAACACTAGTCCACTTGGGCAATACTATGCCTCCCCCTCGCCAATCTGCAACTATGGACACCGACAAAAACATAAATAGGTAATACTTTTAAGGTTCTACTAAAGAACATTCAGTTTACATTCAATATGGAACTCAAATGGCGATTTTTTGTTGCAGGTACTCTTCAGCGAAAAGAAGCATTGAATTTACAGAAGATGGAGCCACCAACAAAGAGATGTACTAATTGATAACAATATTTCCTCTTTGCCATTGAAGTTCTCTGAAAAGTACATCTTCCTGTTTAGGTGCCAGTCAACAAACATAGTACACATTGATAACAATATTTCCTGTTTACATGTCAGTCAACAACAGGAACATCTTCAGGGTACACAAGTGCATCTTCAGGTTGTCAAAAAGCATAAGCAAGAGTACGTGCTTCTTCTCATATCACATAGAAATATGAGATCTACAATTCTAACTTTCTATCATCAATCAAACAGCATTGCAGATAACAATGTGACAATGAACAACCATGAAGGACAAGAGGATAACAGTAATAAAAACACATAGGTACTATCAGTTCTCATATCCAAGCAAAATTATACAAAGTTTTGTCGCCCTTTGCTACAAGAATAATCTTACCAATGATGTTGTTCTTTTAACATGTAGGGCACCGTCAACTACCATGCAAGCACCACAGCATCTTCAAGACGCACGAAAAGCACCTACGGACTGCACCACCTTTTATTTAAGATTACCTCCAAACTATCATTAGAACTACTTCACGATCAGCCTAAGCATGTCGTCAGATATCGACTAAGTTTATGTAATAAGTCTGGATTCGTATGCACTTTTATTGAGCTGATTATGTCAATTTTACTTCCAATTGGTCTCAGTACTTTTCCTTACAATTGTTCCCAATATATACTATCTTCCTGTGACGTTTTGTTCTCAATATATATTATCTTCTTGTGACATGTTAAAATGCTAGAAAATTAAGGAAAGGTCATGCCAATTTTTTTAGTCAAATTCCTTACAAAATTTGTTGAGCTGATTATGTCGATTGTGCTTCCAATTGGTCGCCATAATCTGGCTTCTCTAAATATTACTATAAAATTAAGAGTATGCCATGTCAAAAAATTTGGTCAGATTCCTTGCAAACAAATATGTAGCTCTACCTCAAATAATTAAACAATATGCATCAGTCCATACATGGTTCCAATAAAAAAATTCTTCCATCATTTTTCATGTTGATCATTCCATCTAGTCTCCAATACAAAATCTCCGCAGCAACGCGCGGGGTATCACCTAGTTATAGAGAAATGTGTTTACAAGAGCCTTGCCGGAAGTAAGCAATTTGAGGAAATTGTACGCAAGCAAGGAAGGCACCGGAAGAATCAAGGTGTTGGTTTTGAACGAAAGTTCAATGCCAATAGAGTTGAGTGGGAAGAAGATCAATACCCCAAGACGAAGTTTGTTCCTCAACAAGAGAAGTATGACCCCACTTCTTTCAAGGGAACACAAGCTCAAGATGATATTCCACCACAAGACCTCAAGCTAAAAGGCAAGGACAAGCTTCAAGAAGAGATTGACTCATTTGAAGAAGCTCCTAAGGCCATGGTCAAGTGGGTTCCCAAGACTATGTCAAGATCTACGTCATCAAGTTCAACTACAACTCCAAGGATTCCCATCAAGTTGATGTGTGATACGTCTCCAATGTATCTATAATTTATGAAGTATTCATGCCATGTTTACAACAATTTTATATGGTTTTGGTATGATTTGCATGGAACTAACCCAGACTGACGCTGTTTTCAGCAGAACTACTGTGGTGTTGTTTTTTTGTGCAGAAATAAAAGTTCTCCAAATGCAATGAAACTTTTTGATGATTTTTTTTGGAACAAAAGAGGTACTAGAAGCTTCATGGGAGGACGAGAAGGTGAAGGGGGTGGGCACAAGACACCTGAGTGCGCCAGGAGGCCCAGGCGCGCCTAGGTGGGTTGTGCTCACCTCGAGGCCCATCTTAGTGTGAGACCGATGCCAAAAATCCTATAAATAGAGAAACCAGCACAAATAACCCTAGATCAGAAGTTCCGCCACCGCAAGCCTCTGTAGCCACGAAAAACCAATCTAGACCCTGTTCCGGCACCCTGCCGGAGGGGGAAATCATCACCGGTGGCCATCTTCATCATCCCGGCGGCCACCATGATGAGGAGGGAGTAGTCCACCCTCGGGGCTGAGGGTTTGTACAAGTAGCTATGTGTTTAATCTCTCTCTCTCTCTCATGTTCTTGAGATGGCACGATCTTGATGTATCGCGGGCTTTGTTAATATAGTTGGATCGTATGGTGTTTCTCCCTCTCTATCTTGTTGTGATGAATTGAGTTTTCCCTTTGAGATTTCGTTTTATCGGATTGAATACTTTTATGGATTTGAGAGCACTTGATCTATGTCTTGGCACTCAACTCACGGATTCCCGAGGTGACATTGGGGTAATCTATGCAAAGGGGTTGATGCACGTTTTCATCCTTGTTTCTCCGATAGAAATCTTGGGGCACTCTTTGAGGTTCTTTGTGTTGGATTGAGTATTATGAATCTGAAATTGTTTGATGCATATCGTATAATTAACTCATGGATACTTGTGGTGACATTGGAGTATCTAGGTGATATTAGAGTTGGTTGATGCGTATCAGATGCTGTTATTTTAGTACGAACTCTTGGATAGATCAAAAGGAAAGAATAACTTTGCATTATTTTAGTACGAACTCTTGAATAGATCGAACGGAAAGAATAACTTTAATATGGTTTCGTACCCTACAAACAATTTTTTCTTATGTTCTCCGCTAGATAAGAACTTTGGAGTGATTCTTCATCGCACCTTGAGGGATGGTTATATGATCCAATTAGATTAGCCTTGTTGAGAGATTGCACTAGTGAAAGTACGGACCCTAGGCCTCATTTTCAAGCATTGCAATACCGTTTGTGCTCCATTTTATCAATTGCTACCTTGCTATTTTTTTATTGTTCTTATTACGAAAATCAATATCTACTTTCATTACTACACTTGTATCTCCATCTCTTCGCCGAACTAGTGCACCTATACAATTTACCATTGTATTTGGTGTGTTAGAGACACAAGAGACTCTTTGTTATTTGGTTGCAGGGTTGTTTGAGAGAGACCATCTTCATCCTACACCTCCCATGGATTTACAAACCTTAGGTCATCCACTTGAGGGAAAATTGCTACTGTCCTACAAAACTCTGCGCTTGGAGGCCCAACACGAGTCTACAAGAATAAAGTTGCGTAGTAGACATCAAGCTCTTTTCTGGCGCCGTTGCCGGGGAGGTGAGTGCTTGAAGGTATATCTTTAGATCTTGCAATTGAATCTTTTAGTTTCTTGTTTTATCACTAGTTTAGTTCGTGAAAGAAAACTACAAAAAAATGGAATTGAGGTGGCCTCATATTATTCGTCTTTATCATTGTCTTTCTTGAAAATGATGGAAATGAAAATTGTGCTCAATTGATAGAAGAAGATGTGACACCCTGATTTTTGCCAACTTTTTCTTTTCAAAATTTGACTTGACTTTATTTGAATTTGAATGGATTTCAAATTCTTTCACATGGACTTGGTCATTTTTGAATCTTTGCCAAGTGGTTCCTAGCCTCATCATCTTGCAAATGTTCTGCCAGGAACCTCAAGTACTCAAATTTCCATTCAAATCATTTTCAAAAGCTCTTTTCTTTTAATTGGGAAATTAGGGCATTGGCATAGGTTGTGAAGCAACCTATAATCTAGATGCTCCTAAACTTCTCAAATAATTTCGAAAAATTCCTTGGACCATATCTCCACCAAATCTTCAAAAACATTCCTTGGTCATGTTCAAATATTTTGCTTAAAAATCCATTTTCCTCTCTGTCCAGAACCAGCCATTGTGAAGGAAGTGCATTTTTGGTTTGTCCAATTGCTACCAAATTTTTACAGCAATGAGACAACACCAAATGAGCACTCCCCACAAATTTTCAGCTCTCCAAGAATTATCTTTTGATCAGTACTTCCATTTGCAGATTCAGGCCAGTTTTGTGCATTTCACATGAGCTACCCTCAAACTTCAACCAAATGAGCTCAAACTTGGTCAGCTTGTCGTTCATTCAACCAAACTCTCTCCAGACATCTCTCTTGGCCTCATCTCATCCTCTCCTCTCCTCCAGAACCTCCCCAACATTTCTGTCAGCAACTGTTGTTGATGAAACCTCTCCTCTCAGACCACTTCTAGCCAAACCAATTGCACAGGTGACATGATCCTTCGAGGGACGACGCCTCAGACAACTTTGGCCAGGCCAACGTGGCCACGGGACATGTCCTGGCGTGGTGAGCATGGGCGTGGCATGCTGTCGCCGCGCTCTATGACGCGCCCAGGCTCGGGTCATGTTCGAAACGACGACTCGCGCAGCGCGGCGCTGTCCAGATGTGCCGACTACCTTCCCCGTGGACGCGTGGACCAGCTGGAGCCCTCACCTGCGCCGGAGATGCCCTGGACGGCCGCCGCGTCTCCGCCGCCCTATTCTGCCCGTGGAGGCACAGTGGCCGCGCGGCGCGTCGCCTAGCCCCCGCCTCGTCGCTTCGGCATTTAATGACCCTGGCCGCTCCGGTCTCGTCGCCTCGTCGAGCCATGCCAGCGTGGCGTACGAGCTGCAGTTGCCATGGTCGCTTCGCCGAGCTTCGGGAGCGATCCCCGCTCCTCCTCCCCCGCCTATTTAAAGCCCCCCCAACCCCTCCAGAGCACCTCACCCCTCTCCTCCTTCACCCAAGCCTCTCCTGACAGTCGGAATCGAGGCATGGAGGCCTCTGGCCCCGAGCTCGAGCCGAGCTCCGCCACCCGCCCCTCTCTGCCTCCTCCTCATTCTAGCCCACCTCCGCCCCAACCAAGAACACCAGCAAGCTCAGTGAGCTCCCGTAGTGCTCCCTGACCTCTTCCCCGAGCCAATTAGTGCCGGAATCATCGAGCTCGTCGGCCACCCGAACTGCAGTCCGCCAGAGAAGGGAAGAACCTCGCCGTTCGTCCACTTCCGACGACTCTGCGGGTACAGGGCGGACCGCCGCTTGACGGCCGACCCATCCCGACCATCCCCAGCCCCTCCCGTCGACGGAAACGCCGGCTAGGCTCGCCGGAGTCCCGCCTCCCCCTCGGCCCCTTCTTCCTCCTTTGTTTCGTTTGAAACGAAGGGGTAAGTAGGCCCTAGGCCGGTGCACTGTGGACTTGGGCCGGCCCAGTCTGTCTGTTCTGTTTTTAAAATTTGCTTTTTAGTTAAATTAATTTAAACAGAGACCTTTGACTGTTAATAACTTTTAACAAAAAGGTCCAATCCAAATAATTCTTTTTGCATTGGGTCCACACCTCAATGCTCTATTTTTCCACCAAATTTCATATTTTTATCTTACTCACAGAATTTCTGGAACATTAAACAGTGTTGTTTGATATATTCCCTTGCTGTTTTTGGATTATTTTCAGAAGGTGAAAACCTTGGAGTTGAAGAACCAGAGTTTTTGAACAACTCAGCAGACCAAGGCAAGCCAGGATAACCATGTTTTGAAGCATGTCATAGCATTGCATTTTCATATGCATTTTGCATATTAAATTTAACCCCAAATAATTCCAAGTAAATTAATAGATGACTAAGATGACCAACTAAGTTAACATGAGTTGATAACCTGCTGAATGTTTAACGAAACTTAGTTGGTTGATCGAGAGTCACCTGTCCGGGTTAAAACGTGCAGCCACATTTGCCGGTATGGGACGGCCTTGACTTGGGCTGGCTGCGTGCTCTTTCACCGGTACCTCCAAAGAGGGAGGGTTATGCGTGCGTGCTACCCTGATCAGGTAGACGACGATAACTCTGTGAGCCCAGTTGAGTTATTTGCCGGCGTCCTCGTTTGGGACAGTTAGTTTGGCCACAACGGTGGCAGGTGTCTTGAGGACACGGGGCCACCCAGCGCTTGACTCCAAGAGGGAGTGTGATGGCCGGTGGTACGATGGAAGAGTCACGGGTCAGACAGGTTTCGTCGGAACATCGTTGGTCCACCAGAATGGGAGTACGAGGCCATGAGTTCCGTGGTGTGGGTAAAGTGTACAACCTCTGCAGAGTGTTAAATCTATTCGAATAGCCGTGTCCACGGAATTGGACAGCCCGTCCAGAGCTCTGTAGGAGATCAACCGTAATAATGATACTGATGAAGGAACTTGTCTTATGTGCGGAAGTACTCAGTGAGGTGGAGTACTCCGTGGGTTGTAAAGCAACCCGGATATGAGTAAGTTGATGACCGTGTTCTCAGCCTTTAAGACTCAACATGTTTATTGCCATGCTATTACTTGCTGCATTATTTGGTTGTCATGTGCTTGCGAGTACATTCAAAGTACTCACCTGGCGTATCATGCCAGATGCAGGAGAAGACTAAGACGCAGGTCTTGGAGGTTCGTGTTATAATGCCTAGGATGTGTCCACAGCAGTGTCCCTGTGGATGGAGTTGCTGCCATATTCCGCTACGCTTTAGCTTCCCGCTGTAGTATCGCTAAGTTATGCCGAGGCCCATCATGTTTGATAAATAATGTACATACTGTATAGCACTTGTTGTGCTCTGGCCTCGAGGATCTTGTAAGCTTGTACTCTTTATTATCAATAAAAGTCAGCTATGTTTCTGTTGCCAAGATGTTGAGTGTTTTCAGAAGACAATGATCTCTGGGCTGGGAACACTGGCATTCCGGTTCTATGAGCCAGGGTGCCACAGCGCTTGGTATCAGAGCCGTGCTGACTGTAGGACACCCTATGTAACACGCGCTAGAACTACGAGTAGTATAGGACCTTGAGCGTGCATATTGCTTGTTGCATTTGTTTGCGCATATCATGCATCATGCATCCTTATATTACTAACTCTTTTCATGGTGAGTGTAGATGGCACCAGTTCCATTCCATTTCACCTATGAGCCAGAGCCCCACTCTTTCTCAGCTCTGCTTCGCTGTGTCTGGCTTCGTCTGTATCCCTACGGAGAAGACCCGGTGTACCAGGTGTATCGGGATCAGCTGGCGGAGTCAGTGGATGAGTACCATGTAGTGGCCTACTTGACCGCGACCTCGGATATTGGAAGCTCTTCTCGCTCTGCTAAGGGTGGAGTAGCTACTACTCCGGAGTTGGCGATCCAGTTTGCTGCCATGGAGGCCATCACCGACTTGCGCTATCACGAGGTCCAGATGCAGACACACCCAGGTTTCTTCCATTACCCCACCCTGTCCCCTACGACAGGGCGAGTCATTTTCTCACCCACCGATCCGGAGGTTGATCGTGCCGCTGGTGTGTTATCCCAGTATATTCACGCCAGTTACCGCATGATCATATCCTTGGCTGTGGAGCTTAATCGTGTGCAGGAGGCACTTGCTGCAGTGACTCCCGCACCCCATCCTGTAGTTCCACCAGTGTATTCGCCACCAGTTCCACCCCCACATATGTTTAGCGTGCCTTCTAGTTCCTCTGGGCCATCAGGCATATCGTCTGATAGCCGACGTGAGACCCCAGCTGAGTGGGCCTCGCTCCTCACCACTCCTGCTCCGCCGATGCTGAGGCGACGTGCTTCCTTTTCTGCAGAAGGGGAGACGTCTCGTCAGCGTCGTCGTGTTGCCTTTGACCCAGTAACCCACATCATCAGTTCTGACTCAGACTCAGACTCAGGGTCTGATGATGACTCTTCAGAAGAGCAGTGTTCGTGCCATCGACGCCACTAGACTAGGGTTGGAGTAATTATGCATGCATCGTTGCATTTGTCAACTGTCGTTTGAGCAGTTTATCATGTTATCCACTACTAGCTTGCCATGTATTATGTTGGGATGTCTTGTATAATTATGTTGTTATTCACCTTTGCTTAATGATTTCTTTTGGGTGTCACATGATTATATTTTACCCTTATGGATCTTGCTCATCGATTCGGTATTTGCTTTGGGAACAAAATTTAGATGAAGAGAGGCAGTAGCAGTCAAGGCAGTGATGGAACCCCAGTCCGTCGCTCAGCCAGACAGGCAGGGCAAGAGCCCGAAGACTTACCGCCTCCACCACCACAAGCACCTACAACTGAACAAATCATGAGGATGTTTGAAGAGAAGAGGAACCAGGACTTTATGGAGTTCCTCAGAACAATGCAGACAATGGTTGGTCAAAACAATGGTAACGGGGTGCACTCTAAGCTGACAGATTTTCAGCGGACCAAACCTCCTAGCTTTGGCCAGGCTGTTGATCCTATTGAGGCAGATGACTGGCTTAGAACAATGGAGAAGAAACTGGAAATTGCCCGCTGCAATGAAGCGGATAAGGTTCCATTTGTTACCCACTATCTTGAAGGTCCCGCCGCAATCTGGTGGGATAATACTAAGCTGACGTGGCCAACTAGAGAAGAAATCACTTGGGAGCGATTCAAGGAATTGTTCCGCAAATACCATATCCCCACGGGAATTATGAAGATCAAGCAGAAGGAATTTCTGTCCCTCACGCAAGGGAGTATGACTGTGGCAGACTACTTGAACAAGTTCAATAACTTGGCTCGATACTCACCTCACAATGTGGATACGGAGGAAAGGAAGATAGACCGCTTCCTCGGAGGACTGAATCATGCCCTCCGGTGCCAGTTATGTATGTTGGATTTTGCTGATTTCCAGACACTGGTGAACAAGGCCTACATCGCTGAACGTGAACACAAGCTTGTAAACAATGAGCATAAAAGAAAATTCGAGCCAAAGAAGGATAATAAGGAACCATATGCTCAGAAGTTGCGCAGTTGGCAACCTGTCCCAACAGAGAGCAAGCCTGCGTGGAACAACAACGGTAACAACAACAAGCTCGGCACCCAGACTAAAGCCCTCGGCAAGCAGCCTGTTGCGGAAGACTGTCGCCGCAACAATACTTGCTTCACCTGCGGACAGAGCGGGCACTATGCTAAACAGTGTCCTGCCAATGCTGGAAAGCAGCCAACAGACCCCAAGTTGCAGGTTAACCACCTTGGACGCCGCAATGTCCATCACGGATGCGTCCATCACATCTCAGCCGAGGAAGTATGCGAAGCCCCCGACATCGTACTTGGTATGTTTACTGTTAATGACATACCTGCACTTATTTTGTTTGATTCCGGGGCTTCCCGTTCATTCATTTCTCGGAGTTTTGCCAACTCGCATAATCTTTCCCGATCGGTTTTGGACAAAATCATGGTGATACAATCCCCCGGTTCCATGCTCAGAACCAATATTGTATATAGGGGCCTAGAAATCTCCATTCATGGAGTACAATTTCCAGCCACCTTGGTTGCTATCGATTCCCCAGGATTGGATATAATTCTGGGAATGGATTGGTTAACCCCGCACCAGGTGTGCATTAACTGTGCCACCAGAACGGTAACATTGGTAAACCCCGCTGGACAGCTGATCCAATTCCTAGCCAGTCGAATGATAACTAGAAAAGGCTCAGCATATCACACCACTGCCACTGATATGAACTTGATTCCGGTGGTATGTGAGTTCCGGATGTGTTTCCGGAGGAATTACCAGGAATGCCGCCAGATAGAGAACTGGAGTTTGCCATTGAAATAGTTCCTGGCACAGCCCCCATATACAAGAAGTATTATCGAATGCCAGGTCCGGAGCTGGCCGAGTTGAAAAAGCAGCTGGACGAGTTGCTTCAGAAGGGATACATTCGTCCCAGCATTTCACCATGGGGATCACCAGTACTATTTGTGAAGAAGAAAGATGGGAGTCTACGGATGTGCGTAGACTATCGACAGCTCAATGAGGTAACTATCAAGAATAAGTACCCGCTGCCACGAATTGATGATCTATTTGATCAATTAAGTGGAGCCCGGGTATTTTCAAAGATTGATCTTCGGATGGGATATCACCAATTGAAGATCCGCAAAGAAGATATCCCCAAAACAGCATTTACTACTCGCTATGGACTGTATGAATTCACAGTCATGGCGTTCGGGCTGACAAATGCTCCCGCATACTTTATGAGCATGATGAACAAAATTTTCATGGACTTCCTGGATAAGTTCATGGTAGTGTTCATCGATGATATACTCATATACTCTAAGGATGAAGAGGAGCATAAGCAACACCTTCGAGCTGTTCTGGAAAGATTGAGAATCCATCAATTATACGCCAAATTCAGCAAGTGCAAATTTTGGCTCAAGGAGGTGGGATTTCTTGGTCACATTTTGTCGGAAAATGGTATAGCCGTTGACCCTGGCAAGGTTACGGCTGTCTTAAATTGGAAGACACCAGCTACGGTGACAAAAGCCCGTAGTTTCCTTGGATTGGCGGGATACTACCGCCGCTTCATTGAAGGCTTCTCAAAAATAGCCAAACCTATGACGGAGCTATTAAAGAAGAACCAGAAGTTTATCTGGACCACTGAGTGTGAGAACAGCTTCAAGGAATTGAAGACAAGGCTGACAACAGCCCCTGTTCTAGTCCTCCCTGATATTTGTAAGAGTTTTGACATTTACTGCGATGCGTCCAGACGTGGGATTGGATGTGTACTTATGCAAGAAGGAAAGGTTGTGGCCTATGCATCACGACAGCTACGACCTCATGAGGAAAATTATCCCACTCATGACCTGGAGCTAGCCGCAGTAGTGCATGCCTTGAAAATCTGGAGACACTATCTGATTGGTCAAAGGTGTGAGGTATATACAGACCACAAGAGTCTTAAGTATATCTTCACGCAACCCGACCTGAACCTCAGGCAACGCAGATGGCTTGAGCTTGTCAAAGATTATGATGTTGGTATCAACTATCATCCAGGCAAGGCGAATGTAGTTGCAGACGCCTTGAGCAGGAAGCAAGCTGTCGTAAATGCTCTAGTGAGGGTATGAACCAAAGTTTACGCGAAGAGTTTGCTAAACTTAACTTGATACTATGTGGTCCTATGACTCCAAACACGTTGGAGATTAAGCCAACCTTGATGGAGGAAATCCAAGAAGCCCAAAAGACGGATGAGGGAATCCGAGAAATTAAAGGGTTGATTCAGAAAGGGAAGGACAAGTCCTTCCGGGAGGATGAACAAGGAACCGTATGGTTCAAGAATCGAATTTGTGTGCCCGACCGAAATAACTTGAGGCAGCAGATACTTAAGGAAGCACATGAATCTGCCTACTCAATTCATCCAGGTGGTACTAAGATGTACCAAGACTTAAAGGAGACATTTTGGTGGCCTGGAATGAAGAACGACATTGCATATTATGTCGCATGTTGCGATGTTTGCAACAAAGTAAAGGCAGAACACCAAAAACCAGCGGGACTGCTGCAACCGTTACCAGTACCCCAATGGAAATGGGATGATATATGCATGGATTTTATCGTGGGACTACCTAAGTCCGCAAAAGGTAATGACGCAATCTGGGTCATAGTGGACACACTTACAAAAGTGGCTCACTTCATCCCCGTGAAGACCACTTACAAGGCCAATCAGCTGGCACAGCTATATATGTCCCGGATCGTAAGTCTGCATGGGGTACCTAAGACTATCACTTCAGATAGAGGTTCCCTCTTTACCTCAGCATTCTGGTATCGGCTACATCAAGCTTTGGGCACTGTGCTAAAGCACAGCACAGCGTATCATCCTCAAACAGATGGACAGACCAAGCGAGTAAATCAAATATTGGAAGATATGCTTCGGTCATGTGCACTTTCTCATGGACCCAAGTGGGAGGATAGTCTGCCATACGCAGAATTCTCCTACAACAACAGTTACCAAGCCAGTCTCAAGATGTCGCCTTTCGAGGCTTTGTACGGACGGAAGTGCCGCACACCACTGAACTGGTCTCAGATAGGAGACAGTCGTATCTTTGGGACAGACTTGATGCTCGAAGCAGAAAGACAGGTCAAGGACATACAAGAGCGCTTGCGAGCCGCCAAATCACGCCAAAAGAGCTATTACGACCCGAAGCATCGGGAAGTAACCTTTGAACCAGGAGATTATGCTTATCTAAGGGTGACTCATATGAAGGGAGTAAAAAGGTTTGGAATCCAAGGGAAGTTAGCCCCGAGATATATTGATCCTTTCCTAGTGACTGCTAGGAAAGGGAGAGTTGCTTACCAGCTAGAGCTGCCACCAGCACTGTCGGATGTGCATGATGTGTTTCACATCTCACAGCTAAGAAAATGCATTGCACCCCCAGCTAAACAAGCAGACATGAGTGAATTAGAATTGGCAAAGGACCTGACCTACGAGGAAAAGCCAGTTAAGATCTTGGATGTGATGGAGAGAATCACGAGAAGCAAGACAATAAGGTTCTATAAGGTGCTGTGGGAACACCACACGGAAGAAGAGGCTACTTGGGAGAGAGAAGACTTCCTAAGATCTGCCTATTCCTATTTGTTCCCTGAGCAACCGAATCTCGAGGACGAGATTCATTCTAAGGGGGGTAGGTTTGTGACACCCAGATTTTTGCCAACTTTTTCTTTTCAAAATTTGACTTGACTTTATTTGAATTTGAATGGATTTCAAATTATTTCACATGGACTTGGTCATTTTTGAATCTTTGCCAAGTGGTTCCTAGCCTCATCATCTTGCAAATGTTCTGCCAGGAACCTCAAGTACTCAAATTTCCATTCAAATCATTTTCAAAAGTTCTTTTCTTTTAATTGGGAAATTAGGGCATTGGCATAGGTTGTGAAGCAACCTATAGTTTAGATGCTCCTAAACTTCTCAATTAATTTCGAAAAATTCCTTGGACCATATCTCCACCAAATCTTCAAAAACATTCCTTGGTCATGTTCAAATATTTTGCTTAAAAATCCATTTTCCTCTCTGTCCAGAACCAGCCATTGTGAAGGAAGTGCATTTTTGGTTTGTCCAATTGCTACCAAATTTTTACAGTAATGAGACAACACCAAATGAGCACTCCCCACAAATTTTCAGCTCTCCAAGAATTATCTTTTGATCAGTACTTCAATTTGCAGATTCAGGCCAGTTTTGTGCATTTCACATGAGCTACCCTCAAACTTCAACCAAATGAGCTCAAACTTGGTCAGCTTGTCGTTCATTCAACCAAACTCTCTCCAGACATCTCTCTTGGCCTCATCTCATCCTCTCCTCTCCTCCAGAACCTCCCCAACATTTCTGTCAGCAACTGTTGTTGATGAAAGCTCTCCTTTCAGACCACTTCTAGCCAAACCAATTGCACAGGTGACATGATCCTTTGAGGGACGACGCCTCAGACAACTTTGGCCAGGCCAACGTGGCCACGGGACATGTCCTGGCGTGGTGAGCACGGGCGTGGCATGCTGTCGCCGCGCTCTATGATGCGCCCAGGCTCGGGTCATGTTCGAAACGACGACTCGCGCAGCGCGGCGCTGTCCAGACGTGCCGACTACCTTCCCCGTGGACGCGTGGACCAGCTGGAGCCCTCACCTGCGCCGGAGATGCCCTGGACGGCCGCCGCGTCTCCGCCGCCTTGTTCTGCCCGTGGAGGCACAGTGGCCGCGTGGCGCGTCGCCTAGCCCCCGCCTCGTCGATTCGGCATTTAATGCCCCTGGCCGCTCCGGTCTCGTCGCCGCGTCGAGCCATGCCAGCGCGGCGTACGAGCTGCAGCCGCCATGGTCGCTTCGCCGAGCTTCGGGAGCGATCCCCGCTCCTCCTCCCCCGCCTATTTAAAGCCGCCCCAACCCCTCCAGAGCACCTCACCCCTCTCCTCCTTCACCCAAGCCTCTCCTGACAGTCGGAATCGAGGCACGGAGGCCTCTGGCCCCGAGCTCGAGCCGAGCTCCGCCGCCCGCCCCTCTCTGCCTCCTCCTCGTTCTAGCCCACCTCCGCCCCAACCAAGAACACCAGCAAGCTCAGTGAGCTCCCGTAGTGCTCCCTGACCTCTTCCCCGAGCCAATTAGTGCCGGAATCATCGAGCTCGTCGGCCACCCGAACTGCAGTCCGCCAGAGAAGGGAAGAACCTCGCCGTTCGTCCACCTCCGACGACTCTGCGGGTACGGGGCGGACCGCCGCTCGACGGCCGACCCATCCCGACCATCCCCAGCCCCTCCCGTCGACGGAAACGCCGGCTAGGCTCGCCGGAGTCCCGCCTTCTTCCTCCTCTGTTTCGTTTCAAACGAAGGGGTAAGTAGGCCCTGGGCCGGTGCACTGTGGACTTGGGCCGGCCCAGTCTGTCTGTTCTGTTTTTAAAATTTGCTTTTTAGTTAAATTCATTTAAACAGAGACCTTTGACTGTTAATAACTTTTAACAGAAAGGTCCAATCCAAATAATTCTTTTTGCATTGGGTCCACACCTCAATGCTCTATTTTTCCACCAAATTTCATATTTTTATCTTACTCACAGAATTTCTGGAACATTAAACAGTGTTGTTTGATATATTCCCTTGCTGTTTTTGGATTATTTTCAGAAGGTGAAAACCTTGGAGTTGAAGAACCAGAGTTTTTGAACAACTCAGCAGACCAAGGCAAGCCAGGATAACCATGTTTTGAAGCATGTCATAGCATTGCATTTTCATATGCATTTTGCATATTAAATTTAACCCCAAATAATTCCAAGTAAATTAATAGATGACTAAGATGACCAACTAAGTTAACATGAGTTGATAACCTGCTGAATGTTTAACGAAACTTAGTTGGTTGATCGAGAGTCACCTGTCCGGGTTAAAACGTGCAGCCACATTTGCCGGTATGGGACGGCCTTGACTTGGGCTGGCTGCGTGCTCTTTCACCGGTACCTCCAAAGAGGGAGGGTGATGCGTGCGTGCTACCCTGATCAGGTCGACGACGATAACTCTGTGAGCCCAGTTGAGTTATTTGCCGGCGTCCCCGTTTGGGACAGTTAGTTTGGCCACGACGGTGGCAGGTGTCTTGAGGACACGGGGCCACCCAGGGCTTGACTCCAAGAGGGAGTGTGATGGCCGGTGGTACGATGGAAGAGTCACGGGTCAGACAGGTTTCGTCGGAACGTCGTTGGTCCACCCGAATGGGAGTACGAGGCCATGAGTTCCGTGTTGTGGGTAAAGTGTACAACCTCTGCAGAGTGTTAAATCTATTCGAATAGCCATGTCCACGGAATTGGACAGCCCGTCCAGACCTCTGTAGGAGATCAACCATAATAATGATACTGATGAAAGAACTTGTCTTATGTGCGGAAGTACTCAGTGAGGTGGAGTACTCCGTGGGTTGTAAAGCAACCCGGATATGAGTAAGTTGATGACCGTGATCTCAGCCTTTAAGACTCAACATGTTTATTGCCATGCTATTACTTGCTGCATTATTTGGTTGTCATGTGCTTGCGAGTACATTCAAAGTACTCACCTGGCGTATCATGCCAGATGCAGGAGAAGACTAAGACGCAGGTCTTGGAGGTTCGTGTTATAATGCCTAGGATGTGTCCACAGCAGTGTCCCTGTGGATGGAGTTGCTGCCATATTCCGCTACGCTTTAGCTTCCCGCTGTAGTATCGCTAAGTTATGCCGAGGCCCATCATGTTTGATAAATACTGTACATACTGTAGAGCACTTGTTGTGCTCTGGCCTCGAGGATCTTGTAAGCTTGTACTCTTTATTATCAATAAATGTCAGCTATGTTTCTGTTGCCAAGATGTTGAGTGTTTCCAGAAGACAATGATCTCTGGGCTGGGAACACTGGCATTACGGTTCTATGAGCCAGGGTGCCACAGAAGAATTCTATAAAATGTTTGACAAAAAATCTTTGAATGATGAGCATGATTGCAATGTTGTTGGTATGAACTCTTTGAATATCTATGATGCTAACGATATGCAAAGCCATAAGCTTGGGGATGCTATGTTTGATGAAGATGATATTTTTAGTCCCCCAAGTTTTGATGAGAATATTTATTATGATGATAGCATGCCTCCTATTTATGATTATTATATTGATGAAAGTGGATTTGGAGAGGTCATGACTTTATTTAGTGAAGAATCCACTATTTTGGAAGAGGTTTCAATTGACTATGATAAAAAAGTTGCTATCTATGATGATTATGGTGATGACATGTATGCTATAAAGAATAATGATAACCATGAAACTTGTCATCATGATTTTAACTTCCAATCACATGATAGTTATTTTGTTGAGTTTGCTCCCACTACTATTCATGAGAATAAATTTGCTTATGTGGAGAGTAATAAAATTTCTATGCTTATATATCATGAAAAGAATGCTTTATGTGATAGTTATATTGTTGAATTCATTCATGATGCTACTGAAAATTATTATGAGAGAGGAACATATTCTTTTACATATTGCAATAATATCAAGTTTCCTCTCTATGTGTTGAAAGTTTTTTTTTGAGGAATGGATAGTGGGAGAGGCTCCTACTGTTTTTTCGCATATATGTAAATGGTGTTACACAGTTACATCTTATGTACAAGTTTCCATCCACAGCTGGAATAGGTTGGGTGTGGATAAGAGGAATGGTAAAAGTAACTATCTAGCGCAAATCAGCAACAAAGGAGGAGATGAGGGCAGGATGTGCCCCTTTGGTCCTATGTTGAAGGAGGCTAAAATCGTCCTTAAATCTCCGGAGCGAGGTGTCAATGCTCGGGTCCACTCTTCTGAAATGTTTGTTGTTTCTCTCTTTCCACAAGCTCCACGCCGCCACTAAGAATATGTCAAAAAAAGAGCGGGCGCCCCCAGGTTTCTTTGCCAGCTTGGAGTAGTTGGAGTCGACGGGTGAACGTGGGCCAGTTGATGCCAAGTTTTTGCCAGCAAGCACGGCTAAAGGGACAAGTAAAAATCATGTGGTCAACTGCTTCCTCAATTTGGGTCCCACAGAGCAGGCAGCCGTGATCATCTCCAATATCATAATGGCGGCGTTTCAGCATGTTGCGCGTGTTTAATCTGTCATGTATCAGCAACCACCCAAAAACCTTGATCCTCATGATGCAATGTGTTGAAAGTTTTGAAGTTGCACTTGTTTTGCCTTCCTATGCTAGTTGATTCTTGTTCCCGTAAGTTGTTTGCTCACAAAATCCCTATGCATAGGAAGTGGGTTAGACTTAAATGTGCTATTCATAAGCTTCATGATGCTCTCTTTGTGTTTCAATTCTTATGTTTTATGTGAGCATCATTAAAATCATCATGCCTAGCTAAAAAGGCATTAAAGAAAAGCGCTTGTTGGGAGACAAGCCAACACTTTTACCTACTATTTTTGTGTGTTCACAAGATTATGCTACTGAATTAATCATGTTTTATAGCTTTTGTTTCAATAAAGTGCCAAGTAAAGCCTTTGGGATAGTGTGGATCATAGTCGACTTGATTCTGTGCAAAAACAAAAAAATTTGTGCCCAGTCACAAAATTGTTAAAAATCACTGGAGCGTAGAAAAACTCTGAATTTTTTACAGATCATACGTATATAAATTTTCTACGTTTTCCTCATTTTTCAAAAGGTTTGGAGTTAGTGAAGTATGACTAAAATTCGGATTTTTACATACTGTGCTGTTTTTGTAAGATTCTTTTTTCAATGTATAGTTTGCTTGTTTTATGGTTTCTATGGCTTATATTGCTTAATATAAATTGTGGAAATTGTAGAGTACAGTAGTCATTATGTGGAAACATTTATGGATCTTATCTTGACAGTACCAAAGTGAATGATTTGTCTTTATCATACTAACCCATCTCACGGAGTTCCGTTAAGTTTTAGGTGATTGAATTTTTCAAGTTTTGGGTGAGATATCGATATGAGGAGAATAAGGGGTGACAAGACCCTAAGCTTGGGGATAACCAAGGCACCCTAAGGTAATATTCAAGGAATATCAAAGCAACTAAGCTTGGGGATGCCCCGGAAAGCATCCCCTCTTTCGTCTTCAACATTATCGGCAACCTCACTTGGAGCTATATTTTCATTCGTCACATGATATGAGTTTTGCTTGGAGAGTCATTTTATTTTATAAGGATTTGCTTGCTTTTATTTATAATAATGCTTTTCATCTTTTATTTCAATAAAAATGTCAAGCATAGCCTTTGTTATGCTTATTTTGCAAGTCTATATGTGGCTGTTTGAAAACAGAAAGTTGCACGCTAGTGCGTGAATTCTTGAGAAAATTCAGAATGTGGTAAAATATTAAAAAAAAATTAAAGTAAGCTATGATAAATTTTATACAGTGTGCTAAATTTTAAGAATTTTTGGAGTTAGGGAATTATGAGTAAATTGCACTATTTACAGGCTGTTCTGTTTAGACAAATTGCTGTTATGTTTGCATTGTTCGCATATGTTTGCTTGTTTAATGATTCTATTTGAGGATAGGAGTATTAAATATGCAGAGGAATTTAGTATGCAATGTTAAATAATAATTTTAGTGATTTGTTATAGTAGAGAATGATAAGATTATTGCATTGATTTATACTAACTTATCTCACGAGTTCTTGTTGAGTTTTGTGTGGATGAAGTTTTTAAGATTTAGGGAAACCGTGATATAAAAGGAATTAAGGAGATACAAAAGCTCAAGCATGGGGATGCCCAAGGCATCCCAAGATAATATTTCAAGAAGTATCAAGCATCTAAGCTTGGGGATGCCCCGGTAGGCATCCCACCTTTCTTCATCAACAATTATCGGTTAGCCTCGGTTGAGCCTAAGTTTTTGCTTCTTCACATGATGTGTGCTATTCTTGGAATGTCATTTTATTTTATTTTGCTTGCTGTTTTAATAAAATACTTAGATCTGAAATTTTTTAAATAAGAAAGAGTCCTCACATAGCTACCTATTTACTTAACTACTCGCTTGATCTTCACTTATATCTTTTTGGAGTAGCATGTCAATTACTCTTGTGCGTCACTTATATCCTGTGAGTAAATTGTTGAATGAATTGAATATCATGAAGTTGTAATTATATAATTCCTAGTGGTAGCTTCACATTGGTTTTAGAAAGTGAAATCTTTTGAAGCTTGACAATCACAATATTGGTCATACAAGCAATCCATGAATGATTAGTATAAGGAAGAGAACTTTCACATACAAATATATTATCTTGGACATCTTCTATGATTGTGAATACCCATTAATTATTTTCAAACTTGAGCAAATTAGTTGAAGTTGGACAAGGAAGACAACTTAATGAGTTATGGTTGTGTATATTTTCATAGAAGTTATATTGTTATGGATCCTCCAACATGTGGTGTTTGCTTAGGATCTTTTGCTAGCCAAAAATTCGTACTAAGTAGAGACACTACTTGAGCATCCAAAAACCCTTAAACCCAATTTCTTGCCATGAGTGTCCACCATACCTACCTATGGATTGAATAAGATCCTTCAAGTAAGTTGTCATCGGTGCATAAAGCAATAAAAATTGCTCTTAAATATGTTTGATCTTTTATTGTAAGGGAAAATTGAGCGTTGTACAAACTTGTGATGGCAAAGTAATAAAAGCATTGGACTGCATAATAAAAGTTGCTATCACAATGGGCAATATAACGTCATGTTCCTTTGCATTAAGAGTTTGGGCATCCAAAAATAAAAAGCGCATGACAACCTCTGCTTCCCTCTGCGAAGGGCCTATCTTTTACTTTTCAGTATTTACTTTTATGCAAGAGTCAATAGAATGCATTCTCATTTCAACCTCAATTATTCTCTAATTGGCAAGCATCATGTGATGGGGAAAGATCTAGGCACATATGGCCAGTCAAATATATTTGATCATGATTTATTATTGTTGACAATTATCTCTATGATAAATGAGTTGGGAGGCGAAATATTAAGCCCCTATCATTCTCTGTGTTCGATGGATGCCATTTGTTCTAAAAATATGCTTTGAGTACTAGCAATCATAGGAGACTATATGATGGTTGAGTATGTGGATCTCTTACTTAGACTGGGTTGAATAAGTTGAATTGCAATTGTTTGGTGACTAAGAATATAGGTTGTTGAGTTTCAAGAGAAATCATTGTTTGAACCTTAACATGTGAATTGGTTGCTACTTTAACATGAGAAATTTTATGAGAAAGAGTTGCTGTTATGATGCTAGGAAAAGTGATTGAAATTAAAATTGATCAAACTTTTGCACTTTGCTAGCATTCACACTTCATAAATTATTTCTTTTATCATTTACCTACTCGAGGACGAGTAGGAATTAAGCTTGGGGATGCTGATACGTCTCCAACGTATCAATAATTTCTGAAGTATTCATGCCATGTTTACAACAATTTTATATGGTTTTGGTATGATTTGCATGGAACTAACCCGGACTGACGTTGTTTTCAGCAGAACTACCATGGTGTTGTTTTTTGTGCAGAAATAAAAGTTCTCCAAATTCAACGAAACATTTTGATGATTTTTTTGGAACAAAAGAGGCTCTAGAAGCTTCGTGGGAGGACCAGAAGGTGAAGGAGGTGGGCACAAGACACCTGGGCGCGCCAGGAGGCCCAGGCGCGCCCAGGTGGGTTGTGCTCACCTCGAGGTCCATCTTAGCGTGAGACTGACGCCAAAAAATCCTATAAATACAGAAACCATCAGAAATAAACATAGATCAGAAGTTCCGCTGCCGCAACCCTCTGTAGCCATGAAAAACAAATCTAGACCCCGTTCCGACACCCTGCCGGAGGGGGAAATCATCACCGCTGGCCATCTTCATCATCCCGGCGGCCACCATGATGAGGAGGGAGTAGTCCACCCTCGTGGCTGAGGGTTTGTACCAGTAGCTATGTGTTTAATCTCTCTCTCTCTCTCTCTCTCTCTCTCGTGTTCTTGAGATGGCACGATCTTGATGTATCGCGGGCTTTGTTAATATAGTTGGATCGTATGGTGTTTCTCCCTCTCTATCTTGTTGTGATGAATTGAGTTTTCCCTTTGAGATTTCGTTTTATCGGATTGAATACTTTTATGGATTTGAGAGCACTTGATCTATGTCTTGGCACTCAACTCGTGGATTCCGGAGGTGACATTGGGGTAATCTATGCATAGGGGTTGATGCACGTTTTCGTCCTTGTTTCTCCGGTAGAAATCTTGGGGCACTCTTGAGGTTCTTTGTGTTGGATTGAGTATTATGAATCTGAAATTGTTTGATGCGTATCGTATAATTAACTCATGGATACTTGTGGTGACATTGGAGTATCTAGGTGACATTAGAGTTGGCTGATGCGTATCAGATGCTGTTATTTTAGTACAAACTTTTGGATAGATCGAACAGAAAGAATAACTTTGCGTTATTTTAATACGAACTCTTGAATAGATCAAACGGAAAGAATGACTTTAAGGTGGTTTCGTACCCTACAAACAATTTCTTCTTATGTTCTCCGCTAGATAAGAACTTTGGAGTGATTCTTCATCGCACTTTGAGGGATGGTTATATGATCCAATTAGATTAGCATTGATGAGAGATTGCACTAGTGAAAGTACGGACTCTAGGCCTCATTTTCAAGAATTGCAATACCGTTTGTGCTCTATTTTATCAATTGGTACCTTGCTATTTTTTATTGTTCTTATTACAAAAATCAATATCTACTTTCATTACTACAGTTGTATCACCATCTCTTCGCCGAAGTAGTGCACCTATACAATTTACCATTGTATTTGGTGTGTTGGGGACACAAGAGACTCTTTGTTATTTGGTTGCAGGGTTGTTTGAGAGAGACCATCTTCATCCTACACCTCCCACGGATTGATAAACCTTAGGCCATCCACTTGAGGGAAAATTTCTACTGTCCTACAAAACTCTGCGCTTGGAGGCCCAACACGAGTCTACAAGAATAAAGTTGCGTAGTAGACATCAAGCTCTTTTCTGGCGCCGTTGCCTGGGAGGTGAGTGCTTGAAGGTATATCTTTAGATCTTGCAATTGAATCTTTTAGTTTCTTGTTTTTTCACTAGTTTAGTTCGTAAAAGAAAACTACAAAAAAAATGGAATTGAGGTGGCCTCATATTATCCATCTTTATCATGTCTTTCTTGAAAATGATGGAAAGGAAAATTGTGCTCAATTGATAGTAGAAGAATTCTATAAAATGTTTGAAAAAAAATCTTTTAATGATTAGCATGATTGCAATGTTGTTGGTATGAACTCTTTGAATATCCATGATGCTAACGATATGCAAAGCCATAAGCTTGGGGATGCTATGTTTGATGAAGATGATATTTTTAGTCCCCCAAGTTTTGATGAGAATATTTATTATGATGATAGCATGCCTCCTATTTATAATGATTATATTGATGAAAGTGGATTTGGAGAGGTCATGACTTTATTTAGTGATGAATCCACTATTTTGGAAGAGGTTTCAATTGACTATGATAAAAAAGTTGCTATCTATGATGATTATGGTGATGAAATGTATGCTATAAAGAATAATGATAACCATGAAACATGTCATCAAGATTTTAACTTCCAATCACATGATAGTTATTTTGTTGAGTTTGCTCCCACTACTATTCATGAGAATAAATTTGCTTATGTGGAGAGTATTAAAATTTCTATGCTTATGTATCATGAAAAGAATGCTTTATGTGATAGTTATATTGTTGAATTCATTCATGATGCTACTGAAAATTATTATGATAGGGGAACATATTCTTTTACATATTGCAATAATATCAAGTTTCCTCTCTATGTGTTGAAAGTTTTGAAGTTGCACTTGTTTTGCCTTCCTATGCTAGTTGATTCTTGTTCCCGTAATTTGTTTGCTCACAAAATCCCTATGCATAGGAAGTGGGTTAGACTTAAATATGCTATTCATATGCTTCATGATTCCCTCTTTGTGTTTCAATTCTTATCTTTTATGTGAGCATCATTAAAATCATCATGCCTAGCTAAAAAGGCATTAAAGAAAAGCACCTGTTTGGAGACAAGCCAACACTTTTACCTACTGTTTTTGTGTGTTCACATGATTAGGCTACTGTAGTAATCATGTTTTATAGCTTTTGTTTCAATAAAGTGCCAAGTAAAGCCTTTGGGATAGTGTGGATGATAGTTGACTTGATTCTGTGCAAAAACAGAAACTTTTGTGCCCAGTAAAAGAATTGTTTAGCATCACTGGAGTGTAGAAAAACTTTGAATTTTTTACAGTTGATGGGTATACAAATTTTCTACATTTTCCTAATTTTTTAGTATGTTTGGAGTTTAGAAGTATGACTAAAATTCGGATCTTTACGTACTGTTCTGTTTTTGTCAGATTCTTTTTTCAATGCATAGTTTGCTTGTTTTATGGTTTCTATGGCTTATATTGCTTAATATAAATTGTGGAAATTATAGAGTACAATAGTCATTATGTGGAAACAATTATGAATCTTATCTAGACAGTACCAAAGTGAATGATTTGTCTTTATCATACTAACCCATCTCACGAAGTTCCGTTAAGTTTTGTGTGATTGAAGTTTTCAAGTTTTGGGTGAGATATCGATATGAGGACAATAAGGAGTGACAAGACCCTAAGCTTGGGGATTCCCAAGGCACCCCAAGGTAGTATTCAAGGAATATCCAAGCAACTAAGATTGGGGATGCCCCGGAAGGCATCCCCTCTTTCATCCTCAACATTATCGGCAACCACACTTGGAGCTATATTTTCATTCATCACATGATATGAGTTTTTCTTGGAGAGTCATTTTATTTTATTAGTATTTTATTTATGTTATTTAGAATAATGCTTTGCATCTTTTGTTTTAATAAAAATATCAAGCATAGCCTTTGTTATGCTTATTTTGCAAGTCTATATGTGGCTGTTTGAAAACAGAAAGTTGCACGCTAGTACATGAATTCTTGAGAACATTAAGATTGTGATAAAATTTTGAATTTTTTTTCACAATAAGCTATGATAAATTTTATACAGTGTGCTAAATTTGCAGAATTTGTGGAGTTACGGAAGTATGAGTAAAATTGTACTCTTTACAGACTGTTCTGTTTTGACAAATTGCTGTTATGTTTGCATTGTTTGCATATGTTTGCTTGTTTAATGATTCTATTTGAGGATAGGAGTATTAAATATGCAGAGGAATTTAGTATGCAATGTTAAATAATAATTATAGTGATTTTTTACAGTAGAGAATGATAAGGTTATTGCATTGATTTATACTAACTTATCTCACGAGTTCTTGTTGAGTTTTGTGTGGATGAAGTTTTTAAGATTTGGGGAAACCGTGATATAAAAGGAATTAAGGAGATTCAACAGCTCAAGCTTGGGGATTCCCAAGGCATCCCAAAAAAATATTTCAAGAAGTATCAAGCATCTAAGCTTGGGGATGCCCCGGTAGGCATCCCACCTTTCTTCATCAACAATTATCGGTTAGTCTCGGTTGAGCCTAAGTTTTTGCTTCTTCACATGATGTGTGCTATTCTTGGAATGTCATTTTATTTTGTTTTGATTGCTGTTTTCATAAAATACTTAGATTTTAAAGTTTTTAAATAAGAAAGAGTCCTCACATAGCTACCTATTTACTTAACTACTCGCTTGATCTTCACTTGTATCTTTTTGGAGTAGCATGTCATTTACTCTTGTGCTTCACTTATATTGTAGCGACCCGACCCGAAGTGTCATCCCTGGATCGGTAATGCTGACACACACAGTACTCAAAGGATTTATAACAGAGTGCAATCACACACTTATTACATCGAATGTCTCAAATGAGAACTTATTACAATAAATATGGCTTAAGGCCATCTAATTTAGATAACAGCGGAAGGCTTGGAAGATAAAGTGAGTCCATCAACTCCAACGGCATAGCTGAGTGCACGACAACGACCTAGCGCACCTTACTCTTCGTCTGAAAAGTCTGCAACTTGATACGTTGCAGCCCGAAACGGGTCAGCACATGGAATATGCTGGCAATATAACAAAGTAGAGCAAGAACAGAATAATGCTATCACTACATGCATATTTGGCTGGTGGAAAGGCTCTATGGTTATATGGTTTTTGCGAAAAGCCAATTTTTCCCCACAACAAAGGAATAGATTTTTTTTTAACTATCATGGTGGTTGAAAAACATTGAGAAGGTACCTCCAACTCAATCCCAATTAAAAGTAATTATCAACCCAACATATTAAATTAAAGTGATGAGACACATTTGATAATCCAAATACTAGATACTCAAGATGTCCATAACCGGGGACACGGCTAACCATGATTAGATTGTACACTCTGCAGAGGTTTGCGCACATTTCCCCGCAAGACTCGATCGCTTCCGTTGGATTTCTCGCACTTCATGGTGTTTGAGAAACGGATGACCGAGACACAGTCTTTCAGAAGCATTAACTCTAACCCTGGGTAGACAGTACCAACCTACATCCCCTACATCTGCTAGCCTACCACTGGAAGAGGTCATGCAACATACTCAACTATGCTAGAGCCCATAATAGCTTGCGGCTGCACACAGAAGTTTCTAGCATGAAATATCACAGTTTCCTTTGAGCCTGGGTGGCGGACCTAGGGTAATCACACGGGTACTCCGGGATTCCCTTGGGCAAGCACTAGGTTCTCCAGGTGCCCCAAGCAATCCACCCAGATGTGTATTAAAGTTGCCACCTTAAGTTGAACCATAAATTAACAATCTCACATCGGTCATGGATTCACTCACCCAGACCACGTCTACGAGCATAGCATGGCAATATAAGCTTAACGCAGAAGTAACTCCCAAAGGTTTGATAATAAACAGGGCAATAGGTTCTACCTCATCAACTACTTCCCAATACCCACAAGTTAAATACATCCTAACCATGCAATGTTTGAGGATTGGAACTAATGCATAAAAACTGGGTATGAAAAGAGTATGATCAATGTGTTACTTGCCTTGCTGACGATCCGCAAAACCTAGAGACTCGTAGTAGCACGCTTCGCACTCCGGGAATTCTATCGCAAACAAACAATAGCATACATAAGCAATCAAGCAAAGATGCACGGGTAAAACTCAAATGAGATGATTTAACCAGAAAGTTCAACCTAAGAACTCCGGTTTGCAAAAAGAATCAAATCAAACGGAGCAACGAAACTCAAACTGCGAAAGAAACAAGATCCGTTTACTAATCTGGACTAAAGTCAAACTTTACAGTACCAAAATCTTGTTCAAGTTGGTTAAACGGAAAGAGGGCTTCGAGACGAAAATCTAGGCTCTTGAATGGCCTGATTCCGACAAACGAGCGAAAAGTTATACTAAAACAAAAATCGGATCAGAAATCACGATCGAAAATAATCGCGAAAAACCCAAGAAAAAGAAAAATTGACGAACAGGCTAACGAACGAACGTTCGCTGTCTGTGGTTAAACGGTGAAAACCGTTCGTTAAAACGAACGTACATACGGGCGTTCGCTAAATAACTAAACCGGAAAAAAAAACCGATCTAAAAGAAAATAACTGCGGGTTCTAAAAAAAACAACCATACGGTTTTTCGGCAAAAACCGGCGGCGGCGGCGGCTACCTCGGGGCGGGACGGCGGCGGCTCCGGCGGAAGTCCGGCGGCGGCGGCGGCGAGCAACTCCGGCGGGCGGCGGGATCGGCGGCGAGGCGGCGGGCGGCGACGAGTTAGGGTTTCGGTGGCGGGACGGGCTGGTGGGCTGCGGGGTCGGGGCGCTGGTTATAAAGGCTGGCCGGGCGAGTCCTAGTCGGGCACGGCCCGGCTAGGTCGGTTGACTTTTTTTTTAAATAATTTAGACGTGCTGAAAAAGAAAGAAAAGAAATACTAAACGGACTCCAAAAATCTCAAAATAAATTTTCCCCGTCCTCTAAAAATAGGCCGGACTAGGTGAACATTTATTTGGGCCTAAAATGCAATTTTGAAAAATGCGTAGTTTTTCCTATGCGAATAAAATAGCAATAAAATCCAAATAAAATTGTTTATTTGTTTTTAATAGTTTTCCTCCAATATTTCATTATTTTTAGGGAAGTCATATTATCCCTTCTCATATATTTTAATATGAAATATTTTTGGAGAGGAAAATAATTAAAACAAATAATCCTCGTTTCAATATTTGATAAGATTCAAATATGAAAACAGAGAAATCCACAACTCTCTCCGTGGGTCCTTGAGTTGCTTAGAATTTCGAGGATCGCAAAACGAATATGCAATAAAATATGATATGCAGGGAATGATCTATGTATAACATTCCAAATTGAAAATTTGGGATGTTACAAACCTACCCCCCTTAAGATGAATCTCGCCCTCGAGATTCGGGTTGGCTAGAAAACAGATGTGGGTGGTCTTTCTGTAGGTCTTCCTCTCGTTCCCAGGTGGCTTCATCCTCGGTATGGTGGCTCCACTGAACTTTGCAAAACTTGATAGCCTTGCTGCGAGTAACTCGGCTGGCAAACTCGAGAATCTTGACGGGTTTCTCCTCGTGGGTCAGATCACTATCCAATTGAATTGCTTCTAGGGGTACTGTATCTCTCAGAGGAATATCGGCCATCTCTGCATGGCACTTCTTCAACTGGGAAACGTGAAACACATCATGAACTCCTGATAGTCCGTTGGGTAACTCCAATTTGTAGGCAACTTCACCCATACGTTCCAATACTCTGTATGGTCCCACAAATCTCGGGGCTAACTTTCCCTTAACTCCAAAGCGTTTTACTCCTCGCAGAGGTGACACACGAAGATATGCTCTGTCTCCGATTTCATAGACTACCTCCTTGCGCTTCGTATCTGCATAACTCTTTTGTCTGGACTGAGCTACCTTCAGTCTTTCTCGTATTAACTTAACCTTCTCTTCAGACTCTTTAATCAAATCTGGTCCAAACAACTGACGGTCTCCAACTTCATCCCACATCAATGGTGTTCTGCACCTTCGTCCATACAGGGCCTCGAATGGTGCCATCTTTAAACTGGCTTGGTAGCTGTTGTTGTATGAGAACTCCGCGTAGGGCAAATTGTCATCCCAACTCGATCCGTAATCTAGGGCACAAGCTCTCAACATGTCCTCCAGAATCTGGTTGACCCTCTCGGTCTGTCCATCAGTCTGCGGATGAAAGGCTGTACTGAACTCTAGCCTGGTACCCAAGGTTTGGTGCAACTGGTGCCAAAACTTTGAAGTAAACTGTGTTCCTCTATCTGATACGATGGTCCTCAAAACTCCATGCAAACATACGATCCTGGTCATATATATCTTGGCCAACTTTGCACTCGTATAGGTGGTTTTCACTGGGATAAAGTGAGCCACTTTGGTCAAACGATCCACTACTACCCAGATAGATTCATATCCCGATCGGGTCCTGGGTAATCCGGTGATGAAATCCATGCCAAGCTTATCCCACTTCCATTCGGGTATCGGCATAGGCTGCAGTAATCCTGCTGGCTTCTGATGTTCTGCCTTCACTCTCTGACATACATCACATAAGGCTACATACCTGGCAATGTCCGTCTTCATACCAGTCCACCAGAAACGCTCCTTCAGATCCAAATACATCTTGGTGTTTCCGGGGTGTATCGAGTATGGCGAGTCATGAGCTTCCTGTAGTATCAACTTCCTGATCTCCGCATTATTGGGTACATAAACACGGTCCTCAAACCACAAAGTGTCGTGCTCATCCTCACGAAAACCTTTGGCTTTTCCTTTGCTCATCCTCTCCTTTATCTCAACAATTTCCTTATCATCTTTTTGAGCTGCTCGAATTTTTCCCACTAATGTTGACGTTACCTCCATTGCTGCGACAAAACCTCTAGGGACTATCTCCAAAGGAAACTCCCTGAGATTTTCGGCTAACTCCTTTGGTAATCCTCCGCGTATGATGGTATTGACATAACTCTTCCGGCTCAAAGCGTCTGCTACGACATTGGCCTTTCCTGGGTGATAATGCAACTTCATGTCATAATCCTTTATAAGCTCCAACCATCTCCTCTGCCTGAGATTCAGCTCCTTTTGTGTGAAAATGTACTTCAAACTCTTATGATCCGTGTACACATCACAACGATTTCCAATAAGAAAATGTCTCCAGGTCTTGAGTGCATGAACTACAGCTGCTAACTCCAAATCATGCGTGGCATAATTCAACTCATGTGGTCGAAGCTGACGTGAGGCATATGAGACAACTTTTCCGTCCTGCATAAGTACACCTCCAAGTCCTAAGTGTGACGCATCGCAATACACTTGGAAGTCCTTGCGTATATCTGGCAGAATCAGTACTGGGGCTGTAGTCAAACGTTTCTTCAGCTCCTGAAAACTTGCCTCACATTCATCTGTCCATTTGAATTTCGTGTCCTTCTTCAGTAACTCCATCATAGGCTTCGCAATCTTTGAAAAATTCTCAATAAATCTCCGATAATATCCTGCAAGTCCAAGAAAGCTGTGGATCTCTCCAACTGAGGTGGGTGCCAACCACTCAGTGACTGACTGAACCTTGGTGGGGTCTACTGTTATACCTTCTCCTGATATAACATGTCCAAGAAATCCAACTTCCTGCAACCAAAACTCACATTTGCTGAACTTGGCATACAACTGATGTTCCCTGAGCTTCTCGAGAACCAAACGCAAATGTTCCTTGTGCTCCTGTTCATTCTTCGAGTATACCAAGATATCATCAATGAATACTACGACAAACTTATCCAAGAACTCCATGAACACTTTATTCATCATACTCATAAAATAGGCGGGGGCATTAGTTAATCCAAATGACATAACCGTATACTCATATAGCCCATACCTGGTGGTGAAGGCTGTCTTAGGTATATCCTGTTCCCGGATTTTTAACTGGTGGTATCCTGATCTCAGATCGATCTTAGAAAATACTTTAGCTCCTTGCAACTGATCAAACAAATCATTAACCATCGGCAGTGGGTACTTGTTCTTGACCGTCACTTCATTCAGTGCACGATAATCAACAACCATTCTCAATGATCCATCCTTCTTCTCAACTAAAAGCACTGGTGCTCCCCACGGTGATGAACTTCGTCGAATGTAACCTTTCTCCAATAACTCCTTGATCTGCTTCTTGATCTCCTCCAGATCATTGGCAGGCATCCGGTATGGTCTCTTCGATATAGGCCCGGTGCCTGGCAACAGTTCTATAAAAAACTCGATATCCCGATCTGGCGGCATGCCTGGTAGCTCCTCTGGAAATACATCCGGGTAATCCTTCACTACTGGCACTTCCTCCTGAACAAATCCTGAGAGAGAATTTACTTGAGTTCTCCTTGGCGAATGCCTGGATACATACTTGATCCTTTTTCCCTCCGGGGTGGTGAGCAGAATTGACCTACTTGTACAGTCAATGTTTCCTCCATACTTCGACAACCAATCCATGCCTAGTATTATATCCAATCCTTGTGACTCCAAAATTATTAAGTTTGAGGGAAATACATGGCTACCAATGGTTAAGGGTAACCGATCACACCACCGGTTGGCCATATACTCTACTCCTGGTGAGCTTACTAGTATGTGTGACCTAAGGGCTACAGTTGGCAACTTAAACTTGTCCACAAATCCCCTTGATATGTATGAATGCGATGCACCAGTGTCAAAAAGAACAAGGGCTGTAAATGCATTAACCAAAAACTTACCAATAACTGCGTCAGGCTGTTCGCCAACTTCCTCCACATTGATGTGATTCACCTGGCCTCTAGTGAAGGGATTGGGCTTCTTTCCTGAGCTTCCATTGCCATTACCATCCTTTGCCTCAGGACACTTAGTGGCGTAGTGTCCGGTCTTCCCGCACTTGAAACAAGTAATGTGACTCAGATCCTTCTTGGCGGGGGTTGCTGGGTTGGAACGGTTCTGACTGTTGTTTCCTCCATTCCCATTACCATTCCTAGAGCCATTATGGTTGTGTGAATTTCCTCCATTGTGAGAATGGCCTCCATGGTTATGTCCTCCATGGGTATGATGAGTGTGTCCTCCCGAGTATGGGAATAGCGGGGCTTCTGCTGGGCTCCTGAATTGTACTTCCCTTGTCCATACTTCCTTTTGCGGCTCTCTATCTGCTGCTGCTTGCCTTCAATCATGAGGGCCCTGTCTACCAGCTCCTGGTAGTTGGTGAATGTTGCCACCATTAACTGCATACTCAGCTCATCATTCAGTCCTTCAAGGAACTTCTCCTGCTTCGCGGCATCGGTGGCCACATCATCCGGGGCGTAACGAGCTAACTTGCTGAACTCATCCACGTACTGCGCCACAGTACGATTCCCCTGGCGCAAGTTGCGGAACTCACGCTTCTTCATACTCATGGCTCCAGCTGAGACATGGGTGGTGCGGAAGGCCTACTGAAACTGCTCCCAAGTGATATTGGCTATGGGGAAAGTGGCTGTGTAATTCTCCCACCATGAGGCTGCGGGTCCATCCAATTGATGTGCGGCAAAACGCACCTTCTCAGCATCTGTGCAACCTGCGGTGATCAGTTCCCTTCCAATCTTGCGGAGCCAATCATCAGCAACAATCGGCTCGGTGCTGCTAGAAAACACCGGCGGATTCAACCTTAGAAAACGGGCTAAGTGGTCAACTGGGGGTGGTGGCGGTGGATTGTTGTTGTTGTTGTTGTTGTTGCCTTGGTTCTGAACTAACATCTGCATCAAGGCATTCTGCTGCTGGATCAACTGAGTGAGCTCCGGTGGGAAGGCAATTCCGGTGTCACGTCTCGGAGGCATCTGATGGGTTTAGAGGGAAGAGATTAGGATAGAGCAGAGGTCTAGTGAGAAAGCACTACCCATATGCACATGAGACAAACACAATCATATCACTCAATCAATCAAGCAAGGGCATACAAACGGTCTAGAACTATCGTTACAGTGCTCAGACTACTACTATTAAATGGGGAAGACTACTAATCATATGGTGGTCATCTAGAAATTTTGATCGGTGGAAGACTCCATGATATCCGCTCCGGCTTCGTCTTCATAATCATCATCACTACTATCGGGGTCGGAGTCGGTGTCGTCGATGATGATGTAGTCTTTAGAACGAATTTCCTCGGGTTCGTCGTCTTCTCCTCCTGGCGTGGGGTCTCCCAGAAATACTCCTAGCTTCCTTGTCAGGTCGTCATTCTTCTCCACTAGTACTGCGATTTCCTCTTCGTATCCATCGCGTGTAGACTTGAGTTCCTCTTCTAGCTCCATGTTCCTGGTCATCACCTTCTTCAGGTCTATCATGCTTGCACACATCTGGTTCTCCTGTCGACGAATGTGCTGGTTTAACTCCTGGATGAAAGCTGCAATGGACCTGTCCCTCCTGGTGCTGATCATCTCCCATTGCTCATCTCGGCATCCACATATCTGGTAGATGGTGTCCTTAAGATTTTTGTGGTAAACTTCTCCAATGCGTCCCATGGTGATGTGGGCTGCCATACTCTTTCCTAGACTCCAGGTTGGTGCATCAAAGGAAAACTCTATGGGCTCAGTAACTGGCGTGAATGTCCTTCCTAGAACTTGAACTCGAATCATCCAACGCTCCTCTTCTAGTATGGTGGCGGTGTAGGTCCCGGTGAAGCTTGGTATTCCGATGTTCAGGTACCTAGTGACTTCCTTCAAGTGTCGTCCAAAAGGTGTGTCTTCATCTGGTTGTGCAAACTTGTTCCTTGAGTTCGCCATCCTAGAGAGTAGAAGATGGAGAGAGTCAGAAATGAGTAGAGAGGAGTGACCTAAGGCTTTTCTTAGTGGTCGTGTCCTACAGTCAGCGTGTGCTCTGATACCATCTTGTAGCGACCCGACCCGAATGGATCGAAGTCTCTGTGCTTAAGTGTCATCCCTGGATCGGTAATGCTGACACACACAGTACTCGAAGGATTTATAACAGAGTGCAATCACACACTTATTACATCGAATGTCTCAAATGAGAACTTATTACTATAAATATGGCTTAAGGCCATCTAATTTAGATAACAGCGGAAGGCTTGGAAGATAAAGTGACTCCATCAACTCCAACGGCATAGCTGAGTGCACGACAACGACCTAGCGCACCTTACTCTTCGTCTGAAAAGTCTGCAACATGATACGTTGCAGCCCGAAACGGGTCAGCACATGGAATATGCTGGCAATATAACACAGTAGAGCAAGAACAGAATAATGCTATCACTACATGCATATTTGGCTGGTGGAAAGGCTCTATGGTTATATGGTTTTTGCGAGAAGCCAATTTTTCCCTACAATAAAGGAATAGATTTTTTTTAACTATCATGGTGGTTGAAAAACATTGAGAAGGTACCTCCAACTCAATCCCAATTAAAAGTAATTATCAACCCAACATATTAAATTAGAGTGATGAGATACATGTGATAATCCAAATACTAGATACTCAAGATGTCCGTAACCGGGGACACGGCTAACCATGATTAGATTGTACACTCCGCAGAGGTTTGCGCACTTTTCCCCGCAAGACTCGATCGCCTCCGTTGGATTTCTCGCACTTCATGGTGTTTGAGAAACGGATGATCGAGACACAGTCTTTCAGAAGCATTAACTCTAACCCTGGGTAGACAGTACCAACCTACATCCCCTACATCTGCTAGCCTACCACTGGAAGAGGTCATGCAACATACTCAACTATGCTAGAGCCCATAATAGCTTGCGGCTGCACACGGAAGTTTCTAGCATGAAATATCTCAGTTTCCTTTGAGCCTGGGTGGCGGACCTAGGGTAATCACACGGGTACTCCGGGATTCCCTTGGGCAAGCACTGGGTTCTCCAGGTGCCCCAAGCAATCCACCCAGATGTGTATTAAAGTTGCCACCTTAAGTTGAACCATAAATTAACAATCTCACATCTGTCATGGATTCACTCACCCAGACCACGTCTACGAGCATAGCAAGGCAATATAAGCTTAACGCAGAAGTAACTCCCAAAGGTTTGATAATAAACAGGGCAATAGGTTCTACCTCATCAACTATGTCCCACTACCCACAAGTTAAATACATCCTAACCATGCAATGTTTGAGGATTGGAACTAATGCATAAAAACTGGGTATGAAAAGAGTATGATCAATGTGTTACTTGCCTTGCTGACGATCTGCAAAACCTAGAGACTCGTAGTAGCACGCTTCGCACTCCGGGAATTCTATCGCAAACAAACAATAGCATACATAAGCAATCAAGCAAAGATGCATGGGTAAAACTCAAATGAGATGATTTAACTAGAAAGTTCAACCTAAGAACTCCGGTTTGCAAAAAGAATCAAATCAAACGGAGCAACGAAACTCAAACTGCGAAAGAAACAAGATCTGTTTACTAATCTGCACTAAAGTCAAATTTTACAGTACCAAAATCTTGTTCAAGTTGGTTAAACGGAAAGAGGGCTTCGAGAAGAAAATCTAGGCGCTTGAATCGCTTGATTCCGACAAACGAGCCAAAAGTTATACTAAAACGAAAATCGGATCAGAAATTGCGATAAAAAATAATCGCGAAAAACCCGAGAAAAAGAAAAACTGACGAACAGGCTAACGAATGAACGTTCGCTGTCTGTGGTTAAACGGTGAAAACCGTTCGTTAAAACGAACGTACGTACGGGCGTTCGCTAAATAACTAAACCGGAAAAAAAACCGATCTCAAAGAAAATAACCGCGGGTTCTAAAAAAAACAACCGTACGGTTTTCCGGTAAAAACCGGCGGCGGCGGCGGCTACCTCGGGGCGGGACGACGGCGGCTCCGGCCGAAGTCCGGCGGCGGCGGCGGTGAGCAACTCCGGCGGGCGGCGGGATCGGCGGCGAGGCGGCGGGCGGCGACGAGTTAGGGTTTCGGCGGCGGGACGGGCTAGTGGGCTGCGGGGTCGGGGCGCTGGTTATAAAGGCTGGCCGGGCGAGTCCTAGTCGGGCACGGCCAGGCTAGGTCGGTTGACTTTTTTTTAAATAATTCAGACATGCAGAAAAAGAAAGAAAAGAAATACTAAACGGACTCCAAAAATCCCGAAATAAATTTTCTCGTCCTCTAAAAATAGGCCAGACAAGGTGAACATTTATTTGGGCCTAAAATGCAATTTTGAAAACGCGTAGTTTTTCCTATGCGAATAAAATAGCAATAAAATCCAAATAAAATTGTTTATTTGTTTTTAATAGTTTTCCTCCAATATTTCATTATTTTTAGGGAAGTCATATTATCCCTTCTCATATATTTTAATATGAAATATTTTCGGAGAGGAAAATAATTAAAACAAATAATCCTCGTTTCAATATTTGATAAGATTCAAATATGAAAACAGTGAAATCCACAACTCTCTCCGTGGGTCCTTGAGTTGCTTAGAATTTCGAGGATCGCAAAACGAATATGCAATAAAATATGATATGCAGTGAATGATCTATGTATAACATTCCAAATTGAAAATTTGGAATGTTACATATATCCTATGAGTAAATTGTTGAATGAATTGAATATCATGAAGTTGTAATTATATCATTCCTAGTGGTAGCTTCACATTGGGTTTAGAAAGTGAAATCTTTTGAAGCTTGACAATCACAATATTGGTCATACAAGCAATTCATGAATGATTAGTATAAGGAAGAGAACTTTCACATACAAATATATTATCTTGAACGTCTTCTATGATTGTGAATACCCATTAATTATTTTCAAACTTGAGCAAATTAGTTGAAGTTGGACAAGCAAGACAACGTAATGAGTTATGGTTGTGTATATTTTCATAGACGTTATATTGTTATGGATCCTCCAACATGTGGTGTTTGCTTAGGATCTTTTGTTAGCCAAAATTTCATACTAAGTAGAGACACTACTTGTGCATCCAAAAACCCTTAAACCCAAATTCTTGCCATGAGTGTCCACCATACCTACCTATGGATTGAATAAGATCCTTCAAGTAAGTTGTCATCGGTGTATAAAGCAATAAAAATTGCTCTTAAATATGTTTGATCTTTTATTGTAAGGGAAAATTGAGCGTTGTACGAACTTCTGATGGCAAAGTAATAAAAGCAACAGACTGCATAATAAAGGTTGCTATCACAAGGGGCATTATAACGTGACGTTCCTTTGCATTAAGAGTTTGGGCATCCAAAACTAAAAAGCGCATGACAACCTCTGCTTCCCTCTGCGAAGGGCCTATCTTTTACTTTTCAGTATTTACTTTTATGCAAGAGTCAATAGAATGCATTCTCATTTCAACCTCAATTATTCTTTAGTTGGCCAGCATCATGTGGTGGGGAAAGATCTAGGCACATATGGCCAGTCAAATATATTTGATCATGATTTATTATTGTTGACAATTATCTCTATGATAAATGAGTTGGGAGGCGAAATATTAAGCCCCTATCTTTCTCTGTGTTCGATGGATGCCATTTGTTCTAAAAATATGTTTTGAGTACTAGCAATCATAGAAGACTATATGATGATTGAGTATGTGGATCTCTTACTTAGTCTCTGTTGATTAAGTTGAATTGCAATTGTTTGGTGACTAAGAATATAGGTTGTTGAGTTTCAAGAGAATTCATTGTTTGAACCTTAAGATGTGAATTGGTTGCTACTTTAACATGAGAAATTTTATGAGAAAGAGTTGCTATTATGATGCTAGGAAAAGTGATTGAAATTATCATTTGATCAAACTTATGCACATTGCTAGCATTCACACTTCATAAATTATTTCTTTTATCATTTACCAACTCGAGGACGAGTAGGAATTAAGCTTGGGGATGCTGATACGTCTCCAATGTATCAATAATTTATGAAGTATTCATGCCATGTTTACAACAATTTTATATGGTTTTGGTATGATTTGCATGGAACTAACACGGACTGACGCTGTTTTCAGCAGAACTACCGTGTTGTTGTTTTTTGTGTAGAAATAAAAGTTCTCCAAATGAAACGAAACTTTTTGACGATTTTTTTTAACAAAAGAGGCTCTAGAAGCTTCGTGGGAGGACCAGAAGGTGAAGGAGGTGGGCACAAGACACCTGGGCGCGCCCAGGTGGGTTGTGCTCACCTCGAGGCCCATCTTAGCGTGAGACCGACGCCAAAAAATCCTATAAATAGAGAAACCATCAGAAATAATGATAGATTAGAAGTTCTGCCGCCGCAAGCCTCTGTAGCCATGAAAAACCAATCTAGACCCCGTTCTGGCACCCTGCCGGAGGAGGAAATCATCGCCGGTGGCCATCTTCATCATCCTGGCGGCCACCATGATGAGGAGGGAGTAGTCCACCCTCGGGGCTGAGGGTTTGTACCAGTAGCTATGTGTTTAATCTCTCTCTCTCTCTCTCTCTCTCTCTCTCTCTCTCTCTCTCTCTCTCTCTCGCTCTCTCGTGTTCTTAAGATGGCACGATCTTGATGTATCGCGGGCTTTGTTAATATAGTTGGATCATATGGTGTTTCTCCCTCTCTATCTTGTTGTCATGAATTGAGTTTTCCCTTTGAGATTTCATTTTATCGGATTGAATACTTTTATGGATTTGAGAGCACTTGATCTATGTCTTGGCACTCAACTCGCGGATTCCCGAGGTGACATTGGGGTAATCTATGCATAGGGGTTGATGCACATTTTCGTCCTTGTTTCTCCGGTAGAAATCTTGGGGCACTCTTTGAGGTTATTTGTATTGGATTGAGTATTATGAATCTGAAAGTGTTTGATGCGTATCGTATAATTAACTCATGGATACTTGTGGTGACATTGGAGTATCTAGGTGACATTAGAGTTGGTTGATGCGTATCATATGCTGTTATTTTAGTACGAACTCTTGGATAGATCGAACGGAAAGAATAACTTTGCGTTATTTTAGTATGAACTCTTGAATAGATCAAACGGAAAGAATAACTTTAAGGTGGTTTCGTACCCTACAAACAATTTCTTCTTATGTTCTCCGCTAGATAAGAACTTTGGGGTGATTCTTCATCGCACGTTGAGGGATGGTTATATGATCCAATTAGATTAGCATTGTTGAGAGATTGCACTAGTGAAAGTACAGACCCTAGGCCTCATTTTCAAGCATTGCAATACCGTTTGTGCTCTGTTTTATCAATTGCTACCTTGCTGTTTTTTTATTGTTCTTATTACAAAAATCAATATCTACTTTCATTACTACGCTTGTATCACCATCTCTTCGCTGAACTAGAGCACCTATACAATTTACCATTGTATTTGCTGTGTTGGGGACACAAGAGACTCTTTGTTATTTGGTTGAAGGGTTGTTTGAGAGAGACCATCTTCATCCTACACCTTCCACGGATTAATAACCTTAGGTCATCCACTTGAGGGAAAATTGCTACTGGCCTACAAAAATCTGCGCTTGGAGACCCAACACGATTCTACACGAATAAAGTTGTGTAGTAGACATCAATGTGGATCCCAAAGAAGAAGAGCTATAATGTTCTTGAGGGTGACTCCGCCAACATACTTCACTCATATTCATTTTGGCAAGGACTTGTGCAATCAACTTTCATATCTTGCACTTGTTCATGGAGTAACAAACCCTCTTGTTGGTAAGACAAGGGACAAGGTAACCTAATGCTTTCATGGACATCATCATATGTGCAATTCACTCTATGTCTATGGATATCCTTGTATGTTCCTTGTGGGACTAACCCGTGTAGGTATTGAAAGTGCAACACTCCAATGGATTGCCCCAAATGATCTATATCAACATTGAGCATCCACATCTTCACTATCTACATGAAGTCATCATCGACAAAACCCAAGGTTAGTTCATCCCTCTTAGGGGGGATATCACATCTAGGGGGAGCTTTGCTCTAAAAATTGAGCTAAAGAAACTCTAATGGTGTGAACACATTAATGCTTTATGTAAAAGTGGTAACCCCACTTGTGCTTAAACAATGAGTATGACCTATGATCAAATGTTCTCATTTGACACCTAAGTCAATATACTCATATATAGATGACCTAGTCATCGCCAATTGTTTGGTAGATGCTAGAATTGTTTGTGAATGCTTTGACACATGTTTCATTTGCTATCTTATTGTGTGAGCATGTTGGTTGCATAATTTCTCCATTCAAGGACATCCATTTGTTGTTTTGTTTGTCTTGTTTTTATTGGCCAAATGGATGGACAGGAATGCCTAAGAACTTTCTCTAGCTATCCATGCTCTTCTTGTCTCAAACTCTATTCATGCTATATCACAAAAATTGAACAAGTCTTTTTCGGACCCTCCGGGTGAGGAGCACTCGGAGCCACCGATCCGTCAAGGGCTGCATTCCGAAACCTTCTATTGCAATTCGGTCAGACCAATTCACTCAAACTCGGTCACACCGAAAGCATTAGACTGATCTAGGTTTACATCTCGGTGCTCCCGATTAGAATGACCTGGTCTCACTGAGTTGCAATAACTGCACACAGTTTTGCATCTCGGTGCCACCGAAACATTCCATTCGGTGCCACCGACAGCATATGGGTATATATACTCAGCGGAACCGTACGGTTGAAAATTTCCACAAACCTCTCACGCCTGCGACCCATTGCTGCCGCACCCTTGGTCTCCGGATCATCGCCGTCTTCGCATGTGCATCTCGGCCGCAGGTCTCCGCCGCCGTCAACGGGAATCTCCTCCGTCGTTGCCGCCATAGAGGATCGTCACCAAGTTAGGGTACAATTTGATCTCCTCGTGCTATCCCCTTCTGATTCAATGCACAAGGATAATGCCATGTATCTTGCCACATTTGAAATCATTCTATCCACAGAAAAGTTCCATTAGATTAGATTCGAAGAAAAAATTTAGGGTTAGATTTCCGCCGAACTCATCTCGGATCGACCGAAATGAAACTTTCGGTCCCACCGATTGGCTCTGCCCATTGCACTAAGTACAACTCTGTCGGTGCAACAAACCCTGGGTCTATTGCCCAGACCATGCACAGGCCTAAAAGAGCAAGGTTGCAACATCCAAAGCGAGATCGAGTTGAAGAGAAAACTCTTTGAGGAATCAAAGGGCAGATCAAGAAGATCAAGACAAGCTAAATGAGCAAGACACCACTAAGGGAAAGCCTCCCTTGCCGGACAGGCGAGTCTGGCGAGGACGAGGTGGCCCCAAAGACAAGCCTCAAGACCGCCCCGGCAGGCCTGCCGGGCGTGACAAAGGCAAACTACCCCGCCAAGGCTCCACCGCTCCACCTCACAGCGACGCAAGTCATCGATCGGTGCGGTGTCAAGCCCCCAAGTGACTAAGTGGCTGTTGTTTGGCATGTGGCAGCCACTTCCTATGGAAATCACCTCCAAATGACACCCGTCCAGAGACCTGTCAAGCAGACAGACGAGAAGGTGGCCAAGCAGCCCGACAAGGCTTGCCGGGCATGCCACGATGTGACACTAAGTGGCGCATTTAATGCGCTCTGCTCTGTCTGCAGAGTTAGGTATGATAGCACTGTTCGCTATCTAATTAGTACACAATAATTGATTTGCAATTGTGGTGACCCCTTGATCTATAAAAGGAGGGCCATGGCAACCATAGAAAGGATTCGGACCCTTGTACAATCGTACGCGCGTAGCTGCCCTCGCCCCGAGGCAACCCTGCCGGGCAAGAGCGATGCGTTTCCACCACAACCCACCATCAATCCACCAAAGTAGGAGTAGGGTTTTACACCTCGCGGCGGCCCAAACCTGGGTAAAACTGCCCGTGTGATCTCTGCCGTGCTGTGCTACGTTCTCCGCTCTTTGTGCAATGTGCCCATCCCCCTGCCAAACCACAAGGGGCTGATGGCCTCATAGGTGGTCATGGTTTCCCATGTCATCTTTGGCGCGCTAGGTAGGGGAGGGCACTTGCGCGAACCCGAGAAGCGTACTCAGCGCGTCATCTTCATCATCTTCGTCATCGATGGCTCCAACGTCCATGGCGCCCAAGAAGAAGCCCGGTGCTGCGGCCCATCCGTCCACTTCGAATGCCCCGTCGCACGCGGCCGCTGTTGCCGCGGGGGCTACGGGGACGCACGGAGACATGGATGCTGCGGGGGACGTGGCCGGCGCACTCGGCGTCGTCACCACCTCCCCTGCGGCCGAAACGAGGGCAGAAAGCACCGGGGAAGGACAGCACCAACAGCGGCCACGCTCCACAAGGTACGGGTGGAGAAATCATTCCGACTGCACCTCTCCGCCTGGCCGAAGGGCATAGCTGCAGTGGTGGCACTCGCTCCGGGGCGAATTGCAACTCTCCGGCCGCTCCCACCGCGGGCGCGGCCGCAGGGCATGCGCCACTCCCAGAACAAGCTGACCCAACCGATGCGCCAAACGGAGCCGCTGGCCCTCCAGCGCCTCCACCTCGTCACCACGCCACCCTAGCGACAGGCTCACGATGACGAGAACACGCCACGGCTACTACCGGCACCATAAGGAGCCAGGCGACGCTACGGTCTACGTCGTCATCCATGCCAAGGACCACTTCGGAGGCCATGGCGCAGGCCCAGCTACTGTTGAGATTTCCACCGGCAGCCGATCAGAAGGATGCGTGGAGAGCGACCATTCAAAGCCTGATTGGTTTCGCCGAGGCGGGAGGATCACAGTGAGCTGGCCCGCCATGGCCTCCCCAGGTGATGATGACGGCCCGCGCTGCTGGCCATGTCGAAGGGGCCACCCCCATGGTGCAGTCCCCTCCGCGGCAGCCTGCGTAGGGGCCACGGCCGGAGCCACGCGATCAAGAACCCGACGACGTCTCGATGGCTTTGTCTGACCCTCGAGTGCGTCCAGGCCAATGATGAGTCATGGAGGACAGACAAAGGAAAGGCGCGCGCGTCACCATCGAGCAACGCCACGACACCCACCGCCAGTCCGATAGGCACAATGGCCCTGACATCGACGAGCCCACTCTCGGTGAAGGTGGGTACCTACCTTTCGAGGTTGGGTGCCCCGCCTTCACCCGTGAGTTGCGACAAGTCCGTTGGCCATCTACCCACACGTTCTAGCCAGAAATACCAGAGAAGTATGACGAGAAGCTAAACCCGGTAGAGTTCTTGAGCATCTACACCATCGCTGTTCAAGCTGCCGGGGGAAGAGACGAGAAGGTGTTCGCCAACTACTTCCCTCTGGCACTCAAGCCAAATGTGAGGTCTTGGCTAATGCACCTGCCGGAGAACTCCATTTCGACCTGGGCTGACCTGTGCCATGAGTTTGTTGGCGCCTTCACGGGCGGCCATCAAGAACCAGGGCGGCCCAGCGACTTGCAACTCCTCCCGCAGAAGGAAGGAGAGACCCTGTGGAAGTACATGTAGAGGTTCAGCCGTGTACACAGGAACATTCCAGACATCCACCCGGCAGCTGTGATAGCTGTGTTCCAGTCCAACGTGCGCAATCGTCGGATACGTTCCAAGATGAACGTTCGACTGCCCAAGACTGTAAAAGAGCTTTATACTCTAGTGGATAAGTGTGCTCGGGTAGAGGAGGGGAGGCGGCTCACCGGTGAAAAGGATGGCGTCGACATCGACTCAAAGGATGATGACGAGGCCACCAGTCAGAAGAAGAAGAACAAGAGGCGCAACAAAAGGTGCAAGGATAAGGCAGTGATGACCGTTGAGGGATCGGGCGCACCTAGTACCGGCAAGAAGGCCAAGACCAAAGTTCTCGGCAAGGAAGTTGCCGCGTGCATCGATTGCCGGGAAGCTGTGGCTGCCGAGAAGGCTGGGAAAGGTGATGGGCTGTACTGCAAGATCCATCGGACCAAGGGCCACGATCTCCAGGAGTGTCATCAGGTCGAGCAGCTCGTTAAGAAGCAAATGGCTGAATACGAGAAGCGTGATAAGGAGAAAGGCCAAGATGGCGTTGGCGGGAAAGGACGAGGCGGCGGAGCAAGCCGCCCCAGCAAGGCTCCTCAAAATCAAGGGAAACCCGCTAGAGGCTGTAAGAAGGAGGATTGCAATGATGAGAATGATGGAGGAGATGAAGAGGAAACCAGTGAGGAGGAGTTCCAGAAAGCCACTGACGCCCTGTGCATTGACGGGGGTGCATCTCTGCACTCCTCTCACCGCCAACTTAAATAGTGGGCGAGTGAAGTCAATGCTGTGGAGCCAGCGGCAGATTCTCGGAAGCCGCTCAAGTGGTCCCGCACACCCATCATCTTTGATGAAGAGGATCACCCTGACCGCACCACTGCGGTAGGGTGCTTGCCGTTGTTGGTCTCACCAACAATCCGCAACCTCAAGGTCACAAAGATGTTGGTGGACGGCGGGGCCGGGATGAATCTGATTTCTCCAAAGGTCATCCGCAAACTTGAGATTGCAGAGGAAGAGCTCAAGGTTACTGGCACGTTTCAAGGGATCAACCCTGGCAGGAGCCATCCTAAGGGGAAGATCACGCTACCGGTGACGTTGGGGGGGGGGAGTTAAACTACCGGACTGAGAAGATTGTATTTGATGTGGTTGACCTCCCCCTGCCGTACAATGGAATCCTTGGCCACCCAGCCCTGGCCAAATTCATGGCGGCATCCCACTATGCCTACAATACCTTGAAGATGCCAGGGCTGATAGGCGTCATTTCCATTCCGTTAGACAAGAAGGATGAAGTCATTTGTGTGGACAAGATGTACCGGGAAGCAGTCGTGGCAGAGGCCGCGGAAGCCAGTGTTCCCGCCAAGAAAAACAACAAGAAGAAGAGAGATAGCAAGGATGCCTGCAAGGAATCCGGGAAACATGCCTCTTCAGAGTACGTTGCACCCGTTGATGATGTGCCGGAGAGTTCCAATAGCAAGCGACCCACGGCTGCTGCACCTGCTGTGAAAAAGGTCCCGGCAGGGCTGGCTGGCGCTGATGGTACCTTCACTATCAGTGCCACCCTTGATGACAAATAGGAAAATGCGCTCGTTGCCTTCCTACGGGCGAATATCGATGTGTTTTCCTGGCAACCATCTGATATCCCCAGTGTTCCCAGGGAGGTAATCGAGCACCACCTTGCTGTCTGACCACATGCCCGACACGTCAAGCAGAAGGTCTGGAAGCAAGTTTTGGAGCGGCGGCAATTCATTGCCGAGGAGATCAACAAACTTGAGGCAGCTGGTCTGGTCAGAGGAGTACTGCATCCAACATGGTTAGCAAATCCTGTGGTGGTATGCAAGGCTAATGGGAAATGAAGGCTTTGCATAGATTTTACGGATCTGAACAAGGCATGCCCGAAGGACCCATTTGCCTTGTCACACATTGACCAGATTGTGGATTCCGCCTCCGGGTGTGACTTGCTCTCTTTTCTGGATGCATACTCTGGATACCACCAGATTTTCATATGCAAGGAAGACGAGGAGAAGACCGCGTTCATAACCACATGTGGCACATACTGCTTAGTACGGATGCCCTTCGGGTTGAAGAGCACCGGGTCCACTTTTGCAAGAGCAATACAGATTGGCTTTGATTCCTAGCTGCACAGAAATGTTGAAGCTTACATGGATGATATTGTGGTCAAGACCAAGGATAGATCAACCCTCATCCAGGATTTGGAAGAAACCTTTGGTAATCTGCGTAAGATCAACTTGAAGCTGAACCCGGAGAAGTGCGTGTTTGGCGTCCCTTCCGGTAAGCTACTTGGCTTCTTTGTGTCCCATCATTGGATAGAGGCCAACCCCGACAAGATCAAGGCTATCAAGAAGATTCAAGCACTCAAGACAGTTAAGGACGTGAGGCGTTTGACTAGATGTGTTGCCGCGCTGAGCAGGTTCATTTCCATGTCTGCCGAGCGCGCCTTGCTGTTCTTCAAAATCTTGAAGAAGGCAGGGCCTATGGAGTGGACCCCGGAGGCAGACGCCGCGCTACAAGATTTGAAGACCTATCTCTCCTCTGTGCCCACTTTGATCGCTCCCAAACCACAAGTGCCGTTGCTGCTATACTTAGTGGCAACCAATCAAGTGGTTAGTGCAGCACTGGTGGCGCAGCGGGAAGTAGACGAAGCGGCAGCCACCGTCGTCCCCTCTGGAGAAGGAAGTGAACCCGTCCTGGCAAGACCAGAGTCAGTCCAAAGTGAAGAAAGGCAGGGCAGTGGAAGCAGTTCTATGGTCGCGGCAAAGAAGAAAGTGGTGCAGCGCCCAGTGTACTTCGTCAGCTCCTTGTTACAAGGGGCCAGGTCCAGGTACTCTGGCATGCAAAAGTTGATTTTTGGCCTCATCATGGCCTCAAGGAAACTATGCCACTACTTCCAAGCCCACGAGATCACGGTTGTCACCCGCTTCCCCTTGCAACGCATACTCCGGAACCCTGAGGCCACCGGCAGGATTGTGGAATGGACTTTGGAGTTGTCCAGCTTTGGTTTAAAGTTTGAAAGCACGTCAACCATTCAGAGCAGAGCACTAGCAGAATTCATTGCAGAGTGGACGCCGACCCCTGATGAAGAAGTGTTGGAGACAGTTATCCCTGGCTAGGAGGAGCCCCAAGAATGGATTATATATTTTGGTGGTGCCTTCTACCTACAAGGTGCAGGAGCTGGCATACTTCTCGTTGCCCCCACTAGGGAGCACCTGAAGTACGTCGTCCAGATGCATTTCCCCCGGGAGGAGGCTACCAACAATACTGTAGAGTATGAAGGGCTCGTTGCCAGGCTCAGGGTTGCAACAGAACTGGGAATCAAGAAGCTGATCATCCGCGGAGACTCACAACTTGTGGTGAGACAAGTGAACAAGGATTACCAAAGTCCATTGATGGAGGCATACGTTGAGGAAGTTGGAGGAGCCCTTTGACGGATTGCAAACAGAGCACGTGCCTCATGTGGAAAACAGCATCGCTGATCATCTGTCGAAGTGCGCTACGCAAAAACTCCCTATGGAACCAGGGACTTTTGTTCTCCATCTGACTCAGCCCTCCGTATCCCCGGCAACAATGGCCAGAAAGAGGAGGAAACTGGACTCCGACAAGCCTCTCCCGGCAAAGCCTCCCGAGGCCCCCGGCAGAGGGCTTGGCGGGAACAACTCCCCTTTGATCGCTGAGCTGCGTCCTCCCGCCAGACCACCGGTCCCTGCGGTCGAGGAATTGTAACACCCTAGATTTTGCCCATTTCTTTTTTCTTTTGATTTTGGTTCGGATTCGTTTTCTGTGGCTTAGTAGTTTTGCAACCTAGAGAGATCACCCTTTCATTCTTCTTCCCAAGTGGCTTGCCAATCTCAAAACCATCCCAAGACCTTGCCATTTCCATCTTGGACCAATCTCAATATTCTTTTCCTTGGGAATATTCCTTTTTCTATTAAAGGAATAACCCTGTTTGTCCTGAGTTGTGAAGCAACCCACATTTCCATCATTCCCAAAATTCCCAAATAATTCTCATAAATCGTTTGGGTCATATCTTCCACAAATATGTCAAACCCTTCCTTGACATATTCAAAAATATTTCCCAAATATTCCTTTTCTAATTCTGCCCTAGCTGGTAGTTTGAGAAGAAAGTACCATTTATATTTGCTTGCTTGGTCTCAAACTTTTTTTGCACTCTTTCCTATACATATCATTGCCATATGCAAAAATTCAACTTTAGTTGGATATTAAATCTCTCTTGGCTAATTTCCAAAGTTTCTGGGCAACTGGAATCTTTGTGAAGCAAGTGCTAGCTAGGAGTATCCAAATGAGTTGAAATTTTGCAAGCATCTTCATATGCTTAAATCATGACTCTACACCAAGTTTCAACCCTATCCAATCATCTATGTGAGCAGAGCATCAAATCTTGGTTTCTGGTCAGATTTTCACATTGTGAAGCAACTATATTTTATATTGCCCCATAATTTCTGAAAGTTTACTAGAGAATTCTCCTACCAATATAACATATCTCCACAAAATTTGGGCTCATTTCATCTTCCCAATAATTCCCTAGAATTTTTCTAAGATTCTGGTCAGAGAGGATAGCTGTGAAGGAAGTACCATTTTGACTTGTCCAAATGGCATGAAATTTTTATGGCACTCTCATATGGCCAAATAATAATCCTATGCCCAATTTCAGCTCAAGTTTCTACTCTATGTGAGTGGCACCTCAAAATCTAGTTTCTGGACCAGATTGGTCAGTTGCAAAGCAACCCTGTTAAATATTGGTCCATTTCTTTCCAAATTTCACAGGATCATAGTACTTCCTACCCTAAATCTCCCAGACATTACACTTGGCTCTTATCCCTTTCCTGTTGATCACAGTTTCAGGCAATAGTTTGCTGCAGTAAACTTCACAGGATCATTCACATCCAACCACAGTGACTTTCATCGATCCATCACATCCCAGAGACTGTACCTAGGAGGGACTACTTACCAGACATATTTTGGCATCACGTTGGGCGTGTCAATGCCGTGGCCACGCAGTGACCACGTGCAGAGCATGCCAAACCCGCGCTCTGGTGATTTAACCACTCGGTTCCGTCCGTTCCTTCGCTCCCTCGCCACCTCTCCATGTCCAGGAGGTTCGTCTCGTCGTCGCCCATCTCCTGGAAGTCTCTCCCCCTCCAGTTTCTTCCTCCTCACGCCACGGCGAATGCTGCCATTATTCTGCGCGTGACCGCCACCGCCGTTTTCCCTTGCCCCCTCCTCCTCGAGCCCTCTCGAAGCTCCTACGAGCTCCTCCACTGTCCGAGAGCCCTTGCCGACATCTCCCCCTCTTGCCGCGTGTCACCGGAGCACCAGTGTGAGGATAAGCTCGCCATGGCGGCCGTCCTCATCGCCTCACCCGTCCCGGCTATAAATAGATGAGGCCGGAGCCTCCTCGAGCACGACACCACCCCAGCACTCTCCTCTCCCTCCCAGAACCCCTCCAACCGAGCCACTCGAGCTCCCTTGGCTCGAATCACCGGCGATCTCCGCCACGGCCATCGCTCGGCCTCCCCTAAATTCCGGTCACCTGAGCCTCCTCTGCTTCTCTAGCTACCCTAGCCTACCACCACCACCTCACCGGAGCTCTGCCCAACCTCATCCCTACCTCCCCGCCACCGCAGCCCGAGCCCCGAGCTCGCCATCGCCGTCGTCCGCCGTGGGAGGTGCCCCGCTCTGACTCGAGGTCCCCGGCGGCCGTGCCCTGCTCCTTCGGGACCGCCTTGTTAGACTGTATATACGTAGCCTCTGTATACACATTGTATTGTACCCTTTGGTACCTCTATATAATGAGATAGCCACACCCCGTTTAGGGTGTCGAGTAGTTTCCCAAAACATACGTTTTACATGGTATCAGTTTAGGGTTACGATGTCTTCCGCTGCACCCGCTGCCTCCGTCGCGCCGGCCGCCGCCGCCGCCGTTGTTGCGCCGCCTCCTCCGCCGGCCTCTGCCATCGCTCCGTCCTCGTTGTTCCTTGCCTCCCGGCCCCTAGCTGTGGCCTGGTGGCATAACCAGCCTCCGCTGGTTTCTCAGATCGGATAGGGGGGTGGATACGGCGATCTGCCTCCGCCGGTCTCTTCCGGCGGCCCGTCTTCCTCGACCACCACGGTTGCGCCGGTGCCCTACCAGGGTCCGCCGCCCGCGTATGGCGCCGCCCCTGCTTCAACCTACGTCGCCCCGCACCCGTACGGTGCCTCGGCATCGGCCTATGGCCCCCCATGGTATGGCGCCCCTGCATCAACCCATGGTGCCCTACCACCACCGCCGTCCGCCTGGCCGGCGCCTTCCTACAGCGCGCCGCCCTCGCAGCCCTACGCGGCGCCGTCACGCCCTCAACCTTACGCGGCGCCGCCGCCTTCACTGCCCTACGGGGCTGCGCCTCCTCCGTCACCAGGGGACCCGGCGTCACTGTACGCTGGTCCTATGCCCGGCTATGGCGCACCTTTGGCGATCGCCCCGCACCAGGAGATGGATCCATCGATGGGTCTCTACGCGCCACCGACACAGGATCGTGCTGCGGCGCCATCACCATTTTATTTCTCGCATCTCCTTCCGGTGAGCTCACGCCGGACAATTACCTGTCGTGGCGGGCTCAGGTGCTTCCTCTTCTCCGCAGCTGCTACCTGGAGGGGTACGTCGACGGCTCCATCCCCTGCCCGCCGCCGTATCATCCGGCTTATCAGGTATGGGTGGCCCAGGATCAGGCAATCCTCTCCGCCATCCAGTCATCGCTCACTCCGAGCGTGTCGTCGCTGGTCATATTCGCCGCGACGTCTAGGGATGCTTGGTCGGCGCTTCACAGCAGCTTCGCCTCTCAGTCTCAGGCACATGCTCACTCTATACGCATCGAGTTGGGGGAGACCAAGCTTGACGGCCTCAGCATCACGGACTACTTCAACAAGATGACTGGTCTCGCCGACACGTTGGCCTCGATCGGTCAGCCGCTTGGTGATGATGACTTCACCACCCATGTACTCAACGGCCTTGATGACGACTATGATAATCTCATCGAGAATGTCCATGGTCGCGAGGCTCCACTTCCGCCACGTGAGCTCTACGCGCGCCTTCTTGGCCGCGAACAGCGCATCAAGGCGCACCGTGCCTCCCCGAGTTTTGTCTCCGCCAACGCCGCGACTCGCGGCAAACCCCAGAAGCCGTCGCCGCTTGGTGGTAAAACGGCGACCTCGCCTCAGTCGGCTCCGCAGGGCGCGGCGCCATCCATCACTGGTGGCAGCTGGCCGGTTGCTTGTTGTCCCTGCTGCGGCACTCAGCAGGCCTGCCAGCTGTGTGGTATTGAGCGCCACATTGCCTCCCGCTGTCATCGTCGCTTCAAGCAAGATTTTCTGGGCCTGGGCAACAATGGCAAAGGGAATGATAAGCAGGCTGTCGTCGCGGTGACGAGTCATGAGCACGGCCGCACTCCGTCCTACTCCATTGATCCTACGTGGTATATGGACACGGGAGCTACGAACCACCTCACCAGTGAGATGGGCAAGCTCTCTACTCAGGAACCATATCGTGGTCATGATCAGGTGCACACCGCCAATGGAGCAGGTATGCGCATCTCCCATGTTGGTCAGGCCTCTCTCCTTGCACACAATTTTCGAAAACTGCATCTTTCCAATGTTCTTCGAGTTCCCTCTGCTACGCGTAGTTTGTTGTCTATTCCCCAACTTACTTGTGATAATAATGTCCTTGCTGAGTTTCATCCTTTCCGTTTCTTTATCAAGGACCGGGACACGAGGGCCGTTCTGCTTAGTGGTCGTCTTCGCCATGTCCTGTATGCACTTGACGCGCCACCCACACCTCCCATGTAGTTTTCCCCTCAGGCGTTCAGCGGTGTTCGTGTGTCGCCTACGCACTGGCATGCGCGCCTTGGTCACCCTGCTGCTCCTATAGTTCGTCATGTGTTGCATCGTCATGAACTACCAGTTGTGTCCAATAAAACTGCTGAAACTATCTGTGATGCCTGTCAGCAGGGCAAGAATCATCAACTTCCATTTTCAGAGTCTAGTCGTGTTGTAAAACATCCTCTTGAGTTTGTGTTCTCTGATGTATGGGGTCATGCCCAAACGTCTGTTAGTGGTCACAATTATTATGTTAGCTTTATTGATGCTTATAGTCGGTTTACTTGGCTGTATCTTATTAAGCGCAAGTCTGATGTATTCGATGTTTTCATTCAGTTTCAAGCACACGTTGAGCGTCTCCTTAAGTAGAAAATCATTCATGTTCAATCCGACTTGGGGGGTGAATACCACAACCTCAACTCATTTTTTAACAAACTTGGGATTTCGCATCATGTGTCTTGTCCTCATACACATCAGCAGAATGGAACCGCTGAACGTAAGCATCGTCATCTTGTAGAAACTGGCCTTACCTTGCTAGCTCATGCCTCTGTTCCATTCCGGTTCTAGAGTGATGCTTTTTCCACAGCCTGTTTTTTGATAAATAGGCTTCCCTCACGACTTCTGAAAATGCAAACCCCGCTTGAACTCTTGCTCAATGAAATCCCAGACTACACATTCCTCAAAGTATTCGGGTGTGCATGTTGGCCTCACCTACATCCGTATAACAAGTGTAAGCTAGAGTTCCGGTCTAAGAAGTGTGTTTTTCTCGGGTATAGTTCCCTTCACAAAGGGTACAAGTGCCTACATGTTCCCACAAATCGTGTCTACATATCTTGTGACGTTGTGTTTGATGAAAATGTGTTCCCCTTTCGTGCACTTCCGACAAACTCTACCACTCTTACGCCACCTGTTCACATGTCCATACCTTCGCCTGATCAATTTGTGGATGTTGCAAATGCTCCTGTGTTGCTTCCTAATCATGCTGCAGGTATTGGACGGGCCGCTCGCCTTGAGCTCCTCGATGAACAAGCGACGGATGAAGCTTGTGACCGGGATGTCGCACCCGTGCATGGGCCATGCATGACGGGTGGCGCCCGTCAACCCGCTGCTGCTCCGCCTGTGGAGGCTGCACTCGCAGCTGCCCCGCGGGCGCCGGCCTCGCCCGACCCGACTTCGCCTGGGCCGGCTGCCGCCTCGCCCGGCCAGATGATGGCCTCGCCCAACCTGGTGGTCCCTCCGCCTGGGCCGGCTGCCGCTTCGCCTGGCCCAAAGGTCCAGTCGCCTGCACTGGCAGGCCCTGTCTTGGCCTCCAGTGGGCTGGCTTCGCCCGGCTCGACGCCACCTGCCTCCCCGGCGCCAGGGAGTTCTGGCGCAAGCTCATCGGGTGCCTTGGCCTCGCCGCTGTCACCTGTGCCGAGCTCGGCGTTGCCAGCATAGCCTGCCGCAGTTGCCCTTTGTCCCCGAACACGCAGTCAATCCGGCATTTTTCGTCCGAAGGAACGCAAAGATGGGACTGTCGCATGGCTCGCTGCTTGCATGGCTCATACTGCTGCCGATCCCATTGCAGAGCCTCATCACTTTCAGGCTGCACTGGGCATTCCTCACTGGCGTGCTGCAATGGAACAGGAGTTTCAGGCTTTACTAAAAAATGACACTTGGCAACTTGTTCCTCTAGTATCTGGCGTCAACGTCATTGATTCCAAGTGGGTTTTTAAAGTCAAGAGACATGCTGACGTTTCTATAGAACGCTACAAGGCGTGGCTAGTCGCCAAGGGCTTCAAACAGAGGTATGGTCTTGATTATGAAGACACGTTCAGTCCAGTTATCAAGCCTACAACCATTCATTTGCTGCTGTCTCTTGCTGTTACTCGAGGATGGTTCCTTCGTCAGCTCGATGTGCAGAACACTTTCCTACATGGAATCCTGGAGGAGGAGGTTTATATGCGTCAGCCACCTGGTTTTGTTGATCCTGCACATCCTCAACATCTCCGTCGTCTGATTAAGGCACTGTATGGAATCAAACAGGCTCCTCGTGCGTGGCATGCCTGCCTCGGCTCTGTTCTCCGGGCTCTTGGGTTTACTCCCTCCACTGCTGACACGTCCCTGTTTCTCCTTCAACGTCCTGAGGTTACGATGTATCTACTGGTTTATGTTGATGATATCATCCTCATCAGTTCCTCCGATGCTGCTGCTGATCGTCTTGTGACTGCATTGAGTGGTGATTTTGCTATCAAGGATTTAGGTGCTCTGCATTTTTTCCTTGGTCTGGAGGTTTCACGGTCTTCTGCTGGATTGACTCTTACTCAGAAGAAGTACTCTTTGGACTTGTTGCGTCGTGCTGGAATGCTGAAATGCAAACATGCTATTACTCCAATGTCTGCCACTGATCGGCTGCCTGCTCTTGATGGAGACCCTCTTTCCCCTGATGATGCTACTGAGTATCGCAGTCTCGTTGGTGGTCTGCAATACCTTACTATTACCAAGCCGGATATCTCTTATGCAGTCAACCGTGTGTGTCAGTACCTTCATGCACCCAGGACATTTCATTGGTCAGCTGTGAAGCGTATTTTGCGTTATATCTATCTTACTGCCTCCTATGGTTTGCTTCTTCAGCCTGCGCCGTCTTGTGAGCTCTCAGCTTTTTCAGATGCAGATTGGGCTGGTAGTCCTGATGACAGGCGATCCACGGGGGGTTATGCAGTATTCCTGGGTTCTAACTTGATCGCCTGGAATGCTCGCAAGCCAGCGACAGTGTCTCGCAGTAGTACTGAAGCTGAGTACAAAGCGGTTGCTGATGCGACTACTGAGATCATATGGGTACAGTCTCTATTGAGGGAGTTGAGAGTCTCTCCAGCTCATCCTCCAGTTCTTTGGTGTGACAACATCGGTGCTACATACCTTTCATCTAATCCGGTGTTCCATGCTCGAACGAAGCACATTGAGGTTGACTATCATTTTGTTCGGGAACGCGTTGCACAGAAGCTACTTTGTATCAAGTTCATCTCGTCAAAGGATCAACTTGCTGACATCTTCACGAAGCCTCTTCCACAACCACAGTTTGTAGGCTGTAGGCGCAATCTTAACTTGCTTTGTACTTCAGGCCATAGTTAAGATTGAGGGAGGGTGTTAGACTGTATATACGTAGCCTCTGTATACACATTGTATTGTACCCTTTGGTACCTCTATATAATGAGATAGCCACACCCCGTTTAGGGTGTCGAGCAGTTTCCCAAAACATACGTTTTACACGCCTTGGTCTCCAGCATCCAGCGGTGTGCCGAGCACCCCGAACGGTGGCCGGAGCCGGCCGGACGAGCGCCGGCGAGCGCGCGCCCCGTCTCTGCCTTGCGGGCGAGAATGAGGTGGGCGACGACCCTGGCCAGGAGGGCCCCACCGCCCGCGCGACCCCACCCGTCAGCCGGAGAGGAAGTCAATGCGGGCCCGCTGCCTGGTTAAGTGGAGGCGTAAACACCGTTTATGTTTTCACTCCTCGAAAGCGTATTTTCGTTGCTCTTCGGGCCAGATCATGCTTTCTCCTATGGGAAGCGCATTTCCTGAAAGTGCGCGATCTATTTTTCAGCCGAGGGCCTGTTTGTGATGATTTTATTATAGATAGGTCCCTGGCAGAAAAACCCTTATAACTTTTCCTCCGCAACTCCGAATCAGGTGAATCCAATGCCCACGTCTTCGCCTCGTAGAGCCCGCCGTGTTGGTATCATTTTCACTATGTGGTACTACTGTGGAAATGACCATTTTGCCCTTGTCCGTAAACAGCCTCCTCCGAGAGAGAACTATTTTCGATCGTTTCCGCGGACTCTCCGCACTCCTTCCCGATGGTTCCTTCATCCCCAGGCAAGCCACAACTCTCATCTGCATCATTGCATTGCAATATCATAGTTTGACTAATTACTTTATCAGCAAGTATGAGTATCTGTGAAATGAATTGGACTATACAATGTTGGAGTAAATTCTCGGATAGGTGACTGTTATGTTGAGCACAGGATTGTTAATGACTAGTAGTTTACCCTCTCGTTGATGCCATGATGTTGAGATTACTGTCTATGATTATTTTGGAGTTCATCCGGCAGTTCGTGGAGATGAATTAGTAGCAGTGACGTAAGTATACTGGTTATCGGAGTGTCAGCCATGACAGAAATATTACTCGGAGATGTGATATTTAGTCGGTTGACCTTGAGTCACCTGTCCGGACTTATCCGTGCAACCACATTTGCCGGTATGGGACGGCCTTGACTTGGTCTGATCGCATGCTCTTTCACCGGTACCGCCCGACAGGGAAGGTTATGTGTGCGCGCTACCCTGGCCTGGTAGGCGGCGATAACCTTGTGAGCCCAGTTGAGTTATTTGGATCCAGGTCCCCGTTTGGGACAGTTTAGTTTGGCCACGACGGTGGCAGGTGTCACGCGGTGACACAGGGGCCACCCAGGGAAGGACTCCGGAGGAGTGTGATTGCCGGTGGTACGATGGGAGAGTCACGGGTTAGGCAGGTCTCGTTGCAGCAACCCTGGTCCACCCGAATAGGATCACGAGGTCAGTGCTCCATGATGTGGGTAAAGTGCGCAACCTCTACAGAGTGTAAAATCTATTCGAATAGCCATGTCCACAGTATTGGACAGTCCGTCCAGACCTCACTAGGTGGTCAACCATAATAGTGATAATGATGGAAGAACTCGTCGTATGATCAGAAGTACTCGATGGATCGTGAGTATTCTAAGGGTTGCGAGACAACCCGGAAGAGAGTAAGTTTGTCAGACTTGTCGTGCAGACGGAATCAGGTATATGATATGTTAGCCATTGGATGGCTATGGGATGAGTGGTCGGATGACCACATGATTTGGATTGGACTTCGCACAGGTTTGGATTGGATCCTAAGAATATTCGGAGTATGGATTAAACTTCTTAAAATGCTTTACCTTACTGCATCTACTTTGCTATGATGTTGTCTTGCTTTAATGCTGATGTTTGCTGTGAGCTTGCGAGTACATTCAAAGTACTCACCTGGCGTGTCATGCCAGTTTGTAGGTCATGCCATGATTGCTTGCTTGTCGAGGATCCCGAGTTTGCGACCTAGGATACGCGTTCTAGCCAGAGTCCCTGCGGAGTGGAGTCCATCACCGCCGTCGCTGTTCCACTTCTGAGAGAGTTACTCCGCTGTTAGCAAAGAGCTACCCGAGCAGGCGTAGTGTCGCCGTGCCGATGTAATCCTTGTACCCTTTGTAACCATATCCATTGTAATAAAGAGCTGATTTGTTCTATGCCAACAGTGCCGTATTCCCGAGGACTTGTCCCTGGGCTGGAATACGGGGCGTTCTGGTTTACTCTGAGCCGGGGTGCCACAGGAATGCGCTCCCACGAATGAGGAGGTGCCGCTAGTCCTCGTTGCCGAGCCCCAGGCTCCAACTTGGGCGCGGCACATAGTCTATTTCCTCCAAACTGGAGAACTTACCAAAGAGCAAGAAGAAGCTGAAAGAGTATCCCGGAGGGCCAGTATGTATCAGTTCGTTGACGACACGCTGTACAGAAGAAGGCCCAACGGTGTGAAATTGAAGTGCATTTGCCGGGAGGAAGGAAAGGAACTGTTGGCAGAGATACACAAGGGTATGTGTGGCTCACACATTGGATCGAGGGCTCTGGTTTGAAAAGCCTTCCCACAAGGATTTTACTGGCCCACGGCCCTCCAAGATGCAGTTGAGTTGGTCATCAAATGTGAAGCCTGCCAGTTCCATTCCAAGAATATCCATCTGCCTGCCCAAGCTCTTCAGACAATCCCTTTGTCATGGCCGTTTTCGGTCTGGGGGCTCGACATCTTGGGCCCCTTCCCACGTGCTACCGGGGGCTTTGAATTCTTGTTCGTTGCAATCGACAAGTTTACAAAGTGGCCGAAAGTAGAGCCCGTGAGAAAGGTGACTGCTCAGTCAGCTATCAAGTTCTTGAAAAGACTGGTGTGCCGCTTCGGGGTCCCTGTCCGATTCATCACCGACAATGGCACCCAATTCACGAGCCACGCCTTCATGCAATACGTTCATGCCCTCGGAAGCAAAATCTCATTCGCCTCTGTCGCTCATCCAAGGAGCAACGGGCAAGCTGAGAGGGCGAACGCTGAAGTGTTGAGAGGACTCAAGACAAGAACATTTGATAAGCTGCTGAAGTGTGGCAGGCGATGGATCGATGAACTGCCGGTGGTTCTTTGGTCCCTCAGAATGACACCAAATCGAGCTACCGGGCAGACTCCCTTCTCCCTAGTCTATGGGGCAGAAGCAGTTATCCCCACGTAACTCATTTACGGGTCACCTCGAGTGCCTGCCTACGATGAAGTGGCGCAAGAACAGCACCGGTGTGACGACGCTGTGCTACTCGAGGAGAACCGTCTCCGGGCTGCTACGTGTGCTGCACGCTACCAGCAAGCCCTGCGTCGCTATCACAGCCGCAGGGTTCTTGCCTAGAGTTTTGAGGAAGGCAACCTTGCCCTTAGGCGCGTTCAGTCCGCCAAGGGTACAAACAAGTTAACACCAAAGTGGGAAGGCCCTTACCGGGTAGTACGAGTCACCAGACCTGGCGCAGTCCGTCTGGAGACCGGAGATGGCATTCAATTACAAAACTCATGGAACATTGAGCATCTCCGTAAGTTCTACCCGTAAGGAGCGGCTGTCGGGCCCTGCCCGGCAGCCACCCTTTTGTACAGGCCTTGTCGATGCTATATGTAACCCCTTGTACAAAGCCAGGCGCAGACCCTGAGCAACAGAGAAATGAACGAAGCGCTGGGGGGCCCACGAAACTTGCATGCATGCATAAGCATATCATGAGCATAGCATGATCATGTAGATCAGATCGCACATGGCATCATTTTCATCTGCACTAGGTTGCAGGGCTCTTACCGTGGACTTGGTCCCGAAGAAGAGAAGAGAAGGCAAGCCTACGTTGCGATCGCAGGCAAGCCAAATAGATAAGTTCTATCTCTTATCCATACGTGTTCTGTGAAGAGAAACTTGTGCATATGAAAACCTCACCACCTTTGAAACCTAGGTGCTCCCATCCCTTGACTCGAACGTTGCTTCGGTCAGGATGGTTGTAGTGGCCTTTGGCGGAAAAGATTTGGCGGGGGGCTGGTCCCTCCCTGTTGTTTGTGCCCGGCAGGCCTAGCCCCGCGGCAACGAACTGAGGGTACCGGCAGGATAGCCTGCCGGGGAAAACTTGTTTACTTTAATGTATAGAGGCATTTCACCTCTGCATGGATATGTTACATGCACAAGTACCCAGTAAGGCTTATCTTTTTCATTAATATGCTGATTAACAAGTACAAATCTTACAAAAACACAAATGTGGATAAAGAAGATTACATAATTTAGACTAAAGTTTGGCAAATGCCTACATATTTTAGATTGAAAAAAGATAAGTGCCCCGTGATGCCCTTTCTCGTCCCTCTCCTCCTAGGCACTGTGGTGGGAGGCGGAGAGGGCAAAAAGAGCACCTGGGCAGAAGCCCAGCCTGACCCCGTCAGGCCCTTTAGCAAGGAGCCTGGCGGGGGTGGGAGGGCATAGGCGAAGGTGATGGTGAAGAGATCGGCGGAGATGACCCCCCAGCCGCTACCACTAGGGCCAGCAGGACACGGCAGGGTGAACGGGGCTGCAGCCCGCCAGGAAGCCTACCGGGGTCTAGCTGGGGGGCTGCTGGAGGAGCCCGAGGCACCACTTCCACCTCTGCATGCAACTCCCTGGCAAATCACTTTCCCGGGAGAGGAGTGCTAGTGCAGATATTGGTGCCCTAGCCTGACGGTGACGGTACGGCTGGTGTTCAGCCGGAGTCAGAGCCGTCATCCTCCCCATCGGCGCCGTCGTTATCGCCGTCACTGTCCTCCTCGTCGCTGTCGCTTGAGGAGGAGTTTTCGTCGTCAGTTGAGCTCTCCGCGCAGCACCCTAAGCGAGCACCCGAGCACCCAAAAACCTTGACGGATAGCAGGTCGGCCTCCATTAATTTAAAATGGAGGACATGCCCCTCCAACAAGCTATGGGCACGAGCAAAGGTCTTCCAGCCGCGTCGGAAGAACATGACATGAGGTGCAGGAAAATCCACATCCAGCCGCATGCCGCCATTCCTGCAACCCCTCATGTGCAGCTTCAATGCGTGCGGCTATTCGAGCTCCATCGCCCTTGCGAATGGAGTGGGGAGATGGAGGCAGCCGCGCGGAGGCTTGTACAATTTGATGATGAACTCCAGGGGTTGGTCTCCAACGTGGCCTTCCATCGAGGGAGGGGTGGCCGGTGGGGGCGCAATCAGAGCGCCACCCCGTCCTCCTCGGCCTCGGGCACCACGATGACCATGACCTTGCCCCCTCCCACCTCCTCTCGCGGTGGGCTCCGCCCCCGCATATTCAGAGGGAGGAGGGAGACGCTATCGAGCAGAAGTTCTCGTCACCACCACTGGAGCAGCGCTGCGCCCCCGACCTCTCGCCATGGTGGGCGAGGACTATTGCAAGAATGGAAGGAGAAGGATGTGTGGAAAAACACCTTGCCCCATGTTCCCTTTTTATAGGCGAGTGGGGCAGGGGGCTAGATTTTTCCATGAAGGTAACCGCCCCGTTCGTCCAGTCCGGCTCCCCCTCGCCATTAACGGCTCGAGGAATCAAGGCCGACCCCCTGCACCAATCCGCGACACCTGGATTTCTGTCACGGCGCCCATTTCCGCGCCCTCCGCATCTGCCACCAACTTTGCACAGTGCATGTGATACACGTGGCGGAGGCGCTTGGGGCGGGAAAGATAATGGGGTGGCGGTTACCGCCCCGTGAACGTGGCACGTGGGTACCCCACGTATCGTGGCCCATTATCTCTCCCACCACAATTGGCGTTACGCGACACGCGGGAGAACCGGAAACTAACCTGGGCTCAGGTTAATGAAGAAGCAAAGAAGATCTCAAAGGACAAGCAACTGCTACCCTCTTGCCTGTGCATTGGATAGGGCCTACCCCGACGACTCCCGGCAGCGTGTTCGGGCCAGGCCCGGGGGCTCCTGTCGGTGCAACAAACCCTGGGTCTGTTGCCCAGACCGTGCACAGGCCTAAAAGAGCAAGGTTGCAACATCCAAAACGAGATCGAGTTGAAGAGATAACTCTTTGAGGAATCAAAGGGCAGATCAAGAAGATCAAGACAAGCTAAATGAGCAAGACACCGCTAAGGGAAAGCCTCCCTTGCCGGGCAGGCGAGTCTGGCGAGGTTGTGGTGGCCCTGAAGACAAGCCTCAAGACTGCCCCGGCAGGCCTGCCGGGAGCGACAAAGGCAAACTACCCCGCCAAGGCTCCACTGCTCCACCTCACAACGACGCAAGTCATCGATCGGTGCGGTGTCAAGCCCCCAAGTGACTAAGTGGCTATTATTTGGCACGTGGCAGCCACTTCCTATGGAAATCACCTTCAAATGACACCTGTACAGAGACGTGTCAAGCAGACAGACGAGAAGGTGGCCAAGCAGCCCTGCAAGGCTTGCCGTGCATGCCACGATGTGACACTAAGCGGCGCATTTAATGCGCTCTGCTCTGTCTGTAGAGTTAGGTATGATAGCACTGTTTGCTATCTAATCGGTACACAATGACTGATTTGCCATTGTGGTGACCCCTTGATCTATAAAAGGAGGGCCATGGCAACCATAGAAAGGATTCGGACCCTTGTACACTCGTACGTGCGTAGCTGCCCTCGCCCCGAGGCAACCCTGCCGGGCAAGAGCGCTGCATTTCCACCACAACCCACCATCAATACACCAAAGCAGGAGTAGGGTTTTACGCCTCGCGGCGGCCCGGACCTAGGTAAAACTGCCCGTGTGATCTCTGCCGTGTGGTGCTACGTTCCCCGCTCTTTGTGCAATGTACCCATCCCCCCTGCCGAACCACAAGGGGCTAATGGCCCCATAGGTGGCCGTGGTTTCCCACGACAAACTCGGTGCCACCGAAATGTACTAATCGGTGAGACCGACAGTAAAATCTCAGCGAAATCCTAGCATCTCGGAGCCACCGAACCGCAACTCGGTCTGACCGATCTTTTGTGTTTAGGTTATGTGTGTGTGCTTTGGTGTCATCGAGATGATCATATCGGTAGCTCCGAAATGCCTTCTGCACAAAACTAAAACTGAAGTTTGGATTCAATATTTTGAAAAACCATCTGCTGTTTGTGATACTCATCTACTCTATCCACACCCATCTATTCACAGGGTCAGATTTGCAAGATGTCAGAAGCAAGTGACAGCCAGAACAGGTAAGAACAGGATGTGAATCTGAGTGAGGGCACAAGTCCTAGTGGAAGTTATGATGATGGTAGCAGGAGCACACCAAGCAATCTACCTAAAGCTGCCACAAGGACAAGGAAGAAGAGAATCTCAATGAGTGAGGATGAGGATTTTGTTGCAGATGAGGAAGTAACCTCTAAGAAGAAAGCAGTTCTCAGGAAAGAGTATGGCTCTCCAGCCACCACCAAACCTGGTCTCAAGAAGAAAGCCCCTGCCAAGAGAGTTCCTATATCAAAAGTCAGAAAGTCTACAACTACTCAAGAGCAAGTGAACCCCACTCTTGAGCAAACAGAAGAGGAAGAAGCTGTTGCTGGAAAGAAAAAGAGAAAAGAGAGAGTGAAGAAGACCATTGCCAGAGTGATTGGCAGACCATCTATGATGGTTGATGAAGAAGAAGAGGAGGAAGAGGAACCAGTTGCACCTCCTGCCAAATCTCAAAAGCTCATGGCAGATGCCATGAAGTTAGCTGCTGCTCCCTCCAAATCAAAACCAAAACCTAAAGTTCCAGCACCTAAGAAATCAACTAGGAACATCCCAGCTGCTAAGAAGAACAAGGCCCTAGTGCCAGAAGTTCAAGAGGATGATGAGCCACTAGTGCTCAGAAAATTGAAGCCAAAGATTCCAGATCATGATGATGGACATCGAGTTGCTGAAAACATGAAGCTCAGAAACGATAGTGGTCTAAGAGAATGGAGGAAAGTGGATCCATATTCTGTGAGGAGGAGAACAGCTTGTGATTATCATTTCCATACCCGTGAACATCAAGATTTCTATGAGACAGTGCTACTCGACAAGAAGCCCATCATAAGCAACATGAAGTCGGTGGACTGGAAGTATATTGATGCAAATGAAGACTACTTCCCCCATGTTCATGAGAGCTTCAGACTTGCTGGAGTTGATGCTTTTGTTGGACAAAAGCTTACAAAATGGAATGATGAGATGGTGATGCAATTCTATTCCACATCACACTTTTATCCAGATGTCAGAATTGTGGGGATGACTGAGGGCACTAGATACCAGTCATCTATCTCTGAGTGGGCTGCTCTCATTAATGCACCAGAGGAAGATGAAAATGATGTTGATGTCTATGGGAAGCCCAGGATGGATAAAACCACTATGGCACATATGTACAAGACCATTCCTGACAAGGACCTGGGAACTCATAAGTTTCGATCAATATATTATTTGCTAGCTGGTTTGGCCACCACAAACTATATTTTGAGGCACACTCTGTTGCCCAAATCTGGAGATGAGAGAATGATTCGTGGCCACTCCATCAACTTGCTTCACTTGTTTGACTCCCCACCACAAAAATTTGAAGTCATGAGCTTAATTGTTGAGACAATCAAGAGGACTGCTGTTGACCAGAAGAGGTCATTTGGATATGCACCACACATTCAGATGCTTATCAACTCCAAGGTTGGTACAGATACATATCTACTTGATAGTGAACACCTTCCTCTTCAGCCAGAGTTCGAAGACAATGAAGTAGTGATGGATGATTCCCACCCTACTTCAGTTGAGTCACATGAGAAGGCTCAGGTAGCAGCAGCAAGAGCAGAAAAGGCAGCCAATGCACCAAATGCTCCAATAGCCAATCTCAAAACCAAGCAAGACCAGATGACATATCTGCTGAAAGCAACACTGAGGATTGAGCGAAGTCTGGCCAACTTAGCCAAGAACCAGGAGAGCTTAGAGCGGATAGTGGAGGACAAGATGTACAATCTAGATGTCAAGGTCACTGAGATATAGTCTATTGTGGAGAAGCTGAGAGATGATGCTGAAGATGGCAATGAGGACACTACTACTGAAAGGTTTCAGACAGTGCCAAAGGTAGCCAGGTCCTCAGCTGTGCCAGTAGCAGACACCAGGACTACTCACTCTCCACCTGCCGCCACTGCTATAGTGCCACCCCCAGTATCAACACCACCAGCTCAGCAGACATCAGCCGAAGAATTTGCAGAAGCAGTTCTCTCAATGCCATCTACGCACATCGGAGCAACCAGCTAGAAGACCCCTTCAGGAGCTCCCGGAGATCGTTCCTAGAGTGTCGTATAGCACTATACTTTTTCAAGCTTTTTGGTAACTTGTTGCCAAAGGGGGAGAAAATGTATAGATCATAGGCTTCGAGAGAGGGAGAGAGAGTGTGTGTGTGTCTCGTTCTTTTGCTCGTCGGTTTTTATTGCCCGTTGCTACTTTGTCTGTTTGATTGGTGCTACTTGTTGTTTTATACTTGTGAGATACTTTGTGTGGTTGTGTGATTGATCATACTATGCTTAATGTGTGACTCATGCCTATATCTCTATGATTATTAATGTATGATCATTCACTAATGTATTTCGTGATGCGTGCATGTTATTTAACTCTTATCATTTTGTGCGCTCCACCAAGATGTATGTGACATGGAAGAGTGACCCATGATCCTAATCGATTATGCATTTGCATTCAAACGCAAATTTTAAGTAATGCACAAATTTAGGGGAAGCTCTTGCTTATCACATACTTCTCAAAGCGAGGATGTATTTCATTCATTTTATCATTTGTCTAAGCTTTGATCTATATGTTGTCATCAATTACCAAAAAGGTGGAGATTGAAAGTGCAACTAATCCCCGGGTGGTTTTGGTAATTCATAACAACATATAGCTCATTGAACTAATATCCATTCAACATAAATATTTCAGGATGTTCAATGATTGGCATGGCATGGACTAGAGATGTGGACCCCTCAAAATGCTAAGGACAAAGATTGGCAAAAGCTCAAGACTCTTCATTTCTATTTTAGTGATCCAAGATCACATTGAGTCCATAGGAAAGCAAATACTATGAAAAGGGGATGAGGTATTGCTTAATGGCTTACATGCTCAAGTGCTTAGTGATATTGCTCCTAAAAGCCTCAGCCACTTTCTCCATCCAAATATGTCCAAACCCTAAACTCCAACTCGGCCACCGAGTTCATATGACATAGCCATAGCCAGAAACCCTAATAGTTCGGACTCACCGATACGGATCTCGGTCCCACCAAGATGGCCTTGCCAACTCTCTGTTATTTGTTGCAATTATTAGGTCTCGCCGAAATTGCAATCGGTCTCACCGAGATGGCTTCACCAACTCCCTGTTGCCTTATTGCTTCACTTCGGTCTCACCGAGTTGATGCAATCGGCGCCACCGAGACGAGGTTTGCCCTAAGCCCTAGCACATCGGTCCCACCGAGTTGTTCCAATCGGTCCCACCGAGATTCCTAACATTCACGTTTTTGAACTGATCGGTGCCACCGAGTTTAACCATTCGGTCCCACTGAGATGAGTCAAATGTGTGTAATGGTTGGATTTTTTGTGGAGGCTATATATACCCCTCCACCCCCTTCTCCATTTGAGAGAGAGCCATCAGAACGTGCCTACACTTCCACCATTCATTTTCTGAGAGAGAACCACCTACTCATGGGTTGAGATCAAAAGATTCCATTCCTACCATTTGAACCTTGATTTCTAGCCTTCCCCAAGTTGCTTTCCACTCAAATCACTCTTCCACCATAGCCAAATCAGAGAGAGAGAGTTGAGTGTTGGGGAGACTATCATTTGAAGCACAAGAGCAAGGAGTTCATCATCAAAACACCGTCTATTACCTTTTGGAGAGTGGTGTCTCCTAGATTGGTTAGGTGGTGCTTGGGAGCCTCCGTCAAGATGTGGAGTTGAACCAAGAAGTTTGTAAGGGCAAGGAGATCGCCTACTTCATGAAGATCTACACGAGTGAGGCAAGTCCTTCGTGGGCGATGGCCATGGTGGGATAGACAAGGTTGCTTCTTCGTGGACCCTTCGTGGGTGGAGCCCTCCGTGGACTCGCGCAGCCGTTACCCTTTGTGGGTTGAAGTCTCCATCAACATGAACGTACGATAGCACCACCTATCAGAACCACGCCAAAAAATCTTTGTGTCTCCATTGCGTTTGCCTTCTCCAAACCCTTCCCTTTACCTTCATATGCAATGTTTTACTTTCTGTTGGCATACTCTTAGAATTGCATGTGTAGGTTGATTGCTTGACTTGTGCTAATTGCTAAAATTTGCCCACAACTAAAATTGGGAAAATGATAGATTTTTATTTGGTCAAGTAGTCTAATCATTGGGTGCTATACAAACGGTTTTTAACTCCTTTCCACGACGGCATTTTGAACCATCGCCAAGTGAGTGTGGGCGATAGTGGGGTCCTTCCCACACGACCCAGAAATCATCGGGGATAGGCCCTCCGGTCACACACGCTGCGCAAAATGAGCTCGTGTGCGACGGGCGAGCGATCAAATACGGTTATACATACAGTTGTGTTCAAAAAAATACAGTTATACAGGCCAAATCGTTTCCGATCGTAAGTACATCCCACACAGTCAGTCCCAGACAAACGTTTTCATACGTATGTACATTCCACATAGTCAATCCAAGGAATATGTTTCCGTTCGTATGTACATCCAACACAGTCTTCAAGTAGTACGTTTCCGTTCGTATGTACATCCCACACAGTCAATCCAGGGAAAACGTTTCCGTTCGTACATACATCACACACAATTTTCCCCATTAAATCATTTGTGATAGCGTTGCCATTGCAGACAATATTAACAATTTTATTGTTTGCGTTATTGAATGCATCACACATGGTGCGTAGAAAAAACTGTGTGGCATAGGTTGTCCATCACACACACTTTTTATGTGGTAAACGTTTGCGCATGGTGGCATAACGCAAACAATTTTCAAGAGGAAGTCGTGCGCGATTGTTCATTGATCCAACATGTTTTATTCCTAGAAATTGTGTGTGTTGTCTGAGGTCATCGCCCACGGTGTTTTCTCAATAACCGTTTGCGAGAGAAAAACCAAATTAGTAGGCTAATTTGCAATTAGCGGGCTAATTGGCCTATCTTATCTATCTATCTATCTATCTATATCTATACCTATACTAATTCTAGACTACCTAGAAAGTACCACGTTAATCAGATTTTACAAGCCGTTAATCACGTGGGACCGAATTATAACGGTGTAGATTAATCCATGTAATCCACGGCCAGCTAACCATCAATCAGCCAATGCAAAAAAAAAAACATCAAAAAAGAGACTCCTCCATGGCTCCACGTCTCTCCACCAATATGTGATGTGGACCGATCTCTCCTCTTCCCCTCAAGTGTCCAGCGATTTTTAAAAAAAAGGTGACCAGCCATTCCAAAACAGAAAAACCCAATCTATCACACTCCTATATAAAAAATCTATAGATCCTGTAAATAAAAATCCCGTCAAGAACATCTTTTCTCAAAGGAGTGTCCATCCGCACGTTTCCTACTACCTATCTTCCTCATCCTCCATCTTGCCGCATCTTTTCTTTGGGACGTAGATGACTTTGGTGATCCATCCAAGTTTGAATCAGTGTAAAAGAATTGGGTACGATCAGATCCAATCTGATCCTCTCCTGCAGCCTGTGATTCTGTTCCTCTCCAATCTAGAAATCTCGATTCTATTATGTTTCCAAGTTCTTGCCACGGAGTAATCTAACATCTATTTTCAATCCAGCAGATGAATTTGTCCCAGCATAGTTGATGCAGCGGAGGAGCTGTACCAACGACTGTTTGAGGCATGCGCATGTCTCCTGCAGGACTCTCCGCCTTAATTTCATAGAAGAAAAACTTATCCCTAAAAGGCTCATCGTCACGCCCACAGGCTATGGCTTCCTTTTGTTCGCCGCCTCTCCCGACCAGATCATCATCGCGCGTCCCCTACGGCTGCTCTTGATTCCATCCATGCTGGAATCGATCTAAAAGACAGGGGTATGATCCAATTCATCCTCTCCTGCAGCCTAGCTCTAACTTATATACATCTAATCACCTACCATGAATCTGTACCACCATGATTTGAAGCAATCAACCCATTGTTTTTACGTGCGTGCCAGTTCTGTTCTCGGCGGAATCGATCAAGAAAGGTATCGATTGGCTGATGTGTACATGAGTGTACTAGGTTCTGGATGTCAACTTGCTTCGTCGTCGTCGCCGCCGTAAGCACTCGAGCTGGCATTGTCTTGCACTTGCACCAACACTGCACGTGATTCTGTTCCTCTGCAATCATTGAAATCTCGAATCTCATTAGGTTTCAAATTCTTGACATGCAGAAATTAATCAAACACGTACTTTTTGACTGCTAATGATTTTATCCAACGAAGGTTGGTATAGGGAAGTAACCATACCATCCAATTTTGAAATAGATTGGACGTCCAACACAGTCGACAAGGCTGCCGAGCTAAGAACTGTGGCAGACTGGTGGTGGAGCTGTTTACTTGCTCGACACTGTTCGATTTTGTTGCTACATCCACTTGGCATGTAACTCAGAACCCTTAAATCTCCTGCTCATAATTTTACTCATATAGTTTATCTTTAATACCATGTCCACAGGGTTGATGCTATTTGTGGCAAGTGCAATGCATGTGTAGGTAAGTTGGCTAGACTAATATTGATTTCTTCCATCTATTTTTGTTTTGAAAACAGAAAAATGGTGCCGGTGCACATTATGGGCAAGCATTGAGAGCTCATATAGTTGGTATGTGATAACAGTTACTTCAAGGTATTTATGTTAACATTTTGCCACATTTTACATACATCTAATATTATGAGTTCTCGGCTGGTAGAGAAAGTCGACTGAGATATCATGGTCTTGCGTACAGAAACTTCGACTTGATTCAAGTACTAAGCAGTCAACGTGATTCAGTTTTTAGTCCATGCATATTGTTCATTTGAGAAGTTACTAGATGAAATCAAAGAACATTCTATAGTAAGCGAGCAAGCACACCGAAGCACACAAATCATGGAATTATTAAGCTACTTTACAACTGCATTTCAGTGGACTATATGGTGCATTAGTTTTTCTTTACCTTGAGAATATTATCTTGGATTTTAATTAAATGGCAGTCTAGAATTTTTATCTCATTCATGTGTTTAACTTTTCTTATAGTTGTGACGAGCAAATTCAGCAAATTTAAACTGGTGGTGAATTCAATCAAGTGTAAGGCCGCTACCTAATATCTTCTTTGCAGGTCTGATATGAAAGGAGGCGCATTGGTTTTCCAAGATCGAGAATGGAGTTCCATGAAGCAACAGTAATGATATAAATCAAGTCTCACTTTTTTTTATTTTTACGTTTACTATTTTCATCACACCATTTATACATAATTTATATTGGTGTTGAAGACAAACTTTCTAAAGTGTTCCCTTTACACTGTTGATATATGAAGTTTCTGATTTGTTTTCTTAAATCATCTGCCATTGTTCATGAATATTATATGAAAATTTGTTATAGGCTACACGTGAACGTACCTTGATTGTATGGAATTGATTGCTAAAAACAGATTTAGCGCTTAACTTCATATGATACATTGATCCTACTATACTAGATTCTAACTATTGTAAAATGGATTCTTCAGCATACCTATTGCAAACATATTAATCCAGCCAACATTCTGAACAATTTCTAGATATTGTGCTGCTTCATGCAGTTGTTTGCTCGCAGCAAACATCCTATGACCAAGGCAATATATTCTACCATGTCTAACCGACCTGATTGTTTCCAAAAATAGACAATCGAGTTTCACTTTTACACAGGTTATCACCTACCTAACTGCATGACATCTTTCTGATATAGGAACAAACTGCAACAGATACAAAACACTTTCCTTAATCTATGAAAGACAGTTTTTCTTCCTAATTCATATCACGTGACTACCTTCTATAAACAGAGAAATCTATGTGTTCTTGGTACTTCAGTTATCTTGAGGATTTTGATTATTTTTACAGAACAATTACATTTAAGTTGATTGTGCCCCTCTGTTGCCAGGAAAAATGAAATCCATCATGGAACGGATTATAGAGGAATACATTGATTGTATACATTCCCAAACTACTTTGTTGTTCAGAACCAAGGTTATGAAAAAAATATGATACATACTTTTGTACCACCTTAGTCGATCGATATGAACCCTCACTAGTAGAAAAAGGCCCATTTGTCCCAGTTCATAAGGCCCATTTGTCCCGGTTCGGGAACCGCGAATAAAGGGTCGGGACTAAAGCCCAACACCTTTAGTCCCGGTTCTTATACGAACCAGGACAGATGGGGCTCCACGTGGCTGCTGCGGCGAGCCCAGAGAGGAGGGCCTTTAGTCCCGGTTGGTAACACCAACCGGGACCAAAGATCATCCACGTGTCAGCAGCTCAGGAGCTGGGGTTTTTGTTTTTTTTTGAAAGGGGGTGGGGGGGTTGGGGGTTTTGGGGGTTTTGTAGGGTTAATTTAGGGGTTTCATATATTGTGTTAGCTAGCTAATAGCTAGAGAGAAGTGTCCTCTCTTATCTCCGTGCTTGGTTGACGCTACGTACTATATGTATAGAGAGGACTCGACACGCTAGCTAGTAAGCAAATGAAGGAAACCATTAAGTACACAAGATCGTCATGAACATATACAGAGAGAAGTGATCGACCTCCTCCTTCTCCGAGAGATTTGTCGAACAACAAGTTTTCGTATATCTATCCGATGCTACTAGCTACATATATACAATATAAGATCTTTTACAATCCCTAACATTTGATGTCAAGTTCCACATGGTATTCTCCGGCTGGATTGATGACGTGGTCAAGAAAGAATCCCGCCAATTCCTCTTGAATTGCTTTTATGCGATCTTGTGGTAGGAGTTCATCCCGCATCTGCCAAATCTAATTTGAAGAAGGGGGTCAATACATATATATGAATGAAACTCAACACAAATGATGGTAATAAAATAAAATTGTGAATATTATTGCTTACGCACTTCATATTGTTTTTCAGAGTAGCCCCGCTTAGAGGTCGTCGCGTTGTAGATGTACTCCCAAATGTAGTATCCACAAAAAATTATTCCCGCCTTCCTGCCACAACCACTTTACGAGAAATAAAGGTCAATCAAACTGATAATCAAGCATTATAAATGGTATTGATGAAACTAGCTAGAATCAATGGGAGATGCGCGGAACTAGCTAGTAGTACTTACTTTCGGGTGTGTAAATCGCAGCTCCCCCGGCAGTCCCGGAGCTTCTGTGGTGAACACTTTCCAAACCCTGCGAGACAAAGAAAATAATTACTTGATATTAGGAAATGACCAAAGTTGCCGATATGGTGCGATAATGATCGATTGAACTTACTTCTGGAGCATTTCAGTCATGGCCGCATACTCCTTGGGATCTTTTCGTCTTGATTCTAAGATGGTTACTAGTCCCTGCTCAAGCTTAATCTCTAGGAGAATAAAGTGGAAGCTGCGCACGCATGCATAACTCATCAATTACATTACTATAACCTCGAGTAATAAGGGAAACCAAATATGCAGAAGACAGTAACACTTACTTGAAGTTGTAAGGAAAGAGTATTTTATCTTTGCTTTGATTTTTAAGCAACGATTGTAGCAAGTTGGCCTCGGTTTCTTTCGCATGATATGTAACCGTCCATTCATCTATGAGATTTGTGTTAATGAACCCAATATCATAGATTTGTGCATTTCTGCATTCGACGATCTTCAATCTGCATAATATAGTGAGGATAATTATATATACATGCAATGAAAGAGCTGAGCTATATATAGAGACTTAATTACAGAAGTATAGTACTTACAGACAGTAGCAAGTGATGATTATTTTATCGAGGTCCTTTTGATTGAAAAACTGGAAGAACTCCTCAAATGGAACAGACAACAGATCAATTCCAACGAGGTCGTGCTCCTCTTTAACTCTCAGCGTCAAAATATCCTTCCCGGACTTGCAGGTGTCCATGTACCACTTATGTAATCTGCGCATCATCGTTGTTAGAGGAGGATCACCAGGTCTGACGAGAGGCTTCCCGTACTAGTATTTGTGTTCGTCCACCTCCATTGTATCAAAATGTGCATCGTCGGGCAGGTAATCACCAGGATTGGTACCGGGCAGCATCCCTGGCAGATTTGCGACGATATCGCTAGACACTTTGAGCGGGGGGCACGATTGGTTTGCCTGTTCGCCGAGCTGGGGAATTTTTTTCCCTCTTCTTCGTTCTTGTAACCTTTTGTCACTTGAAGTAGTTCCCGACCGGCGCGCTCCTTCCACTGCCTTTTTCAGAGCGCGGACATGGTTGTCATCCGGCGGAGGCGGTGGTGGTCGCTTCAGGTTCTTCAAAGTGCGCTTCAATTTCACCAGATCCATCTTCTCCTCCGGAGGTGGATTTTTCTTTGCAAAAAAGTCCTTCACTTGGGCTTGACAGATCTCCTCGTTTTCCTCCTCGGTCATCTCGTATGGTAACTTCTCTAGAGGCTTGATAGATGGACCGAATTTGTATTGCCTCCCGCCTCTGGCTGTACTGCTAGACGCCGGAGCAGCCGGAGCGGCTGCGGCTATCTTCCTTTGTTGCTTATGAGGCGGAGAAGGAGGCGGAGTGCTACGACGCGCCGGAGCAGCCGGAGCGGCGGCGGCTGTCTTCCGCTGTTGTTGACGAGGCGGAGAAGGAGGCGGGCTGCTCGGACGCGCCGGTGCAGGCGGAGAAGGAGGCGGAGTGCCGCCACGCACCGGAGCAGCTGGAGACGGAGGCGGAGTGCCGCCACGTGACGGAGCAGCCAGAGAAGGAGGCGGAGTGCCCTGATCACTCGCCAGAGGAGGAGGCGGAGGAGGAGGCGGAGTGCCCTGACTCGCCGGAGGAGGAGGCAGAGGCGTCCAGTTCGGAAGGTTGATGAGCTCCTTCCGCCATAGACATGGAGTCTTCAGAGCAAGACCCAGCTGAGTCTCCCCTTCACCGGTAGGGTGGTCAAGCTCGAGCTCCTCAAATCCCTCCGTTATTTCATCGACCATCACAATAGCATAGCCTTCTGGAATCGGAAGGCAGTGAAAAGTTGCGCCGGGTTAAGGAGGTGCAATAGAGCCGACAGCCGCCTTGACTTTGAGGTGCTGCCATTGCGCCATAAGGTGGCAATCTTGAGCCTCCGTGATAGCATCCACGGGGTAGCTGGGAGCCGTGAAGTGAGGCTGCTGAAGGAGCTCGGTTGAAGCCACGCTGCTTCTCCGCTGAGATGGCGGGGTAGCTTCTGGGGTAGCTTCGGCAGGTTGCTGCCTCTGAACTAGTGCTTGTTCCTCTAGCGCTCGTACCCTTGCATTCAGCTTCTGCAGTTCGATCTGCTCCACTTTCCTCCTCCTCTCCCGGGTTTTGTAACCGCCTGCGCAGGGAAACCCTTGCTTCCACGCAACGGAGCCTGCCGTGCCTCGTGTTCGTCCTGGGTGCTCAGGATTCCCGAGGGCCTGTGTGAGCTCGTCGTTCTCTCTGTCGGGAACGAACGTCCCTTGCTGCGCTGCGGCGATATACTTCTGAAGCTTCTTGACGGGTATTTCAAGTTGCTCCTTCATCCAACGGCACTTCCCTGTTTCGGGGTCCAAGGTTCCCCCAACCCCGAAGAACCAAGTCCTTGAACAGTCTGGCCAGTTCAATGTCTCTGGTTCGACCCCTTTATCAAGCAGGTCCTTCTCAGCCTTGTCCCACAACGGCCGGGCTTTGAGGTAGCCACCTGACCCCGTGCGATGGTGATACTCCTTCTTTGCAGCATTTTTCTTGTTTTTCGCTGACATCTTCTTACTCTTCTCCGATGTCTTGTGGGCCTCAAATGCGGGCCAGTGATCTCTTATCTTCTCAAATCGGCCGGTGAATTCTGGAGTCTTCCCTTTGTCGACAAATGTTGATTTCAACTCATTCTTCCACCTCCTGAATAGATCTACCATCTTCTTAAGAGCATGAGCCTTGACCAATGGCTCTATAACTGGCTTATCCGGATCCTCCTCTGGCGGTAGGGTGAAATTTGCCTTCAGCGCGGTCCAAAGATCATCTTTCTGTCTATCGTTGACAAAAGACACTTGAGGGTCTTCGCTCTTAGGCTTATTCCATTGGTGGATGCTGATCGGGATCATGTCCCTAACAAGAACCCCGCACTGAGCAGAAAATGCTTCCTTGGTCCGGCTGGGTTCAATCGGTTGGCCATCGCCCTTGATTGCTGTGATCGTGAACCTTTCATCCTGGCGCAACCTTTTCTTCGGGCCTCATCTTGTTACTGAAGTTTGGCTCGATCCGTAGGGCTAGAAAAGAAGAAAGAAGAGAGTTAATATGTGTACATACCAAAACAATTAATGCATCAATTAGCTAGTCAGCACAGGCTTAATTAATATATATACCTCGCCGGACTTTGCAACATCTCCTTCCTCCGTTCGCTCACCGGAGCAGTCATCACGGTCTCCTTCTTCCACCGGCATTCCGTCACTGGAGCCATCATAATCATGTCCTTCCACCTCCATTGTTCGATCACCGGAGCCTGCTTCACCCTCTCCTTCCAGACCATCGGTGTCGTTGAGAAACGACAAGACATCACCTCCGCCGAGGATTATGCCCCCCAACAACTGTTCTACTTCGATGTCTCGGTGCTCCATAGTTTCTGCAAATATTACAACATGGCAATTAATATACAAACATGACCGATGGATATATTACTGCAAACGTAGACCTAGCTAGCTCGACGCTTCTACGGTTTGGGGTGGCCTCGACAACGCTTCTAGGGTTTGGGGTGGCCTAGGCAACGCTTCTAGGGTTTGGGGTGGCCTCGACAACGCTTCTAGGGTTTGGGGTGGCCTCGACAACGCTTCTAGGGTTTGGGTCGGACCGCCTCTCTCATAAATGTCCGACGTCCGGACCGACAAGGGATTTAACAAAATGACGCCATTCTGGATGTGCAGAAAATGGTCCATATTTTTCCTGATCTCATCTACCCTTCTATATGTCACGTTGTCTAGTGTCGAAGAATTCAAGAAAACCATGACTTCATCATTAGCCGGAAATGACAGGCGTATAATGGTACGAAGCTCTTCAAAGTTATTTTGGAACGGAGTTCCCGATAGAATAATTCGCTTTTTGGTACAAAGTTCAGCAAGAGCCTTCCGAATATCGCTATTTGGAAGGCCTTTGCTGAAATTCGTACCAAAAGGAGAATTATTCTATCCGGAACTCCGTTCCAAAACAACTTTGAAGAGCTTTGTAGCATCATACGCCTGTTACTTCCGACTAATGATGAAGCCATGGATTTCTTCAATACTTTGACAGACAACGTGACATATAGAAGAATATATATATAGATAAGATCAGAAAAAAATTGTATCAACTTGTGCACATCCATAATGGGGGCATTCTTGATAAATCTATATATGTCAAAATTCAAACTTTGACATATGATCAAACTTTGATATATGATCAAATGTTGCATATGTCAAAATTCAAACTTTGACATATGATCAAACTTTGATATATGTCCACCGCGATATAAAATAATACATAGACTTGTTCGGGCGAGAGGGGGTTGATCGACGTCCCCCCTCATGTCGAAGTTACCGGAGTTATCTTCTAGTGGTTTGGGTGGCCTCGAGAGTTTGTCGGGTAGGGGCGGGAGGGGGTAGGAGATCGACAACGCTTTTTTTCTAGGGTTTGGGTGGCCTCGAGAGTTGGTCGCCCGGTATATCGAGAGGGGGGTGAACATTTTACCTTAGTAACTTAGAAAAAAAATGTTATCGGGGAGGGTGTACATCGACCCCCCCCCCCTCATGTCGAAGTTATCGGGGAGGGGCTATATCGACAACGACATACATATAGCCACATACATATACAAAAATTCTATGAACATCCATACATACATATAGCCACATACATCAAAAGTTGAGAGGGTTACGGCAAAAACTGGATGCACTTCGTGTACAAAATGGACAATCTCTTTCGAAGTATCAGGGTTTCGGACGAAAACTCATCTGTTACAAAGGGATTTCATTTTTTTGAACTTATTTGAATTCTAGACTTTTTGTGTGCTCAAAATGAACCATTCAAAGCCACATCATCAATTTTCAACCCTTTCTGACTTCATCTGTTATTTTTCATGCATTTACTGATTTTTTTGAGCTAAATGACCCTAAAATTGAAAAGCACTTCAAATGAACTCTGAAGAGGTTGAAAATTGGCATGATATCATCATTTCACCCACATAGCATGTGCTAAAAAGTTGAGAGGGTTACGGCAAAAACTGGATGCACTTCGTGTACAAAATGGACAATCTCTTTCGAAGTATCAGGGTTTCGGACGAAAACTCATCTGTTACAAAGGGATTTCATTTTTTTGAACTTATTTGAACTCCAGACTTTTTGTGTTCTCAAAATGAACCATTCAAAGCCACATCATCAATTTTCAACCCTTTCTGACTTCATCTGTCTTCACTTTTTCTTCGCTTGTGTCCTTTGCTTATTGCGCCGTAACCATGGATATTCTTCATCGCCTAACAGGGGGCTTGGGTCAGCCTTGACTTTGAAGGGAGGAATTTCATGAAACTTTTCATAATCTTCACACATGTCTGTCTTACCCTCCACTCCCACGATGTCTCTTTTCCCTGAAAGAACTATGTGGCGCTTTGGCTCATCGTATGATGTATTCGCTTCCTTATCTTTTCTTTTTCTCGGTTTGGTAGACATGTCCTTCACATAGAAAACCTGCGCCACATCATTGGCTAGGATGAATGGTTCGTCTGTGTACCCAAGATTGTTCAGATCCACTGTTGTCATTCCGTAATGTGGCTCTACCTGTACCCCGACTCCTGACAGATTGACCCATTTGCACTTAAACAAAGGGACCTTAAAATCATGTCCGTAGTCAAGTTCCCATATGTCCACTATGTAACCATAATATGTGTCCTTTCCCCTCTTGGTTGCTGCATCAAAGCAGACACCGCTGTTTTGGTTGGTGCTCTTTTGACCTTGGGCGATCGTGTAAAATGTATTCCCATTTATCTCGTATCCTTTGTAAGTCAATACAGTCGAAGATGGTCCCCTGGACAACGAGTACAGCTCATCAGAAACAGTGTTGTCACCTCTGAGACGTGTTTCCAACCAACTGCCGAAAGTCCTGATGTGTTCACATGTAATCCAGTCGTCACACTGCTCCGGCTGTTTGGAGCGCAGAATGTTCTTGTGTTCCTCGACATACGGGGTCACCAAGGTAGAGTTCTGTAGAACTGTGTAGTGTGCTTGAGACCAAGAATGCCTGTCCCTGCATATTATTGAGTCCCCTCCTAGCGTGCCTTTTCCAGTCAGTCTCCCCTCATACCACGATTGAGGGAGACCAATCTTCTTAAGGTCAGGAATGAAGTCAACACAAAACCCAATGACATCCTCTGTTTGATGGCCCATGGAGATGCTTCCTTCAGGCCTAGCACGGTTACGGACATATTTCTTTAGGACTCCCATGAACCTCTCAAAGGGGAACATATTGTGTAGAAATACGGGGCCCAGAACGACAATCTCGTCGACTAGATGAACTAGGACATGCGTCATGATATTGAAGAAGGATGGTGGGAACACCAGCTTGAAACTGACAAGACATTGCGCCACATCACTCCTTAGCCTTGGTATGATTTCTGGATCGATCACCTTCTGAGAGATTGCATTGAGGAATGCACATAGCTTCACAATGGCTAATCGAACTTTTTCCGGTAGAAGCCCCCTCAATGCAACCGGAAGCAGTTGCGTCATAATCACATGGCAGTCATGAGACTTTAGGTTCTGGAACTTTTTCTCTGGCATATTTATTATTCCCTTTATATTCTACGAGAAGCCAGACGGGACCTTCATACGGAGCCGGCATTCAAAGAAGATTTCCTTCTCTTCTTTGGTAAGAGCGTAGCTGGCAGGACCTTCATACTGCTTTGGAGGCATGCCGTCTTTTTCGTGCCAACGTTGCAGGTCCTCTCATGCCTACGGTGTATCTTTTGTCTTTCCATACACACCCAAGAAGCCTAGCAGGTTCACGCAAAGGTTCTTTGTCACGTGCATCACGTCGATTGAAGAGCGGACCTCTAGGTCTTTCCAGTAGGGTAGGTCCCAAAATATAGATTTCTTCTTCCACATGGGAGCGCGTCCCTCAGCGCCATTCGGAACAGATAGTCCGCCGGGACCCTTTCCAAAGATTACATGTAAATCATTGACCATAGCAAGTACGTGATCACTGGTACGCATGGCGGGCTTCTTCCGGTGATCTGCCTCGCCTTTGAAATGCTTGCCTTTCTTTCGACATTGATGGTTGGTCGGAAGAAATCGACGATGCCACAGGTACACATTCTTCCTGCATTTGTCCAGGTATATACTTTCGGTGTCAGCTAAACAGTGCGTGCATGTGTGGTATCCCTTGTTTGTCAGTCCTGAAAGGTTACTGAGAGCAGGCCAATCATTGATGGTTACAAACAGCAACACATGCAGGTCAAATTCCTCCTGTCTGTGCTCATCCCACACACGTACACCGTTTCCATTCCACAGCTGTAAAAGTTCTTCAACTAATGGCCTTAGGTACACATCAATGTCGTTGCCGGGTTGCTTAGGGCCTTGGATGAGTACTGGCATCATAATAAACTTCCGTTTCATGCACAACCAAGGAGGAAGGTTATAGATACATAGAGTCACGGGCCAGGTGCTGTGATTGCTGCTCTGCTCCCCAAAAGGATTAATGCCATCCGCGCTTAAACCAAACCATACGTTCCTTGCGTCACCTACAAACTCCTCCCAGTACTTTCTCTCGATTTTTCTCCACTGCGACCCGTCAGCGGGTGCTCTCAACTTCCCGTCTTTCTTACGGTCCTCTCTGTGCCATCGCATCAACTTGGCATGCTCTTTGTTTCTGAACAGACGTTTCAACCGTGGTATTATAGGAGCATACCACATCACCTTCGCAGGAACCCTCTTCCTGGGGGGCTCACCGTCAACATCACCAGGGTCATCTCGTCTGATCTTATACCGCAATGCACCGCATACCGGGCATGCGTTCAAATCCTCGTACGCACCGCGGTATAGGATGCAGTCATTAGGGCATGCATGTATCTTCTGCACCTCCAATCCTAGAGGGCATACGACCTTCTTTGCTGCATACGTACTGTCGGGCAATTCGTTATCCTTTGGAAGCTTCTTCTTCAATATTTTCAGTAGCTTCTCAAATCCTTTGTCAGGCACAGCATTCTCTGCCTTCCACTGCAGCAATTCTAGTACGGTACCAAGCTTTGTGTTGCCATCTTCGCAATTGGGGTACAACCCTTTTTGGTGATCCTCTAACATGCGATCGAATTTCAGCTTCTCCTTTTCACTTTCGCACTGTCTCCTTGCATCAACAATGACCCAGCGGAGATCATCATCGGGCACATTGCCTGGTTCCTCTTGATCTTCAGCTTCCCCCGTTGCAGCATCACCGTACTCAGGGGGAACATAGTTGTCATCGTCCTCTTCTTCTTCGCTGTCTTCCATCATAACCCCTATTTCTCCGTGCCTGGTCCAAACATTATAGTGTGGCATGAAACCCTTCTCAAGCAGGTGGGTGTGAAGGATTTTCCGGTCAGAGTAAGACTTCGTATTCCCACATATAGGGCATGGACAACACATAAAACCATTCTGCTTGTTTGCCTCAGCCACTTCGAGAAAATTATGCACGCCCTTAATGTACTCGGAGGTGCGTCTGTCACCGTACATCCATTGCCGGTTCATCTGCGTGCATTATATATAATTAAGTGTGTAAAAAACCGGCGACGAGAATTTTTTTCTTTTAGAAAGAAGATAAGAACAAGAGGCTCACCACGGTTATGCCGGCGACGAGATCGGCGCGGGCGATCGACGGCGGTGAAGACGGGGACGGGACGTGATGGACCGCTAAACCTAGACAAATCTTGAGGAAAATGGAGCTTGAAGGTCGAGCTTCGAGAGGAGAAAGCTTAACTACTGTGGCTCGGGCATTTCATCAAACACCTCATGTGCATAGGAGGTGAGCTAGAGCACCACAAAGCTCTCCCCTTGCCGGCCAGAAAAAACAGAGCAGTGTGGAATGCTCTGCTCGCCGGCGATGGGGTATATATAGCCACCTCATTGGTCCCGGTTCATGCATGGAACCGGGACTAAAGGCCCCCCTTCTGTCCCGGTTCAAGCCACGAACCGGGACCAATGGATGTGGGCCAGGAGCGAGGCCCATTGGTCCCGGTTCGTGCCAGGAACCGGGACAAATGGGTCCAGACGAACCGGGACCAATGCCCACGAGGCCCCGGCCGGCCCCCTAGGCGCATGAACCGGGACGTATGCCCCCCATGGGTCCCGGTTCGTGACTGAACCGGGATTAATGGGCTGGGCTGGCCCGAACCAAAGCCCTGTTTTCTACTAGTGGCTCAAATTCTAAAGTACCAACTTCATAAGATCAGATGGGTACATACCGTATTTCTTTAGAACAAACTATTAAAGCTCTAATGTTAATTGTACGATACATCCATATTTCCATGCTCTAAGATTAAGAATCAGAATGCTTACCTTTATCTATACCATATGATCTTATTAGGATTTTTACATATAAAGCAAACTTGGTCTCATTATTTTGATCATTTATACCTATACCTTTCTTGGGAACGATAGTAAGCTCCCATTGCAAGTCTAGAATTGCGATCTAAATATCGCTGGTCAATATAGATTTTAATCTATGTTCTATCTCGATATAGAATTTTGTCTTGGCAGACAGAATGACTACAATTATCATGACACTGTGCTTTCTTGCATACTATTCTGTTATTTTTTCTGGAGAAGAACAAGGCAGAAGTTATGTTCTGCAGATTTTATATTTTAGATAGGATACTATGAGGGACTACTCAGTTTTCATGTCTTTCGGGCATCCACATCACCACTATTACAAATGAAATATGCAGCTACTACAAGTTTGATATTACACAGTTATCACGGTTTTATAACGGTGTGCCTATGTTTAGTTGCAGCCATGCTTTTCTGAGACCAAGCTTCATATCCTCCACTCTTCTCCCACGATAGAATATGCTTATTTTGTCTAGATAAACAAATGAAGATGTCTCTTTATGTCTATTCCTCCGATAGGACAACATAATGCATATAAACAACACATACGTACCAGCTAGAGTCACTTCTCTTTATGCCACAGAGTTAACCTACTTCTCTTTCCGTCAAAGATTGACCTACAATTACGACACCTCCTGGCCCCAGGGTTATTGCACATATTAAACTATATTATTAGAAATAGGCATCTTACTACTTATAACCAATCACTCCAAGCTTTCTTTTGCATGTTTGTTGCATTATTTTATTTACAAAGCTTTAGCTTTACAGTATAGTCTTATTACTGATATTTTGTGTTTTTGTTATTCAAGATTCAATAAGTACACATATATTAACATTTATGATAAGAATAAAAATAATAATAATTGAGTGTTACATCTTTTACATATATATCCATGGAAATGTGTAAATTAAGGGTTTCTATCACCAAAGTACATTTATATATGTTGTTCATAATATAACTCTTTTTTTGAACTATGATCATAATATATCTGATTTCGCACAAATAGTTGTAAAAACAGAAATACAAATGTATATATAGCTGGCCCGTGCGAATGCACGGGTTGACGACTAGTATTTACTAATTGGAGGCACCAATAAAGCCTCCACATTAATCCTCAGGAAACACATAAATTTAACCTTCAGAAACTAAATCTACGGTCGAGATGAAATAAGTGATTTTTAGAGTCCTAGAGTTATAAGAGTCTCCAACGTGAGGAATTATAGACCTAACTTCTCTTTCCAAATAAGCGTTGTTTAGAGTCCTAGAACAACAAGACTCTCCAACGTGAGGCAACCGTACACGTAACTTCTCTGGCCACTTACGGCATGGTAGATATGCATGCTCTTCCCCTGCCCTCCACTTCGTTCCTCCTCCTCCAGTCTTCAAAAAGCCTACGCCAGCCTCCCTTTGCTACATATAGGATCGTCCCACATATCACCCCAATCTTTGCTTTCATAGTCCCAAATTTTCAGTACAAGATGTGGACAAATTTATCGACCACGTCAACACCATTATGAAGCGACATATCCTTTTGATGGTCGATATATTCATGGTCATGGCTGAGCTCTAGAAGCAGCACAATAAATTGTTGATCATGTGAACGGACAGGTTGGCTTTGCCACAGTATCCAGTGTGCATATCATCCTCAAATTGAAGTTGAGCATCCGATCAGGATGCACTACTTGCAGCGGCTCGAGGTCCTGTGTTGTAAGGATGCAAGGATATGAGGCAATGATATGCGATTATGATAAGGAAGACCTCAGGAGCTTCTATCATCGACGCCGTGTAACTGCAATCTCTGATGACGATGTTCTTCTTGCAGCGTCCACAGAAGCAGTGGTCGACAATAATGGATCGTTGTTTGTCGCTCCAGGTAACGTATTTAATGATTGATTGTCAAACATCTAATTGTCATTGTATGGCTTGCTATGGGCCTGCGAATAGGTTTACTAATCAACATCAGGAACTACGATGTAGTATTTATTCATTAGCACTTCCGATCTACTGACTATGGCAACTTAATTAAAGTAGCAATATAATTGTCTGCAAAAATTTATCAATTTAACTCCAGTATTGCACTTCCATGGTGCCCTGTATGACATAATTTCAATCAAATCCATTAGGTTTGATTGGTCAGGTTGCTACTGACGAATAGTTCACTTTTCGAGAGGTAAAAGTTGTGCGCAGCCATAAACGCCCGCCACCTATGCGAGGCAGCTGGCTGGAACGGATTTGGCCAAGCAATGTGTGCAGCAATCAGCTTGCCGTCGGATGCCACTCCCTCCTCCAGTAATATCACAGCGACATCTCTGCTTCCTCCTTGATCTGACGGGGGTATGAGTCCTACCCTCTGGCCTGCACCGGATTGGTTCATGTTATGTTGTTGCAAGGTAGAGAATCAACATGTGCCTCCCTGGATAAGAGAACACATAATCCCCACACCTCACTGTTGGTCGTGTGCCCAACTCAACTCTGACATCACTCTCCATGATCTCAGGTGAGTGCCTCCGTATGATTCGAGTCGAGTAATGTCGTTCTTTTAATGATAAATGTTGTCTCCGCAGATCGTTGCTAACTGGGTTTGTTCTATTTATCTTTAGTTACTTAGGTAGCTGCTCAAATCTTGGAGATGTTGCTAGCACAAGCGTAGTTTACGGAATAAGGATTACAGGATATTTTATTGGGGATATTAAACAAGGTTGTTATTTGTATTGATCTTCTGTATGTCTTTTAATTGGTCGTTGTATTCAGGAAAAGGTGCAGTACGGGACAATGGCGCATAATTCAAGGTTATAGCGGTGCAACATCATGCATGTTAACATAAATCCTATATCCCCGATGCATAAACAACAAGGTTTTCTGGTGCAGTCTGCCTATGTTGACAAGTAGTACATGTTGTAGGAGAATTATGCTGGATAGCTTAGCTAATATTTGTTTAGCTTCGCAAGGGTAAAATACAGTTGTTTGTTTCCTAAAATCTGTTACCATATACAAATGACAATGTAGCTTAGAAGTACGAAAATAGTTCTTCTAAAAACTAACCTCAAGAACAAATGTAATTGATATTTGAACTAGAAAATTCTAGCTTAGATGATACTAAGTCCATCTTTGTTGTGATCATATATATATATTTATGCAATGACCTTTTGCTCTCCGGTCATTAGCACTCAATTTTCCCATCTATTTGTAACGATTTACATGAGAACAATCTTGGACTCAGCGGCACATGCCTCATGTGGCCATTGAAAGAATAGCTGGAAGCGCATGCTATTGCAGGGGCGCGCTACGTGTTAATAAAGGCCAGAGGCCGGCGCAGGATTACAGAGAAGTTAGGATTAGGTTAGGTGTGGATTGATCTCCAAGCTAACTATAGGATCAGATCACAACAACCTAACCTATCCTAACAGATTACAACACACGCCACGCCCTAGCTACCACGGTTTATACACATACCGTGACATACAATGTTACAATGTTTAACACTCCCCCTCAATCACAACTATCTAAGTTGAGATTGCGTCTGAAAACCTCCAGCTGCCGCAGTGATAGTGGTTTAGTAAAACCATCCGCCACTTGATCACCAGTAGGAACAAACCGAATGTTCAAAAGCTTGTTGGCCACCCTCTCACGGACAAAATGATAATCAATCTCAATGTGCTTCGTCCTAGCATGAAAAACAGGATTGGCAGAGAGATAGGTAGCACCAAGATTGTCACACCAAAGTGACGCTGCAGATGAGTGACGAATGCCCAACTCTGTTAACAGATTCTGTACCCAAATAATCTCGGCAGTGGCATTTGCTAAGGCCTTGTACTCAGCTTCAGTACTTGATCTGGACACAGTAGCTTGCTTACGTGCACTCCAAGAAATCAAATTACCACCAAAAAACACTGCAAAGCCTCCAGTGGATCTTCGGTCATCAGGACAACCTGCCTAGTCTGCATCTGAAAAAGCACTAACAAGCGTAGAATCTGACTTAGCAAGTTTAAGACCATGACTCTTGGTTGCCTGAAGATACCGAAGAATTCTTTTTACCGCTGTCCAATGAGTGCTAGTAGGAGCATGCAGGAACTGACAAACTTTGTTAACTGAGAAACAAATATCTGGCCTGGTTAAAGTCAAATACTGCAGAGCCCCTACAACACTCCTGTACCTGGTGGAGTCCTCAGCTCCAAGCTTCGCACCATCATGAAGAGACAATTTCTCTGAAGTAGACAAAGGAGTTGGAGAAGGCTTGCAACCTTTCATGCCCACTCGCTCAAGGATGTCCTGTACATATTTCTCTTGAGGCAAAACAATGCCACTAGCAACATGCTTTACCTCAATCCCAAGGAAAAAATGAAGACTGCCCAAATCCTTGAGCGCAAAATCCATGCGCAGATCCTTAAGAAGAGCTTCAACTGCTTTAGAGGAGGAGCTGGTGACAATAATATCATCAACGTAAATAAGCATAAAAATAGTGATTCCACGCCGATGATAAAAGAATAACGAGGTGTCTCCCTTGGAAGCAGAAAAACCAAGAGACTGCAACTTGGAGTACAGACGATAATACCAAGCTCGAGGTGCTTGTTTCAAGCCATAAATTGCTTTATCAAGCTTGCAGACATGTCGTGGCAAAGCTGAACTTTCATACCCAGGAGGCTGCCTCTTAAAGACCTCTTCTTCCAGAACACCATGCAAAAACGCGTTCTTTACATCTAGTTGTCGCATGCACCAATTTTGAGATATTGCAACTGAAAGAATTAACCTGATAGTAGCAGCTTTGACCACGGGACTAAATGTATCCTCATAATCGATTCCATACCTTTGCTTGAAACCTTTGGCCACAAGACGTGCCTTGTACCTGTCAATGGTGCCATCAGATTTCCGCTTGACTTTGTACACCCATTTGCAGTCAATGACGTTCCTCCCTCTAACTGGAGGCACCAGGCGCCACGTTTTGTTCTCAACAAGAGAAGAAAATTCTTCATCCATTGCCTATTTCCACTTGGGATCTCCCAGGGCATCTTGCAAAGTCTTCGGTTCACCTGTGGCACAGAAAGAGCCCCAACGAACACAACCATCGTTATAGACCTTGGGTTTAGCAATACCACTTTGTGACCGAGTATGTGAACGGGCAGGAGGAGGCGGAGCTGGCCGAGCTTGCTGGATCTGAAGACGATTGTGTATAGACGACACGGCGGAGTCGGATGAAGCAGGCGCAGTCGCAGAAGATCCTGAAGCCGCTGCCTGCAAGGAAGCAGACGGATCTGGTGCGGCAGCCGATGGCGAACTGCCACTTGGCAGTTCTGGAGTGGGCGCAGGGTGGGAGGGGATCCGCGCCGCACCAAAGTCCGGGCTCCCTGCCCCGCTGTCGCCACGGAGGCCTCGCCCAGCCGACCCGCCAGGGGAGCGCGCACCATCCCACGCGGGGGACAGTGCGGGGGTCGGCTCGCCAGGGGACAGCGCCTCGGTGCGCCCGCCTGGCCGCCCACTTGGTCGCATGGATCCCGGCGTGGATTCGCCTGACGCGCCAGGCGACACGGATCCCGCGGTGGATTCGCCTGGGATCGCTGCGGCAACTGATCCCGAGGGCTCTTGCGGATCTTCTGTGGAGCTCCCTGTTGGCTGCATAAAATCATAAGAGTTTTCGCCAAAAACTTCAATATTTTCCTGCCCTGTTTCCTGCACACTTTCAGCTGGATTATTGGCGTTAGGCATAGGCATATGATCAGCAGCAAAATCAGCTCCCTCTTGACCAAAACTAGGAGATGGTAAAAGATGAGAGGGCAAAAGGAGTAATTCCTTGCGAAGTTGGGCTCCGGCATTGGAGTGGAGTTGGGCGAAAGGAAAAACTTGCTCATCAAAGACAACGTCACGGGAAACATAGACACGGCCAGAAGCAATATCAAGACACTTATAGCCTTTGTGGAGGGTACTGTATCCTATGAAGGCACATTGCTTTGACCGAAACTCAAGTTTGTGTTTGTTGAAAGGGCGCAAGTTGGGCCAGACAGCACAACCGAAGATGCGAAGAAAAGAATAGTTGGGTCTAGTGCCAAAAAGTTTTTCTAGTGGGGTTTGGTTCTTGATAACTCTACTAGGAATGCGATTAATGAGATAGACTGCCGTGAGGAACGCTTCGTCCCAAAACTTGAGCGGCATGAAGGCATGAGCAAGTAGAGCGAGACCAACTTCCACTATGTGTCTATGTTTCCGTTCCGCGGAGCCGTTCTGTTGATGAGCATGAGGGCAAGAAACGTGGTGTGTGATGCCAATGCGTTCAAAAAACGAGTTCAACCGTTGATATTCTCCACCCCAATCGGTTTGCATGGCAATGATCTTGCGATCAAAGAGACGTTCAACATGAGCTTGGAAAAGACGAAATTTCTCGAAGACATCAGATTTATTTTTGAGCAAATATATCCAGCTAAACTTGCTAAAATCATCGATAAAACTGACATAGTATTTTTGTCTTCCTACCGAGACGGGTCCGGGACCCCACACATCTGAAAAAACAAGCTCTAAAGGAGCTGCGGATTCACTAGTTGAACGAGAATAAGGTAACTGATGGCTCTTGGCCATCTGACATGCATCACACACTAGAAGGTGATCTTGTTTATTTGAAACAGGAAGGTTGAAGTCGCGAAGAATCTTTTGAACGACCGGAAGAGCGGGATGCCTTAGGCGCTTGTGCCACCGTGAGGTGGATGGTTTGATGGCAACAAGGACTTGGCGTTGAGGAGCACTTTGTCGTCCGGTCACGGGGAACAAGCCCCATCTACTCTTGTTTTGTAGGATTGTTCTCCGGGTAGCCTGATCCTTAACAAGAAAGAATTCAGGGTGAAGTTCAATAAACACGTCATTATCACGCATAAGATTATAGGCAGAAAGGAGGCTCTGGTCGGCACTAGGAGCATGGAGGATATTGTTCAAGTGCAAGGAACCAGAGGGAGTAGACAGTACTGAATGACCAATATGCGCTATGTCCATACCTTGACCACTAGCCGTGTGGATTTGGTCGGTGCCGGTGTAGCGATCACGGACGGCTAGTTTCTCCAGCTCCCCTGTAAAATGGTCCGTGACGCCGGTATCCAGATACCAGTTAGTATCCACGCCGTAGGAGTGAGCAGAGTTGGCAGCGCGAGGGTTGCCACCCCCGCCGCCGCCACCACGCCCACCATTGCCGCGTCCACCGCCACCACCACCTCCAGCGGGGTTGCGCACGTTGTTGTTGTAGCTTTTGTCGAACCGTTTCCTGCAGCGCCACGCACCGTGGCCTTCTTCCTTGCAGATTTGGCAGCGTTCGCGGTCACCACGATCACCACCCTGTTGGCGCGGCGCACCACCACCGCCACCATTGCCCGGGTTGTCGGAGTAGTTGCCGCCGCCATAGCCACCGCGTCCACCACCCTGACCGCCGCGTCCGCCACCGTAACCGCCCCGACCACCCTTTGCAGCGAGATTGGCGGAGTGGTGAGCGGTGTAGGCGGCGTGCTGGGCAGCGATCTGGGCCTCCGCAGACAGCAGTAGCGAAAAGAGTTCGCTGAGACCAATCGGCCGATCGGTGGCAGCGCGCGTGGAGATGGAGGTGACGAACCCGTTGTAGTTGGGCTCGTGCATGAGTCCCTCAAGGATGTGCGAGACGATATCATCCTCTTCTAGGGGCTTTCCTGCAGCCGCAAGTTCATCCGCTAGCCCCTTCATCTTTGTGAAGTAAGCGGAAGCAGAGACATCGCCCTTGCGGGCATTGCCGATGGCGGAGCGGAGCTGAATCTGGCGCGCCCTGGACTGCGCGGAGAAGCTTTCAACCAGGGCTTGCCAGACGCCCGCGGCCGTGGTGTGATTGGACACCTGCATGAGAACTTCGCGGGACAGAGATGCAAGCAAAAAGGTAAGCACCTGTTGATCTTGGGTAACCCAGATCGCATGCTCTGGGTTGGGCATCTCGGTGATCTCCTTCTTCCCGTTGATGTCCTTCTCGGTGACGATGACAGCAGCGGGTTCCTTGATCGAGCCATCAAGGTAGCCCATCATCGCCGCGGCCCTGACATGCGGGAGGACTTGGACCTTCCACACCAGGAAGTTGTCGCGGGTGAGTTTCTCTGTGATGGTGTGGCCGAGGGAGGCAAGCGAGGGCATGGCCATGGCGTGGGAGGAGGAGGAAGATGACATGACCTAGATGAGATGGAAGAACTAGCTCTGTATACCAAGAAAGAATAGCTGGAAGCGCATGCTATTGCAGGGGCGCGCTACGTGTTAATAAAGGCCAGAGGCCGGCGCAGGATTACAGAGAAGTTAGGATTAGGTTAGGTGTGGATTGATCTCCAAGCTAACTATAGGATCAGATCACAACAACCTAACCTATCCTAACAGATTACAACACACGCCACGCCCTAGCTACCACGGTTTATACACATACCGTGACATACAATGTTACAATGTTTAACAGCCATCTCTTAAAGGACTGGGTGGTTCTGAAGTTCATATTAATTATCTTCTTTTAGAGGAGTGCATGGTCTAATCTCTTATATAATCAGTTGTTCTACAATGTCCCAAGTCATCCTAAACCTGTTACTCAAAGAGATGCATTTTCTTTGATCAAAGTGAGGTATATTCGCTCATGAAGAAACATTTCTAGCCTAATGTACGTGTGTTGTTACAATTTTTGTTGTACAAAATTTGTTCCGACACCAGATCAATGTAAATATATTCGGCCTAGCCGTTAAGTACTAAACTACTCACCTTTTGTATTATCCATATCATGTAATTATTGTTCAATAAGTTGGTTGGCAAATGACCATTTTATTCCTAGAAAGAATCATCAACATCACAACACAAAAGTAGAGTACATAGCAGCCAGTCAATATAAGTTGTTGTTACGTTTTCCCTTAGGAGGAGTTGCACGTTGGTATACACCTTAGTTTGTTTACATTACAATGTTATTTCTCCGTTTAGAAAGCAAGGCCGGGTGTACCTTTACTCCAATATGTTTGTTTATCCTTCTCATAGATTATAGGTTTGTTTGTTTATATGTGAGTGGACCAGAAAAAATATTAATAAAATTACTTTTAGGTTTTAACACATCTTAGATGTCATTCAGAAAAATAATTATATTAACCGTCTCCTACTCTATTTCTCTTTCTTGCAGCTATATAATCCTCTTTTATTTTATAGTTTGTAAAGTGGTGTGAATATCATGACACCAGTATCCACTGGCATGTGTCTGATTTGCATAACAAGTTCAATATTTGATAGTACTTCCATTTGATCTTTGGGATTATAGAAATAATTGGTCTCTGGATTAGGGGAGGTATGGTACTAAAAGGTTTGCTGAAGTTGTATTTTGTAGTAAAGATTTTGATAACAGTAAGGCCTGATTCTTTTTGTGCTGTTCAAGTTTTCTGGAGTTAATTCTTTTTGTATTTCGTTACATACAACTACCAGAGGTGCAAGAGTATAGTCAAGTCTACTAATTTGGATGAGAATTAGAGAGACTCATCATGTTTGTGATGTTCAGTATGAACGCCCTTTCAGCAATGACACTTGGATAATATAGAACGAGTATGCACGAATAAACCATGTGGTTCTGAACCTAGCGTAGATGGTATTAGCACATGGGCTCATGTTTAGTTAGTAGTTTGGTAGAATGGCATTCTTATGTATACACCATCTTCTCCCTCTATCGTTCAATAATAGCGCCCTATATTTTGGAAAGTAGGGTGCAGTTTTCTGTGTAGCTGTTTGTAAACATCTAAATATTACAAGTTCCAACCTTTTTAGTTTGGTCGCTGAAGCATAACTCATTGTATGATTTTCTTTGATTTAAGCACATCTATATTCAATATAGTTGGGAGAGTTACCAAATGGGAAGATCTTCTTAAGGTTATAAGCAATTTTCCACATTGCGGTTTCGGCATGAGCATTCGACACATGTAAAGAAAATCACAATATTTGGTGGAGCAAAATAACACTATAAAGCTTTTAGATAATGTAAATTGTTGTGTGAGTTTATGGTTAAATGAAAAATGTTTAATGTTTTAAATAAATAATCATTAAAGAGCTTAATACAAATTACATGAATTTATAATTAGTTATTTTCATATATTAAAATATTTTTTAGAAAAATACTACATAACTTCTATCAACATAACTAGCCTGTGTTGTTGCACGGGTTGACGACTAGTTATTAATAATCCATTTATTAATCTAATTGACATTTCATATTAAGCACACAGTATATTTCATTTTTGTATTAAGGAAGCAGGATTTCATAATTGAAGTACATCAGAGTACAACATCATATAGCTTCAGCACTCAGCTACCCCATTACACAACTGCACCAGCACCAAGTTTCACATGCAACATCTATAACCTTTCGAAATTAGCATCATAGACAGTACATAGACAAATGAATCTCATCTGGAAAACTGCTGAAGCAGAAGGCGAATATTAAGCTGTCATTGATGTTGAAGGCCTTTACAACTTTAGGCCAGTGCCTGTGGATGATTGATCGTCCATCCTTCGTCCTCTTCAGGAAGACTTCAATATTGAACCGTGGGTGTTGTATGAATACCTTCCTCGCCTCCTGACCATACAGGTGGTTTGAGAGGTAATCATCAGTAAACTGCTTTGAAAAGCCCTGAAAACAAGGATATCCATAAATATCTTCTCTAGATTTGAAATGGCGCAAAGGAATAAAAAAGACAAGGTATAACAGTTAGTACCATCCTGTAGTGAACTGATGTCTTCTTCATTGTGCAGACAAAGATCTTGTTGTTTTTTGTCGCTAATTTCTTTACCCTAACAATCTTTCTGAGTTTCTTAACTTGACTGATATTCATGGACAACTCATTTCCCCATATGCAAAAAGAGTCGAACAGTGGGTCAAAATCTCTGACAGCAGGACCTACATGTGCAAGACCGAATTGCTAAGAACCTAATATTTAGAATGGTTCATGTTAGACAAAGGACCATGCATGTGCAAACCTCGATTTTAATCCTCGGTGCTTCCCATTGCTTCACTGCAACACATATAAGGTAGTTAGTGATCAGGTTAAGTGAGGGTTGGCATGCTATCAGTAAAATATGTTGATGAAAAATAAACACATTGCAGATTCATCAGATTAATTCGAGCCACATGGAAAACCCATTTATCCAAACCAAGCATGATTAAAAATTAGGAAATATAGCAATTGTACATGTTTCTCATGTATTAAGTGCAACCAAATTCGAATTATTCCTCACATGCATAACAATACAAAATTCTACCCACAACGATTGGACATTGCATTGCAGAATTGAACCAAGCAGTTAACTAAACACCACAATAAATGAATCAAACATTAACTGAGCATCACATTGCATAATATAACATACTCCTAATAGAAGACCAGACAGTTAACCAAACCAAGCATGCTTAACAACTAGGAAATGCTGCAATTGTATATATTTCTCATGTATTTAGTACAACCAAATTCGATTTATTCCTCACATGCATAACAATACAAAATTGTACCCACAACAATTGAACATCGCATTGCAAACTTGAACCAAACAGTTAACTAAACACCACAACAAATGAACCAAACATTAACTGAGCATCACATTGCACAATATATAACATACTAGAAGATCAGGCAGTTAAGCAAACCAAGCATGCTTGACAACTTGGAAATATCGCAATTGTATTTGTTTCTCATGTATTTTGTATAGATAAATTAGATTTATTTCTCACATGGAAGACAATACAAAATTGCACCCTGAAGAATTGAACATCACATTGCAGAATTGAACCAAACAATTAATAAGTGAGCACCACATTGCATGACATATAGAACATGTACACTAGAGCAACAGATTGCATGGTAAAAGTAGATAGGACAATTCACTAGAATTTTTTAAGGAAAGGCAGGAGCAACACATGCAACGGGTAAACCGAGCATGCTTAACCGGCGTAGCTAGCTAACTGAACATAGGTCCTTATAGTGAGCTAATAAGACAAGCTACTCCTCATCGTCGGAGATATCGATGATGATTGGCTCCATGGACATGGAAGAGGGCGAGGCCTCCACATCATGGGTGCCCTCCTCGTAGTGGTGAGTTGCCTGAGCCGCTCCGGGCACCAACCTGCTGTCTCTTGAGTTGAGGTAAGCACGGGCACGCAGAGAAAACACCTCGTAGTCTTTATCAAAGGCACCGACGGTGGCCTCGAGAAAACGCCACGAACTCTCGTTTAAAGCAGCCAACCGCGTCGCGGCGTCAGTGCGCGAGGCATCAACGGTGGCCTCGACGACGAGGTGCTCCTCCAAGATCTGGAGGTCGGCACGAATGGCAGCCATCACGACCTCATCCGCGCGTGCGGCCGTGATTTGCTTCTCCACTGCCAAATGCTCCTTCAGCTCCTGGCTATACTGCGTGCACCATGGCTTAGGGCAGCGCTTATTTGGGGGACGGGTCGATGATTTGGGTGGAAGGTGTCGCGCCGGCGGTCGGGGCATGTGGGATGTGGAAGGAGTACGAGGATGGGGGTCGGGTGTGGATTACCTGCCTGGATCGACGAGGCCGAGCAGCGTGAAGGAGCGTCACCGGTGAGGAGGCGGCGCTGCAAGCAAGGAGTGAAGGTTTGAACTTGTAAAGGAAGGCGGAAATAGGGGAAATGTGGCTTTTGGTAAGGGGGAAGGGGCGGGGAGGTAGATATTTCCGCGGAAGCCGAAAATTTTGGATCGGTGCAGCGAAAAAACAGGCCAGCAAAGTTTCATCAGACACAGTCCCTTATTCAGCACTGTGTACGATATGTAAACATCACAAATGATTCATATAGCTTACCCCGTGTGTGATGAGTTTGAACATGCAAATTTTGGTCCGAATATCCCTGGTTATAGTGGTCATCCATGTCATTGCATACTTTGGGTACATAAGGGAGCCTACAGCACACCCACACTTCTTAATCGAGCAAGTTCAGCAATTAAACTGAGCTAGCTAAGAAAAACATTACCCTAACAAATCAAAGACCGGCGCTCTAAATTAAACAAAGAGTACTACTCCGGCTGGCGCTCGTCAATCTCTGCCGCCTCCTCCATGTCCAGCTCGCGCCCGACGATCTCCTGGGGAAGGGGCTCCATGGCATCAATCGCACCATACTTGGCAAGCACCTCGCCATTCGCGCCCGCCATCTCTTTGGAAAAGGCCGCCACGAGCTGGGCATGGGCGGCCGCGATCTGGGCTTGGACAGGCTCCGTTATGGCAAGGTATGCCGCAAAGGAACAGACGGCTACTCGAATGCTCTCGGCGATTGCCAACTCTTCGATCGTGGGTTGCCGACCGTTGTCGGAGAAGCTTCGTTCGATTTGTGTGGTGACCGCAACGAGCTAGGTGTGGGCGGCCTCGACATGGTCGTGGGCGGCCTCCATCAGGGCTAAGGCCGCCGCTGCGGAACGGACAGCTGTTGTGCCGATCTCGCCAGTTGCTATCCCAGACGCAGATGTTGCTGCCGCCATCTGAGCAGCAGCAGCGGCCGTTTGGGCTGCCTTGGCCGCCTGGTCGCAGATTGTGGCCGCGCTCACGCAGGTTGTTACCATGCGCATGGTGGCTGCGGCCGCGCTCTTGCCGGAGTGGGCCGCCAAAGTGGCCCTCACGACGCGGGTCCATGTCCCCATCTTTCACCGGCGACGATTGAACAGTGAAATGATATTTGGGGAGCGAGCTAGTGTTCTTGACGCGCCGGCTGTGGACTGTAGCAGACGCACCTTCTCGCGCAAGCCATATACATACAACTCCGACGATGCTCCGAGAGATATTTTGTACCGCATCTCACACGGTTAGTGATAATGAACTGTGTGCGGTCTACTTGATTTTTTGTCTTGATTTGAAATGCATATTTGGGTCACAGCGGCAAAGGAGGGTGTTTGAATTGCTAGAACTTTTATTTGCAGTGAACATGCAACTATAGGTGTTTCGTCAAAAAAAATGGAATTATTCAGGGTTAGTTTGGACATTTTTGTACATCAACTTGGTTTTCTAGGCATTTCATGTGCACAATTCAAAATTAAACTACATGCACATGCTCCGGTGCACCAAAATGGGTTGTAAAACCATATATGTGTCCATCGGTTGATGCTTATGTCCCATGCAAGAAATGGTGATGAATTTCAAACACCTCGGCACTGTGGCTCTTTCCGGCAAACGTTGAGATACTTGGTTTTGAAATTCTAGTAAATCCAAAACTCGTCTGAAATTCATGAAACTTGGCATGCTATCATGGAACGGCATCAACATGCCGTGGTGAAAAAATTATCCCATTTGGGGCAGGTTTGGGTATAAGTTTCTCAAAAACCAGAGCTTCTCACAACAAGCATCATGGTTACAGTAGGGAACGTGTCAACTTTGTGGACGAAGATGCTCGTTGTCTCTTCTTGCTTTCAATTTTTTTCTAGTGTCAACATAGAACAACAGGAGTGTCGTGTTAAATTTTGGAATTTTTCGGGGTTCATTTGGACATTTTTATACATTTACTGAGTTTTCTATGCATTTATGTGCATAATTCAAATTTGAACTACATGCACATGCTCCAGTGCATAAAAATGGGTTGAAAAATCATATTGAAATACATGGTTTAGAAATTCTAGTAAATCCAAAACTCGTCTGAAATTCATGAAACTTGGCATGCTATCATGGAATGGCATCAACATGCTGTGGTGAAAAAATTGTCCCATTTGGGGCAGGTTTGGGTATAAACTTCTCACAAACCAGAGCTGCTCACAACAAGCCTCATGGTTCCGGTAGTAAAGGTGTCACCTTTGTGGTCGAAACAATGTTCGTTGCCTCTTCTTGCTTTCAAATTTTTTCTGGTGTCAACATAGAACAACAGGAAAGTCGTGTTAAATTTTGTAATTTTTCGGGGTTCGTTTGAAAAAATTTATACATTTACTGAGTTTTCTATGCATTTATGTGCATAATTCAAATTTGAACTACATGCACATGCTCCAGTGCATAAAAATGGGTTGAAAATCATATGTGTACCCTTGGTTGCATGCTTAGGTCCCATGCAAGAAATGGGAATGAATGTCAAACACCTCGACACCGTCGCTTGGCCGCAAACATTGAGATACATGGTTTAAAAAATCTAGTAAATCCAAAACTCATCTGAAATTCATGAAACTTGGCATGCTATCATGGAACAGCATCAACATGCTGTGGTGAAAAAATTGTCCCATTTGGGACAGGTTTGGGTATAAACTTCTCACAAACCAGACCTTCTCACAACAAGCCTCATGGTTCCGGTAGGGAACGTGTCACCTTTGTGGCTGAAACGATGTTCGTTGCCCCTTCTTGCTTCCAAATTTTTTCTGCTGTCAACATAGAACAACAGGAGAGTCGTGTTAAATTTTGGAATTTTTCGGGGTTCGTTTGGATATGTTTATACGTTTACTGAGTTTTCTATGCATTTATGTGCATAATTCAAATTTAAATTACATGCACATGCTCTAGTGCATAAAAAATGGGTTGAAAAATCATATGTGTGTCCTTGGTTGCATGCTTAGGTCCCATGCAAGAAATGGGAATGAATATCAAACACCTCGGCATCGTCGCTTGGCCGCAAACATTGAGATACATGGTTTAAAAATTCTAGTAAATCCAAAAGTCGTCTGAAATTCGTGAAACTTGGCATGCTATCATGGAACGGCATCAACACATGCTATGGTGAAAAAATTGTCCCATTTGGGGTAGGTTTGGGAATAAGCTTCTCACAAAACAGAGCGTCTCACAACAAGCCTCATGGTTCCGGTAGGGAACGTGTCACCTTTGTGGACGAAACGATATTCGTTGCCTCTTCTTGCTTTCAAATTTTTTCTAGTGTCAACATAGAACAACAGGAGTGTTGTGTTAAAATTTAGAATTTTTCAGGGTTCGTTATACATTAACTGAGTTTTCTAGGCATTTTATGTGCATAATTCAAATTTGAACTACAGGCCCATGCTCCAGTGCATATAAACGGGTTGAAAAATCAAATATGTGCCCTTGGTTGGATGCTTAGGTCCCATGCAAGAAGTGGGAATGAATTTCAAACACCAGGGCACCGTCGCTTGCCCGCAAACATTGAGATACATGGTTTTAAAATTCTAGTAAATCCAAAACTCGTCTGAAATTCATGAAACTTGGCATGCTATCATGGAACGACATCAACATGCTGTGGTAAAAATATTGTCCCATTTGGGGCAGGTTTGGGTATAAGCTGCTCACAAACGAGAGCTTCTCACAACAAGCCTCATGGTTCCGATAGGGAATGTGCCTCCTTCGTGGATGAAACGATATTTGTTGCCTCCTCTTGCTTTCAAATTATGTCCTAGTGGCAACATAGAGCAATAGGAGTGTCATGTTAAAATTTGGAATTTTTCGTGGTTCGTTTCGACAGTTTTATACATTAACTGTGTTTTGTAGGCATTTTATGTGTATAATTCAAATTTGAACTGCATGCACATATTCCAGTGTCAAAAAATCGGTTCAAAAATCAAATGTGTGTCCTTGGGTGCGTGCTTAGGTCCCATGCAAGAAATGGGAATGAATTTCAAACACCAGGGCACCGTTGCTTGCCGGCAAAATGTTTAGATACTTTGTTTTTAAATTCTAGTAAATCCAAAACTCGTCTGAATTTCATGAAACTTGGCATGCTATCATGGAATGGCCCCCGACATGCTGTGGTATTTTTCGTGTCCAATTTGAGAGAAGGCGCACTCGAATCAACAACCAACAACGCATTTTGAAACAAATAGCTGCCACCTTATCATCTCAAACGTTTGTATAATTTAAATCATGGGCTTTGTTAACCATTCACGTGATGCCATGTGTCACACTTTTAATGGCTAGGAGGTGCCGTGTGGACAGGTGCTTGAGTAGATGGGAGGCATGCAAGCGCAGTCCGCTGCGCAGGCTGACCGGGAGGCGTGCAAGCTATCCTCCAATGGGCAGGCTCACCGGGAAGCGTGCGAGCTGTACGCTGCATAGGCTCAGTGGGAAGTGAGCCCTTTGACTTCCATGGCCGCCCGCCTTGCTCGCATCCTCTCCATTAATGGTGCCCGAGCCACTGTTTAGTACGGGCGGCCTTACTGTTCGCCTCCCATTCCCCTCCCGCGGACCTCCACCAATGCCATGGCGCAGAAGGATCATCTACCACTAGTCTTCCAGTTTGGTGAAGTCGGCTCCGAGTCAGACGAGATAGAAAATAAGGATGAATGGGGCCTCATGGACATGGCCTTGAACCAGCTGGCCACGGTGGTTGCTGCCCCCGCGCCCGTCCTAGCTCCCATCCCCGCGCCGGCGCCAGCGACCATCCCCGTAGCATTGACGGGCTGGTCGCCGAGCACTATCACAGAGCTGGATGCCGCGGGCGTCAGCGAGGTTGCCGCGGACCTGCGCGAGCTCGTGTACATGCCAGCACCAGCGCCCATGCCCGTGCCCGTGCGCGCCCCTGCACCCACCGCGGTGCCGGTCCCCGTGTGTTTGCCTGCACCCGCCGCGCCCGTGCCCATGCGCGCGCCCCCCTCAGCGTCATGGGACGCCGCCATCGACCGCTACCTCGCAGCACCGTGAGTTGCCATCCTCCCGCGCCCCGTCCGTCGATCGCGCGACGACAAAATGTTTGATTTCCAAGTGAGGAACATTTTGTGCTGCCTTGAAGACTTCAACAACGGCGTCCTGGAGTACGACAACGCTGGCGTGGCACGCCACCTCCATCGCTGCCGGAATTAGTTTTTTGGGTTTAATACTGTATCTCTATCGTATGAATATAAAGTCGCAGTGTGACTGAATGAAACATATGGTTTGATCAAACTTGTGTTCTTCTCTTTGAATGTACAGACTTATCAAACGATTTATTTTTTTAAATGTCAATGGTTTTTAAATTTAAAATACTCATCGCAAACGTTTAAGATAGAACACCCGTATGCAAACCGACAGCTTCCCCAGTAAGCTAAGGGAAAATGTGCCGAACAGGATTTGTGGAGCTCTTCATCGCAAACGTTTTAGATAGAACACCCGTATGCAAAGCGAGAGCTACGGTCTTCCCCAGTAAGCCACGGGGAAAATTTGCCGCGTAGGATTTGTGCATCTCTTCATCGCAAACAATTCAGATTGTGTACGGTATGCAAACCGAGAGCTATGGTTCCTTCGCCCCTAAGCCAAGAGAAAATCTGGCACGCGGGATTTGTACATCACTTCAACGCAAACGGGTTTTTTGGATGACCCGTGTGCAACCACGTTCATACAATTTTGTAAGATTTGCATCTGTCATATTGGGTATATTGCCATTTGTCAAACTGGAAAGATTGACATTTGTTGATCTAGTAACATTGCCCTTTGTCAACCTTGTAACACTGTCATTTGTCAAAATTTGCAGCTAAAACTCATTAGCACAATCTAATTTTTGCAACAAAAATTCAGTAATTAAGCATAGATTTCATTCATAGATTAAGCAGTCGTTCTTTATACAAACAGTTCAATTTGACAGCTGAACCGGCCAAAATTTTCCCCAATTGTTGCCAACCACATACTGAAATAGCTAGTTCAACTATATATACTAGCTAATTTTAAGTCCGTTGTACAGTTCAACCACATCTATAGTCAGATGAACTGAACAAAATAGCCCCTAAATACTAGTACTACTATGGAGGGGCTTTGTGCTACTTCCAGCAGCCTCTCCTCTGCCGAGCGCACTCAGTAAGAGGCAGAGGAGGAGGAGCCTACCGACGAGCTAGACAACTGCAATACGGTGCCTGCCGCTGCTGCACCTTCAGCGACGCTCGCCTCGAACGCCCTCTGCCGCTCCAGACAACCCCTCTCGAACCGGCGGGACTACTGGTAGATCTCCTAATTCCTCGCCTCTGCGGCGGCGTGTGCTGCGGCCACAGCAGCGGTAAGGCTCTTTGCGTGCTCAACAAGGCGCTCCTCCTCCTCCCGCAGGAACTCGATGTAATGCGCAAGGTCGCTGACGCACGTGCGGGCCTCCACCTCCCGCCTTCAGGCAGCGTTGGCGGAGCAGGTGATGACCCCGGCGGTCGACGGTGGGCTGGCGGCCACGGCGGCCGTTGATGGAGTGGCGGCCACGACCACCACCTCCCGCCTTCGGGCCGCGGTGGCGGAGTGGGTGATGGCCACGGTGGGTGAGGGTGGGGTGGCGGCCACGACGGCCACCTCCCGCCTTCGGGACGCGGCGGCGGAGCGGTTGATGGCCCTGGCTTTCGACTGTGGTATGACGGCCACAGCGACAGATGATGGGGTGGCGGCAATGGCGGCCGGCAATAGCTGCCGACGGGCAGCAGCGGCGGAGCGTGTGGTGGGTGTTCCGCGCACACCCAACAGGGACGCCACGCGCACTACACTACGCCGGGGACTGCGCCGCCGCTGCGGTGTAGTTTCCCAGCTGGAGCTATCCTCTGATGACGGCGGAGTGGCTGAGCGACGACGACGGACCGGTGCCATGGCGATTGTGGGAGAAGCAGACAAGATAAGCTACTGGGAGGGAGGGGAAAATGCGACGCAGGACTCGCCGGCCGTGAGGGTTTATATAGCAGGCCGGTAAGCATTGGGATTTTGGGGGATTTCACCGAGTCAGGCGGGAAGCTTGCCCGGGAACGGGCTCACCGACGATTCATTGGCACCACTTTGAGCCACCGTTTGGCCAAAAGAACGCCCCCGTGCGCTGCTCAAGCTTGCGCTCGAAGCCATCTGCGGCAGCGGGGTGACAAGACGTGCGAGAGGAGGACGAAAGGACACGTACACATACGGTTAATAAAAAAACGTTTGTGATTTAATTTACCTACTATTTTTGTGCCAAATTTTGACTAGAGATTTAACTAATAAAATACGAATGCATGTCGCCAAAGATTATATCGTTGGACTCGTATATGAACATAGTTTCCAATTATATAATTATTATAACATGCATTAACATTTAGTTAGTTAATTTAAGGTCAAAATATGGCACAGAATATAAAGGGGACTAATAGACCAAGGCGGAGGTAGTAGCACACGGACGCTCTCTACGCAGCGTCACAACTGCTGGCCGGCTTGTAGACGATCATTCCCTGCGTGTTCAACTGCTCTATGCGTGTGGTTGCTCGCGGTTGAGGCAGCCACTGTGCGCTCTGCTCGCATCCCGCCGCGTGTGCTGTACTCTCGTGTCCCTCCGCGCGCTCTGCCCTCATCCCTCCACGTGTGCTACCAGTGTTTGGGGCCGGCGCATGATCACGTACGTTCGTGCTACCATTATGCATGCGGTTGCGTCGGGCGTGGCGCCACGATGCAGTCACTCGCTGCAAAAACTGCCATGCGGACGCGCCGAGAATCCAGGCCGCCCGACCCCCATTTATTCTCGCGGCCATTTACCTTCATCTCTCGCGTCACATGACACAATAAGAACACCCACGACGACACATACAGAGAGGACATCCAGTGGTTCCAATGGCACTCCCCGTGGCTCCAATGGCGCTCCCAGCAGCTGACGACGACAATGGGGGGCAGTTCACCACGCATCATGTAGTGGAGACCCACGTGAGGGGGAAGGACCTCTCAGTGTTGTACACGAACGAGCGGTCTCGGTGGAGAGCTCCATCCAAACTATGGAGGAGTTTCTTGCTGAGGACAAGTACCAAGTGGTCGGCTTCGACCTTGAGTTCACCAGCGGTCTTGCCGGGAAAGATCAGAAGGTTGCCGTCACCCAGTTGTGTGTGCGACATGACGTCCTCGTCTACCACTACCACCTGGCCACAAGGCCTTGCGAGCGTTTCTCTAGGTTTATCAATAGCTCCAACTACAGTTTCGCTACGGTGGACACCACCAACGATCTAAAAGCGCTCAAGGTTTCGGGCTTGACCTGCGAGAATCTTGTCAACATCCGTGACCACTACAAGGTCTGGGGCAGCGACAACAACAAACAGAACTCCCTGGTTGACCTCACCTCGGCCATCCTCGACCCCTACTACATGAAGATGAAGGATGAGAGCAAGAAGGACAGGAACGCCTGGCACAGTGCCTGGCATCAGAGACTGGATGAAGAACACGTCAACTACGCGGCCAAGGATGTGTAGACAAGCTACGAGATGTACAGGCAGATCGTTGACATGAGGAAGTGTCTTCTTCTTGCCCCAGACAAGGGATCGAGCCACAGAGCAGTGGCGGGAGTGTCAAAAGAAGTATATGACTAGACGATGGTTTCTCCTAGTTTAGAATGCATGCAATTGCTTATTAAGGTGCGTACGAATGATCTGTATAGTCACTTATGTAATTGGATGTTTATTTTAGTTATATATATGTTGTTCTTCTATAGACAGAGCAAATCACACAGCTTATTAGCAGCAATCGTCTGTGTTATTATTGGTCTTCACACACATTTCTGATTACGTACCTGTTTGCCGCATATCATACACATGTAGTTCAGTTTAACCTTTTCTGTTGTCTTGGCTCATCGCAAACAGTTCATCCGAGTGAACTGTATACCCTCCATCACACACACACCTTGATCTGGCTGACCGTTTCTATTGTGTTGCCTAATCACACACAGTTCATCCTAGTAAAATGTATGCCGTATATCGCACACGTCCTCATCTGGCTGACTGTTTCTATTGTTCTGGATCATCACAAACAGTTCGTATGGATTAACCGTATGCCACGCATTGCACACGCATCTCTGATATGAATCGTGTTTGATGACTGCGCAATCGTAAACAGTTCGTCTCATTTTTGACGGTTTTATTATACCACCGTTTGTGATTAATGCATCGCACACAGTTTCATCGAAGGGCCTCTGATTGTAGTGTCGCGTTAGCAGCATCCTGCAGTAGTGAATCACCCCCCTCTAGACATACTTTCGATCCTACAAACCGGCAGCGTCGGTTGCTAACCTCACGTCGACGAGCGGCAACCGGCACAAGTGGGTGCTACATCTGAGGACCAGCTTGTAGGACCTAGCTAAGTTCAACACTAGTTCAGACTTTGGTTTTTCTGTTTAATAATGCATGCACATCAAGGAGTGCACGCCGAATGTTCCTAAAGCGCACAAATGCGGTGCACCCTAGCAACGCATGATATCCGCTTCGAAAGGGGACAATATCAAAGATTAACTCTTCGCTCCTGAAGTTCTCGGGTGAACCGAATACTACCTCGTGTCACCGTTCTCGTGCAGCGGGCTTCAACACGAGGTATGACACCTTTGAAGGTGGTGGTGCTGGGCTTTATTCAAGATGAGTCGATACCCATCTTCCTGACCGTATCCGCGTAGATTAAGTTGAGGCTGCTGCCTCCGCAATAAGGACGAGCGTCAGATGGAAGCCATCGACGATTGGGTCTAGGACCAGCGCGGTCAATCCGCCGTGCCTGATGCTGGCCAATGATACGTCCATTTTGTATCCTGTTTTTATGTTGATATTTATTGCATTATGGGTTGTTATTTCACTTTAAGATACAATTCTTATGCCTTTTCTCTCTTATTTTACAAGGTTTACATGAAGAGGGAGAATGCCGGCAGCTGCAATTCTGGATCAGAAAGGAGCAAATCTGAGATACCTATTCTGCACAACTCCAAATGTCCTGAAACTTTACGGAGAATTGTTTTGGAATATATAAAAAATATTGGGTGAAGAAACAACAGAGGGGGACCCACCAGGTGGCCATAATCCTGGGGGCACACCCTATCCCCTAGGGCGCGCCTCCAAGCTTGTGGGGCCCCTGGCCAGCCCCCGGTGCCCATCTTCTGCTATGTTGGACAAGGAAGACAACATAATGTGTTATGTTCCCTTATATCCGAATAAAAGTTATATTGTCACTAGTCGTCAACCCGTGCTACTGCACGGGCTAGCAATTTGTAATATTGCACCGGTTACTGCATGAAAAATTTATAATATTGTTCACTGATGTTTTGTAAGTATTATTTTGATAGTTTTGTAGAAAATAGAAATACAAAATATTTAAATCATTATTTTACTATTTTACTACTTATAGTCATAACATATAAAATATTATAAGCTTTACTCCACAACTAAAATTGGTGACGCCATATATATAATTATATATATTTAACTGTTCCTAATTTTAGCAATTCCTAAATACATATGAGGATGTGTTTTCTTGTTAGCATTATTACACATATATTATCTATGATTTTCTCTCTACATGTTACTATTGGCACGGTTACGCCATCGTTTGACATGCATACGTGGGGTTAACATATTCCATTAAAACATGGTGCAAAAACTGTTCTGCAAGGTTAGTTTATATCTGTCACTCTTGACCCCGTCCACACATCGATATCTAGCTTATTGATGCCCCTACCATCCATGTGCTTATCAGTTCAACATACCGGTGAGCTTCCTGCCTTCATAAGCGTCGCAACTCAGTTCAAGCGTATCCCTGTACTTCTAAAATGTTTGTGAGATCGTTGAACTTGTTGAGGGTTTTTTTAACTTGTGGAAGCCTTCTTTTATCTTTTCAATAGTTCTCTGTATTTCCAGTTTTCTGATCGAATATTTCTTGTACTTGGATTATAATATTGTTGTAGCCATCCTTGTATCTTTTAATTAGACACAAAAATTTGGAAGTTTTGTCAAATATTCTAAAAGATCCCCCGATTTTTTGGATGCATGCCTGTATGATTTTAAAAGTTACATTTTACATTTTTTTGAAAATTGACTGATCCTTCCGACACCCCAAATGAGCCACTGGGAAAAATGGTGATGCTATTATTTTCCTATTCTTTAGGCGATGACCGCTAGGTAGCCGGTGTCCTAGCCCATGATGTATGGATTTATCCGGCCGGTGCCTATGTGCATCTCGCATTTGGCTACTATTACAAAAAAATAAGTGCTCTCGCATGCATCATTGTAGTCTTATACCTTAAATACAAACCATGCCTGGACTTCTGAAAAACAATGGGTTTTCTTATGCGCTTTCACAGTTTAGCAATTTTGATTTTTTTGAAATATAATCTTGAATTTGTTTTATTAATATATTTGTTACTTAGAATTCAAATTTCTTGACACTATTTTTTTCAGTTGCAGATTACTATGTGTTGTCCCTAACGAATATGGGAGTATACATGTATCGTTGATTTGTGGACGGGATTTGTTCTGTATGTCAATATATTCCTTGTGGTTGTGTGGATCATGATTTTCAGGTGAAAAAAATAGTTCACGTACCTAGATGTATGCACCACACATTGAAATATTGTACGTAGATTTTTAACCAAAACGACAACGTTGGTCTCTGATATATATATTTGTATTATCTCTGTAAAGAAAAACTTCAATTTGGTCAATGATCTTAGTTTGGACGTTCCCTTCTTATCTTTTTACAATCTGGACGTTTGTTTCCTCTCGTAAAAAAATCTGAGCGTTTCTTCTATGGTAACATGCTTGGACTCTTGGGCCTAGTACGTGAGGTAGTACATTTCCTTATTTGTTAAATCCTTGACGTTGTAACATCTATGGACTCTTGGGCCTTGTACGTTGTAGAATTTACTTATCTTGTTTAATCCTAGATGCTCAATTAAGATCTAATGGTCATTTTAATGTAGTTTTTGAGGATTAACGTGGTGGCTCGTTTGGTGCTTCCAATTAGTAAATATAAGATGGATCGTCCAACATGTTGAGCTTGCTTCTCATTCTATGCTAGGCAAAATTCCGCACTAAGTAGAGATACTACCTGTGCATCCAAAAATCTTTAACCCAATTTTGTCATGAGAGTCCACTATATCTACCTATGGATTGAGTAAGATCCTTCAAGTAAGTTGTCATCGGTGCAAGCAATAAAAAATGATCTTTAAATATGTATGATCTTTTAGTGTGAGGAAAATAAGCTTTATACGAACTTTTGATGGGGAAGAAATAAAAGCGAGGGACTGCATAATAAAGTTCTCTATCACAAGCGGCAATAAAAAGTGATGTTCCATTGTATTAAGATTTCTTACATCCAACCAAAAAGCGCTTGACAACCTCTGCTTCCCTCTGCGAAAGGCCTATCTTTTATTTTTACTTTCTACCTTTATGCAAGAGTCATGGTGATCTTCACCCTTCCTTTTTTATATTTTCTCTTTTTGGCAAGCACTATGTGTTGGGGAAAGATCCAGATATATATATCCACTCGGATGTAGGTGATCATAAATTATTATTGTTGACGTTACCCTTGAGGTAAATGGTTGCGAGGCGAAGCTATAAGCCCCTATATTTCTATGTGTCTAATTGAAGCTTTGATCCCATAGGTACCGTGTGAGTGTTAGCAATTATGAAAGATTAAATGATGGTTGAGTATGCGAACTTGCTAAATAAAAGCTCTTACGTTGACTCTTTCTGATGTTATGATAAATTGCAATTGCTTCAATGACCGAGATCATAGTTTGTTAGTTTTCAATATAGTTTTTGGTCTATACTTCACCTTGTGAATGAATTATCACTTTGGCATAAGAAGTTATATGACAATATATTGCTGTTCTAAAGATGATCATGATGCCCTCATGTCCGTACTTTATTTTATCGACACCTCTATCTCTAAACATGTGGACATGATTATCGATTTCGGCTTTCGCTTGAGGACAAGCGAGGTCTAAACTTGGGGGAGTTGATACGTCCATTTTGCATCATGTTTTTATGTTGATATTTATTGCAGGATGGGCTGTTATTTCACTTTAAGATACAGTTCTTATGCCTTTTCTCTCTTATTTTACAAGGTTTACATGAAGAGGGTGAATGCCGGCAGCCAGAATTCTGGACCAGAAAGGAGCAAATCTGAGATACCTATTCTGCGCAACTCCAAATGTCCTGAAACTTTACGGAGAATTGTTTTGGAATATATAAAAAATATTGGGCGAAGAAACAATAGAGGGGGACTCACCAGGTGGCCACAAGCCTGGGGGCGCACCCTACCCCCCAGGGCACGCCTCCCAAGCTTGTGGGCCCCCTGGCCAGCCCCCGGTGCCCATCTTATGCTATATGGAGGGTTTTGGCCTAGAAAAAAATCATAAGGAAGCTTTCGGGACGAAGCGCCGCCGTCTCGAGGCGGAACCTGGGCAGAAGCAATCTAGGGCTCCGGCAAAGCGATTCTGCCGGGGAAACTTCCCTCCGGGAGGGGGAAATCGAAGCCATCGTCATCACCAATGATCCTCTCATCGTGGGAGGGTCAATCTTCATCAACATCTTCACCAGCACCATCTCCTATCGAACCCTAGTTCATCTCTTGTATTCAATCTTTGCCTCAAAACCTAAGATTGGTATGTGTGGGTTGCTAGTAGTGTTGATTACTCTTCGTAGTTGATGCTAGTTGGTTTATTTGGTGGAAGATCATATGTTCAGATCCTTAATGATATTCAATACTAATAGCTCGTATCCACATTGGTATTTCCCCGAAGAGGAAGGGATGATGCAGCACAACTACGGTAGGTATTTCCCTCAGTTATGAAACCAAGGTTATCGAACCAGTTGGAGAACCAAGCAACACTATGTAAACGGTACCTGCACACAAAGAACAAATACTTGCAACCCGACACTTATAAGGGGTTGTCAATCCCTTTTTCGGGTAACGGCGTCAGATATTGTCAAGTTGACGAGATAAAAATTGTGATAGATTGGATAAATAGATCTGAATAAAACACAAAATAAAAGATGCAAATAAAAAGTGCAGCAAGGTATTTTTGGGTTTTTAGAATAATAGATCTGAAAGAAAAAGTGAATAAAAAGTAGATCGGAAAACAATATGATAAAAGATAGACCCGGCGGCCGTAGATTTCACTAGTGGCTTCTCTCGAGAAAATAGCATACGGTGGGTAAACAAATTACTGTTGGGCAATTGATACAACATCGAATAATTATGACGATATCCAGGAAGTGATCATTATATAGGCATCACATCCAAGATTAGTAGACCGACTCTTGCCTGCATCCACTACTATTACTCCACACATTGACCGCTATCCGGCATGCATCTAGTGTATTAAGTTCATGGAGAAACGGAGTAATGCAATAAGAACGATGACATGATGTAGACGATACCTATTCATGTAGGAATAGCCCCCATCTTGTTATCCTTAATAGCAATGATACATACGTGTCTTGCTGCCCCTTCTGTCCCTGGGGAAGAACACCGCACGATCGAACCCATCACAAAGCACCTCTTCCCATGGCAATAAAAATCGATCTAGTCGGCCTAACTAAACCAAAGATTTGAAGAAGAAATACGAGGCTATAAGTAATCATGCATATAAGAGATCAAAGAAACTCAAATAACTTTCAGGGATATAGATCTGATCATAAACTCAAAATTCATCGGATCCCAACAAACACACCACAAAAAGAGTTACATCAAATAGATCTTCAAGAGACCATTGTATTGAGAATCAAAAAGAGAGAAGAAGCCATCTAGATACTTCCAACGGACCCGTAGGTCAACAATGAACTACTCACGCATCATCGGAGAGGCACCAATGATGATGATGAACTCCTCCGTGATGATGTCTAGATTGGATCTCGTGGTTCTGGAACTTGTTGCGGCTGGAATTGTGTTTCGTCGACTCCCCTAGGGTTTCTGGGTTTTTGGGGTATTTACAGAGCAAAGAGCCGGTGCGGGAGGCCACCGAGGTGGGCACAACCCACCAGGGCGTGGCTGGGCCCCCAGTCGCACCAAGATGGGTTGTGCCCCACTCGGGGCACCCCTCTGGTACTTCTTTGGCCCAAGTTGTATCTTCTGGTACATAAAAATTCTCCAAAAAGTTTTGCTGCGTTTGGACTCCGTTTGGTACTGATATTCTACGAAGTAAAAAACAAGCAAAAAATAGCAACTGGCACTGGGCACTATGTCAATATGTTAGTCCCAAAAAATGATATAAAGTTGCTATAAAATGATTGTAAAACATCCAAGAATGATAATATAACAGCATGGAACAATAAAAAATTATAGATACGTTGGAGATGTATCAAATACCCCTCTTATCTTGAACATAAGCATGCTTTGTGAGTAGTTACGTTTGTTCCTGAGGACATGGGAGAAGTCTTGTTATAAGTAATCATGTGAATTTGGTATTCGTTCGATATTTTGATGAGATGTATGTTGTCTTTCCTCTAGTGGTGTTATGTGAACATCGACTACATGACACTTCACCGTGATTTGGGCCTAGGGGAATGCATTGGGAAGTAATAAGTAGATGATGGGTTGCTAGAGTGACAGAAGCTTAAACCCTAGTTTATGCGTTGCTTCGTAAGGGGCTGATTTGGATCCACATGTTTCATGCTATGGATAGATTTATCTTAATTCTTCTTTCGTAGTTAAGTATGCTTGTGAGAGGGGTTAATCATAAGTGGGAGGCTTGTCCAAGTAAGGATAGCACCCAAGCACCGGTCCACCCACATACCAAATTATCAAAGTAGCGAACGCGAATCATATGAGCATGATGAAAACTAGCTTGACAATAGTTCCCACGTGTCCTCGGGAGCGCTTTTCTTTATATAAGAGTTCATCCAGGCTTATCCATTGCTCCAAAAAGGATTGGGCCACCTTGTTGTACCTTTGTTACAATTACTACTTGTTACCCATTACGAATTATCTTACTACCAAACTATCCGTTACCGACAATTTCAGTGCCTGCAGAAAATACCTTGCTGAAAACCGCTTGTCATTTCCTTCTGCTCATCGTTGTGTTCGACACTCTTACTTATCGAAAGGACTATGATTGATCCCCTGTACTTGTGGGTCATCAAGACTCTTTTCTGGCGCCATTTCTGGGGAGTGAAGCGCCTTTGGTGAGTCGAATTTGGTAAGGAAACATTTATATTATTTGCTGAAATTTATTGTCACCTATCACTATGGAAAATAATCCTTTGAGGGGTTTGTTTGGGGTATCTTCACCCCGACCGAAAGAACAAAGAGTTGCTCCTCAGCCTACTGCACCTACTGGAAATATTTATTATGAAATTCCTTCGGGTGTGATAGAGAAACTGCTGGCTAATCCTTATGCACGAGATGGAATACTGCATCCTGATATGCATCTAATCTATGTGGATGAAGTTTGTGGATTATTTAAGCTTGCAGGTTTACCTGGAGATGAAGTCAAGAAGAAGGTCTTCCCTTTATCTTTGAAGGGAAAGGCATTGACATGGTATAGGCTATGTGATGATATTGGAGCTAGGAATTACAACCGATTGAAATTGGAATTTCATCAGAAGTTTTATCATATGCATCTAGTTCATCGTGATCGGAATTATATATATAATTTTTGGCCTCGTTAAGGAGAAAGTATCGCTCAAGCTTGGCGGAGAATTAAGTCAATGTTATATTCATGCCCCAACCATGAGCTCTCAAGAGAAATTATTATTCAGAATTTTTATGCTCGGCTTTCTCGTAATGATCAATCCATGCTCGATACTTCTTGTACTGGTTCTTTTATGAAGAAGACTATTGAATTCAAATGGGATCTTTTTCAAAGAATTAAATACAACTCTGAAGATTGGGAGCTTGACAAAGGTAAGGAGTCAGGTATAAAGCTTGTGTTTGATTGTGTTAAATCTTTTATGGATACCGATGCTTTTCATAATTTTAGCACTAAATATGGACTTGACTCTGAGATAGTAGCTTCTTTCTGTTAATCATTTGCTACTCATGTTGATCTCCCGAAGGAGAAGTGGTTTAAATATAATCCTCCCATTGAAGTAAAAATAGTAGAACCCATTGAAGCTAGAGAAGAAACCACTACTTATAATGTTAATCTTGTTATTCCTACTGCTTACATTGAGAAATCACCTTTTCCTCTTAGGATAAAAGAACATGCTAAAGCTTCAGCTGTGGTTCGCAAGAGATATACAAGAACACCTACACCCTCTGAACAAATTAAAGTTGAACCTAATGTTGCTATGGTTAAAGATCTCTTGGCTGAAAATATTGATAGGCATGTTATTTATTTCTGTGATGAAGCCACTAGAATTGCTAAACCTGATGAAAAAGATAAACATAGACCTGTTGTTGGCATGCCTGTTGTCTCTATTAAAATAGGAGATCATTGTTATCATGGCTTATGTGATTTGGGTGTTAGTGTGAGTGCAATCCCGTTTACTTTATATCAAGAAATTATGAATGGTCTTGCACCTGCTGAGATAGAAGATATTGATGTTACTATTAAGCTTGCTAATAGAGATACTATTACACCACTTGGGATTGTTAGAGATGTTGAAGTCTTGTGTGGGAAAATAAAATACCCTACTGATTTTCTAGTTCTTGGTTCCCCACAAGATGATTTTTGTCCCATTATATTTGGTAGACCTTTCCTGAACACTGTTAATGCAAAGATAGATTGTGAGAAAGAAACTGTTAGTGTAAGTTTTGGTGATGTGTCTCATGAGTTTAATTTCTCCAAAATCCATAGACAACCCCGTGATAAAGAATTACCTATTAAGGATGAAATTATTGGTCTTGCTTCTATTGTTGTGCCTCCTACTGATCCTTTAGAACAATATTTGCTAGACCACGAAAATTACATGCATATGAATGAAAGAAACGACATAGATGAGATATTCTTTAAACAAATGCCTATTTTGAAACACAACTTGCCTGTTGAGACTCTTGGAGATCCTCTTCCTCCCAATAGTGATCCCGTGTTTGAGCTTAAATAATTACCTGATACTTTGAAATATGCTTATCTTGATGAAAAGAAGATATATCCTGTTATTATTAGTGCTAACCTTTCAGAGTATGAAGAAAATAGATTATTGAAAACTCTAAGGAAGCACCATGCCGCTTGATATGTCTCCAACGTATCCATAATTTTTTATAGTTCCATGCTATTATATTATCTGTTTTGGATGTTTTATATGCATTAATATGCTATTTTATATTGTTTTTGGGACTAACTTATTAACCTAGTGCCCAGTGCCAGTTTCTATTTTTCCTTGTTTTTGACTTTTAGAGAAAAGGAATATCAAACGGAGTCCAAATGGAATAGAACTTTGCGGTGATTTTTCTTGGACCAGAAGAAACCCACGAGACTTGGAGAGGAGGCTAGAAGCCCTACGGGGTGGCCACAAGCCGTAGGGACGCCCAGGGCTTGTGGGCACCCAGAGACCTTCGAACCCTAATTCCACCACTATATATCCTCAAATATCCCCCCTATACCAGCGGGCACACAAAAATGCTTTTCCGCCGCCGCAAGCCTCTGTTCCCGTGAGATCCCATCTTGGGGCCTTTTCCGGTACTCCGCCGGAGGGGGATTCGATCACGGAAGACCTCTACACCAACCTTGATGCCCTTCCGATGATGTGTGAGTAGTTTACCACAGACCTACGGGTCCATATCTAGTAGCTAGATGGCTTCTTCTCTCTCTTTGATCTTCAATACAATGTTCTCCTCGATTTTCTTGGAGATCTATTCGATGTAATCTTCTTTTAGGGTGCATTTGTTGAGATCCAATGAATTGTGGATTTATGATCAGATTATCTATGAATATTATTTGAGTCTTCTCTAAACCCTTTTATGCATGATTAAGATATCTTTGTATTTCCCTTCAAACTATCGGTTTGGTTTGGCCTACTAGATTGGTTTTTCTTGCAATGGGAGAGGTGCTTAGTTTTGGGTTCAATCTTGTGTTGCCCTCACCCAGTGACAGAAGGGGTAGCGAGGCACGTATTGTATTGTTGCCATCAAGGATTAAAAGATGGGGTTTATATCATATTCCTTGAGTTTATCCCTCTACATCATGTCATCTTGCTTAAGGCGTTGCTCTGTTCTTATGAACTTAATACTCTAGATGCAGGCACAAGTCGGTCGATGTGTGGAGTAATAGTAGTAGATGCAGAATCGTTTCGGTCTACTTGTCATGGACGTGATGCCTATATTCATGATCATTGCCTTAGATGTCTTCATAATTATGCGCTTTTCTATCAATTGCTCAACAGTAATTTGTTTACCCACCATATGTTTTCTTCAAGAGAGAAGCATCTAGTGAAACCTATGGCCCCCGGGTCTATTTTCCATCATATATTTTCAGATCTATAAATCAAAAAACCCAAAAATACCTTCTGCAATTTATTTATATTTACTTTAGTTTGCTCTTTTATTTATCTTTTATACCTATCTCTATTAGATCTCACTCTTGTTCGTGACCATGAAGGGATTGACAACCCCTTTTTCACGTTGTGTGCAAGTGTTTGTTAGTTTGTGCAGGTGCATATATTGGAGACTTTCTTGTGCCTCCTACTGGATTGATACCTTGGTTCTTAACTGAGGGAAATATTTATCTCTACTTTGCTGCATCACCCTTTCCTCTTCAAGGGAAAAATCAGCGCAAGCTCAAGAAGTAGCAGGAAGAATTTTTGGCGCCGTTGCCGGGGAGGTTCTACATCAAGCCTACCAAGTACCCATCATAAACTCTAATCTCTTGCACTTGCATTATTTTCCATTTGCCTCTCATTTTCCTCTCCCCACTTCTAAAATGTTTTCACAAAAATATTTGCCTTTTTATTCGCCTTCTTCCGTTCGCTTTTTCGTTTGCTATCTTTGCTTGTGTTGCCATGTGCCTTCTATGTGCTTGCATCTTTGCTTGCTAAAAATCTATTGATATGGATCCTCATCCACTTTCTAATCTTTTCAAAAGATCCAATTATGATGAACCAATTGCTAGTGAATTGAGTTCACTAAATTATCTTTATGAAATTTTGCTTGAGATTCATGAATCTCAAAATTGTGATGAAGTATTAAAAGAAGAAATTTATAAAGTGATTCACGATAGCTCCTTGAATGAAAAGCATGATTGAAATGATGTTATTGTAAATCCTATTAATGTCAATTGTGCTAATAATATGCAAAACCCCAAGCTTGGGGATGCTAATTTTGCTATGTCCACTACTTATTGCAATGATCATGATTGGGGTGATAATGCTTCTTATGATCTTAAAAATTTATTTAAGCCTCATGATAATAATGTTTGCAATAATATTGAAAGTGGGTTTTGAAGAGTGTCAACTTTAGGAAATAATAATCCCACTACTTTGGAGTTTGATCAATCTTATGAATTTTTTGATAAAAGTGGGTTTGGAGAGGTCATGACTTTATTTGATGATAATCCCACTATTTTGGAAGAGTGTCAACTTTGTATGCATGTGGATCATGTAAAGAATATGTCATGTGATAGCTATATTGTTGAATTTGAATATGATCCCACATTTAATTATTATGAGAGAGGGAAATATGGTTGTAGAAATTTTTATGTTGCTAAATTACCTCTCGTTATGTTGAGATTGCAATTGTTTCTTTCTTCTTCCTTGCATATGCTAGTTTTTGCTTGTCTTGATAAATCTTTTCCCTATAAAATGCCTATGCGTAGGAAGTATGTTAGACTTAAACATGTTTTTCACAAGCTATATGATTCTCTCTTTGTTCTTCAATTCTTTTTGTCTTTCATGTGAGCATCAATTAAATTATCAATGCCTAGCTAAAAGGCTTTAACGAAAAGCGCTTGTTGGGAGGCAACCCAATTTTATTTTAAGTCTTTTTGTTTTTGTTACTGTTTTTCCAATAAATACACATTATTAACTCTGTATTAATTGTGTTTTAGTGTTTTGATTAGTGTTTGAGCCAAGCAAGACCTTTGGGATGCTTTGGTATAATGGGCCAAATTCGGCCCGTGGTTAGAATCGGCCCGTTTGTGGCCTGTTAACCCGTTGCGTCGTTTCCAGCCCGTCCTATATTCTGGCCCATTAACGACCCGTTATGCCTGTGACAGAATTAAGCCTTTGCTATCTTCCGGCCTGTTAACGGCCCGTTACCATGCTGGCCCAATACCAATTACGCCCGTTTACGGCCCATGTGGGCCCATTTATCCGACGGCCCGAGGCCCACTGAATCTATGGGCCGTTGGAGGCCCATTTATCCTACGGCCCGTAGGAGGCCCATGGGTCCTACGGCCCGTAGCAGGCTCAAGGTTACCACGGTCCGTATCTGGCCCATGGTTGTTGCGGCCACTAGCAAACCAAGGAAAATGAAGACTATGGAAATAAATAAGCCAGAAACTAACGCTAGGCTATTAAGGCGATTGCACAGATTACATCCACTCGGCATCAAAGTTCGCCACCAGTGCAAATATAGGGAAAACCCTACACTATACAAAAATGGCTTGCTGTTTTCTTCAGCCAGTCGCTGCACGTTAAGAACAAATTTTGTATCGCAACAAAACAAATTACAACCATAAAACAAAAGGAAGGTTGGCATAAAAGTTAACAGTCCGGCAGATAAATGCACCACCAGAAGTTCAGAAGCTCAGTTCATTTGACCTGACTGTTATGTTTTCATGTTATACTATCCGATGGAGCACCATAAGCTTCACCTTCATTTCTCCTAGGCTCCTGAACAACATAGCAAATGTCTGATAGTCTGGTTTCAAATCATGCATATCTTGATGACATCGAACAATGGCTGTCCTTGTTTGACAAAGGGTCTCTGTTAGGGAATGGACTTGTGTCTGGAGCGCAGATATAACATTGTTTTGAGCTTGCATATCTTGATCATGAGGCAGTTTGGATGAGATTGCCTTAACAACCAACCCAGTATTACGCAGGAACGTGCTTTTGGCACTGTTAATGGACAGGTACTGACCCACTGCAGCAAGAGGTGACATTGCGGTTATAGTTGCCTCGTCACCTTCAGAAGGTGGCAGTTCCACCATTTGTTCCATAGCTTGTTGAAAAGTTGAGTTTTTACATTAGTAGTACCAGAACAGAAGATAGATTTGTGAGGCACATGCGTAAATAGGAGTTCAAGATGTGATCTGATCACATATATATAACGTACTTGATACTTTGGATCAGACTAGTGTTTAACGAGGCCTCTCCAGTCTTCATCCGATATATTTTCCACTGGAGATGTTTGGGCAAGTTCACTGTTAGCCTTGCCTTCAAAGTGAGTTTTCCTCAAGTTATACCGATACTGTCGCAGAGCAGACTTGACAACATGGGTGCATGCTTGTCTGGTTGCATCATCTTGGCTATCCAACTTGAACCTCATCTGTTGAAAATTATGGGAGTCTCATTACCAACAACCTAGAAAGTATGGGACAGACCAAGACGATATTACTAATTTCCATACATAACCATACTTACAGATAAATGGTCGAGGAAGGTGTTGAACTGGGTTTTGTATTTGTCATTCCTGTACTGAATCCATGCTGGGAGGATACGCGCATGACACCTAATGGCAACCGCTGCCTCTGATACTAACTTGGCTGACTCTGTAGCATCACGTGGCCTTTTCAAACCTGCCTCAAAACGGATCTCCATTCTTCCTCCTCTAGATTTAGTTAACCTATCGAGCATTATCCCTGATGTCTGTTTCCTCTTGCGCCTAGGTGCTAGTCCAACAACGAACATAGGAAGTGTTAGTCTACATTAAACTGTGAGACTACATATAAAGAAGCATGCAACTGTAACCTGACTCCAGCAACTACCTTCTTGTTGTTGAATCTCACAAGGTTCATCTGATCTTGCCAACTCGTCTTGTGTCAAGAGTGCTTTGGAAGTAGTGTCAGGTAGCAAGGGAGCTTGGGAACGTGCTGCTAGCTGAGTTGACAAACGAGTAACTCATGCAGCTAGTGGTACTGTGGAAGGTGTTGCAACAACTAGGGCTGTCACTGCTTGTTTGGTGGCAGCTATTAGTTTATATTTGGATTGTTTTGCAGCTGGTGTAGCACGGGATACCGTGTTTGTACAATTTTCCGGTGGACTTTGACCTTCTATTGCACCATCAGTACTAGAAGAATCAGCATAATTCTTCCGCTTCCATTTCTGTGCGTCCTCGGTACTAACACCATCCCCTGCCATTCTGTGTTCCTTCCTCTTTCTTTGTGCCATGTCAAGTCAAGCCGACAAGAAAAAGGAATGAAAATTTAGCTCTTCAGAACAAATTGATGCGTGATACAGACGAACTGAACTTTGATGTTAGACAACCGCATGATAGGAGGATGTAATATGTATGAAAAATAGGACGGCATGAGATAATCGGAACTATGATGTGTAAACTAAGCAGAAGGCATTTCAATAAATTAGAAGCAATGCAATGGAAGGTAGACACCATATGAAACATGCTACAAATATCGCTCGGCCAAGTTAACAGTGTCTCGTCATAACTGGCATTTAAACATGTGAAGCAGTACAAGAAATAAATCATATGCAAGATGCAAACAACATCACACTACCAAGTTAAATGTCTCTTATCATTAGTGCCATTGCATATTCACAGCATTGCATATTCACAGCTATGATGTGTAAACTAAGCAGAAGTAATTTAATCAAATTACAAGCAATACAAGCTAGACACCGTATGCAACATGCAAGACAATATCACACTCCCAAGCTAGAGAAAGCACCTGGGATGCCGGTTTCGCCGGAAGACCGCCATCAGTCCCTGCCTTAATTTTTTTCCTTCCTCTTTCTTAATTTTATTGCCTTGTCAAGTCAAACCCACAAGAAAAATGAATAAAAGTTCGCTTGTCAGAACTCATTGATGCAGGATGCTGACGAGCACTACTTTAATGTTAGGCGACCACATGATAGGACGATTGAATGTGTAAGAAAAAAGGACAGCACATATTCACAACTATGATGTGTAAGCTAAGCAAAAGGCATTTCAACAAATTAGAAGCAATGAAAGCTAGACACCATATGAAAGATGCAACGAATATCACTCTACCAAGTTAAAACGGTCTCGTCATAAGTGCCATTTCAACAAATTAGAAGTAGTACAAGCTAGAAAAGAATGCGAGATGTAACCTATATCACACTCCCAAGTTAAACGTGTCTTATGATAAGTGATTGTTGCAGGTTACACAACAGTAGTACTTTGATGTAAGAACATGGTGTGATAGACAGATATTGTATGTTCTAGAAACAGGAACTCGTGTCTTATTCACAAGTATAATGTGTAAAGTAAGCAGATGGAATTCAACAAAATTAGAAGCAATACAAGCTAGAAATCATACATAACATGCAACCACATATAACAGTGCCAAGTTAGAGGGAGCACCTGTGATGGTGGACTAGGGGAGACGTGCTCATCATCAACACAGCTACATTGAGTGTCTATGCATATGTTGTCTTGCAAATCTTCTTGGGGGGTGGTGGAGTAGAATCTATAGAGGCCCTTCATTTCAGTTGTTTGGAAGGAGCACCTTTATCCACTGCCTTGCTAATTTCCTTCTGCTTTATTGATTTTGCATTGTCAAGTAAAACCGACAAGAAAAAGCAATAAAATTCACTCTTCAGAACTCATTCATGCATGATACTGACAATCACTACTTTGATGTAAGGCAAACACACGATACGAGGATGGAATATGTACGAAAAACAGGACGGCATGGCATATTCACAACTATTTGTGTAAACTAAGCAGAAGCCATTTCAACAAATTAGAAGCAATACAAGCTAGACACCACATGAAAGATGTAACCAATATGACTGCCAAGTTAAAAGCGTCCCATCATAAATGGCGTTTTAACAAATTAGAAGCAGTGCATGCTATAAATCATATGAAAGATGCAACCAATATAACTCTGCATATACTAAAGGTGTCTCGTCATAATTGATTGATGGGGGATACAAAAAAACAGTAGTTTTATGTAAGGACATGCTTAATAGACAGATGTACTATGTACCAAAAATAGGAAGGCATGTCACATTAACAGGTATAATGTATAAACTAAGCAGAATAGCACATGCAATTTAACCAGATTGGAAGAATTACAATCTAGACACTATATGCAACATGCAACCACATATCACGCTGCCAAGTTAGAGCAAGCACCTGCGATGGTGGTGTAGGGGAAATGCGGTCATCAACTATAGAGCTACGTTGACTATCTTCATCTAGCATTTGTTGTTTCTTGAGAATCACGTGGGGAGGCTGACACTGCATTCTTTAAAAGAGGATCTTTTCTTACAGCAGTCCACGAGCCTGACTGTCTCATCATAAGTGATTGATGAGGGATACACAAGAACATTAGTTTGATGTAAGAACATGGTTAATAGACAGATGTAGTACTATGTACCAAAAACAGGAAGGCATGTCATATTCAAAGGTATAATGTGTAAGCTAAGCAGATGCAATTTAACCAAATTGGAAGCAATACAAGCTAGACACCCGGCTGGAGTGGTGAGCATGATCATCGAGGACCTGAGAGCCTGGTGGGAGGCGGGCTGCTTCGCCACCACCGTGGCTTTTTAGTTGGCTTGCAGGTGATGTCTATCTGCGCTGGGCTTGTCACTGGCTCGGCCAGTACCCTGACTAGCTATTTGGCTTCTGGTGCTCCCGGGATGGTGGTTCATGTAAAAAATATCTTTCCTTATCTTAATAAAGACTGACTTCGGCCTTTCGAATACAAGCTAGACACCATATGCAACATGCAACCACATATGACACCGCGAAGTTAAAGCAAGCACCTGGGATGGTGGTTCATGGCGAGCGAGATCATCCACTCCGGAGCTACGTTTACCATCTCCATCTGCTGACACTACACCCTTTATAGCGCCAAAACGTGTCTTGCCTAAGCACGAAGAAAGCTGGAGCAACTTATCTCTTTTATTCGTGCTTCTATCAACCGGTCGGCAGAGGCTGAAATACCCATGCATAAGAAAACAATAGTGAGAGTATGGGTGAAGTGTGTGCAGAACTAGTGCACTGTAAAAGTAGCAGATAGCAGGTGGCTGAAAAATAAATGACTAGAGACATATGATAGCTCTACAGCATTGCATGGCAAACAAAATTAGATTCTACTCTGTATGATTTTGTAATATATGAGCACAGGGATGGCTGGGAAATGCAGGTACTCCTCTAGCACACCACCACATGTGGTCCTATCAAAATAACAGTCGACTGAAAATAAATAGGTCAGTCGATTTTTTATGAACCGTCCGATCTACAAGGAACGGGCAGATGGCCTTCATCTACCTCCCGCTAGTCACTGTTGACGATCTTTCTCGAACCGCCAGTGACCACCGGCCCAGACCCCTGCCTCCGTCGCCCCGCCATCCCCTCGACCTCACACCACCGTCGTGCTTGGCAGCGTCCCCCGGCCATCCCTTTAAGCCCGGCCGACCTCCAGATCAGGCGCCAGCAGCTCCTAGGCCCCACACACCCCTAAGATAAACACCTAGGCACTGCTTCCCCGGCGTAATAAGCGGACTAGCGCCTGTTACGCCGGGGAATGCTTCCTTTAATTGGGAATCAACTGACCAGGAATTGTAATCCAGGGGGGCGACGGACCTCTATCTAAGGTGAAATAGTATATGAGGAGAAACCTTGTGCATCGCGAGTTACTAGGAACATCTAGTACAGGAAGAAGGTGTAGGAAGAAGCGGTCAACTAGTGTCTTCTGTGGGATGAATACCGTGCACGCAGACACGTAAGATTTGCACGAATAAGGGAAGAGGAGTACCAGATCCGGTTGCCAGTGTTGTGTCCTCCTGATATCGCGGCGATGTTCTTCTTTTTACCAGGGGAACCGATGTTTTGGAGGAGGGTCGAGCCTTGGACAAACCCATGGCCAAATTGTTGATAGTGTTGCGGTGGCCGTCTGTCGGCGGAGGGGAAGCAGATCCGAGGTGGCAAAGGGCGGCATAGCGGGAACAGCTCCGGTGCGGTGGACGGTGGAGACGTTGGAGCGGCAGCGGTGAGGCGCAGGATGACGTGGTTGAACTGGCTCGGGTACGGCTCACGTTGGTGTCCTGGAGGCAGCTTGGCCTCGGCTTCAACTACTAGCCATGGAGGGCGTTGCGGTTGCGGTGGACAACGACGTCGGGGTATCGGCTCCGGCGTGATGGAGGAGGGTGGCGGTTAATGGGTGGGATGGGGTGGTGGACGGAGGACGTCGGGGTTTCCCGGCTGGTGGAGAGGTAGTTTTGGCGCCCACGGAGTACGAATGGGGAATCGGACGGGGGGTGGGGGTGGCAGGGGGAGCTAAGGGGGAACCATGTTTCGGTCTGGGACGTGCTTGTTTTTTTTTTGAACAGATGGGACGCGCTTGTTTGAAATTTGGGGAAAGTACAAACTTTGCCCCCCTCTTAAATTTCGGACCTACTGCGGGTCGGGGGTAGGACGGTAATCCCAGGTGTCCCAAATAGTGGGCGGGAGCAATTTTGGTTGAGTGAATGTGTGTTTAGGCGGCCACGGTGTATGAATGTTTTTCGGAGGCAGTTGCGTGGCGTCTAGATGAAGTTATAAACCTACCCCGGTTTAGATCTATAGACGTCGGGTCGGTCGGCTTCACAGGTCGGAGTTAGAAAAGTAATTTCCTTCTACCAAACATTGGTCTCACGCGGTTTCGGGCGAGTAGAGGCTCTTTTGGCGCTTCGTTTGAAATTTTGAAACAGAAGCATTCACGTTTAGAGTACTCTTTAACTTTGAGGATTGAACTAAATAGACAACGTTAGTTTTGGCCTTGTATGTTTGAAAACCTCATTAAATTATGCGCTTCTTTTTGAAATTTTGACACTTGAAAATCCTATAACTATGATTATTTTGGAATGGAGGACGTAAATTTGAATCTATTTTGTACACGACTATATATGCTATTATGTACAAAAGCAGAGCAAAGATTGGTGCCCCCATAATTTAGGTATGATTTACAAATGCCATGATCTCGAATTCAAATAATTGAATGGACTTCATGTTGAATTCCAATTTTTTAAACCACCTTAAGTTGATTTCAAATGTATGCTAGTTCATAGCTAGCTATTTATAATGTTCATTGTGTAACTTTTGTATGTATAATGTGCTTTACACACACAACATGAACTATACTCACGTTTATATTCGAATTGCTAAAGCGATGCATTGTCTGGAGTTCAAAATACTGACTCTATGGATCAATTATGTTGAATAATAACATAGACATGCTCAAATTCGATAGAATATAGATGTCTGATGGATCAATGACCGTTCCTTACGCGAATTGCAAATATCATGATTTCATCCTAATATTTGGATGCAATTTATATTTTTAATCAATGTGTACATCAGTCTTTTACATGTAGTTTCACTCTCCATATGCCCCTCCTCACACACGCGCTGACTTTCCCTCTCACACATACGCGCACACGGTGTATATCCATCGGTGGTCTCTCACACATGCTCACACACTCTCTCCCGAGGTGTCTTTCTCGCAGACATGCTCTCGATATCACCCTCCCTCCCTCTCGCAACCATTTACGACTGTTTTCACTAACCTTTATCACAAGAACTCTTCCTCTCACATGCATACACACGCACAATCCCCATCGACCATTTCTATATACATTGACCTGCCTACGTGTCTCCCGCACGCACATTATCTTTAGGCCTGTCTCGCACGCATTGTCTCCACCTCTCTTCCTAATTGACGACTATGATTCTAGCAGAGCATTCTGTAGGATGCCCCATAAAGTTAGGTTGGATAAATGGTAATATCAGAGATAAGGGGTTACCTTAGTCCGAGGACCTAGGGTTACAAATCCTAGCCGGCTTTGTCGGTGGACACAGAGTCCTTCACGACTCTGGTATCTTTGTCTTGTACGACTAGTCCTCCATGGGTCTCCCTGAATGCGTCACGGGCCGACCAATGTGGCGCAGGACGGAACCGAACCAGGGGCCTCACCTCGGCCCACCGAACCTCACGCGGTGACACACCCTTTGCCCCTAGGTCTCGTTATCTTCTCACACCCACACATACCAACACAGACACCACACAAAATATTTTCTCCTCGTGCCTCTATCCCCTCCCCCATTGCATATACACACTCAAGGGCATCTCTCGCCATGACATCCTATTCGTCTCTCTCTCTCTAGACCTCTTCTCAGTTCGTGCTAGCGCGAATACGGACCCCCCCCCCCCACCCCCCACACACCCACCCCTAACACACCCCCAAAAACAAAAAAAAACAAAACTCCACCACCCAAACAACAACAAGACCAACAAACAAAAAAAAAAAAAAACGAAAACCCCAAACAACACCAACCCACCCAAACACAACACAAAAACACAACAAAACCCCCCACCCCCCCAAACCCAACACCCCCACCGCCCCCCAACCCCCCCCACCCACCCCCCCCCCCCCACCACCCCCCCCCCCCCCCCCCCCCCCCCCGTCGGTCCCTCTATCCATGCCTCTCTCGAATACGTAATACATACACATACCTCTCTAGGCCCTGCCAAATACGTCAACTGCACATTCACACATGTTACATCAGCTAATTTTTTTTAAATAATACATTTTTTTTATTAAATTTCAAAAATATTACGCTAGATGAAAAAATTTCAAAAATAATACACCGTCAGGCCGCTGCAGGCCGATCGGCCCACAGCAGGCCGACTGGCCTGGCCGCTCGCGGCTGTCGGCCAGCTGCAGGCCGACAGGTGCTCTAGGTGCTTCCTCATCTCTCCCTCCTTCTCCTTTCTCCTTTTTTTTGCTGCCAAAATTCTTCCCGCCATTTTCGTTGCCGCCAGTATTGTTCCCGCCATTTTATTTTTCACGTTTTTCTTTGCCACAAATAATTTTTCGCGCCTTTTTTTGCCGCCAATATTGTTCCCGCCTATTTCTTTCCCGCCATTTTCGTTGCCGCCAATATTGTTCCCGCCTTTTTCTTTCCCGCCATTTTCGTTGCCGCCAATATTGTTCCCGCCTTTTCTTTCCCGCCATTTTCCGTTGCCGCCATATATGTTCCCCCCGCCTTTTTCTTTCCCGCCATTTTCGTTGCCGCCAATATTGTTCTCCTTTTTCTTCTTCCGCCATTTTCGTTGCCGCCAAATTGTTCCCGCCTTTTTCTTTCCCGCCATTTTCGTTGCCGCCAATATTGTTCCCGCCTTTTTCTTTCCCCCGCCATTTTCGTTGCCGCCAATATTGTTCCCGCCTTTTTCTTTCCCGCCATTTTCGTTGCCGCCAATATTCTTCTCGCCTTTTTCTCCCCCGCCTTTTTCGTTGCCGCCAATATTGTCCCCCCGCCTTTCTTTCCCTCCCGCCATCTTCTTTCCCGCCATCTTCTCTTCTCAACCTAATAAACCACCCCTCCACACTAAGGAGGGTAAGCAGGCCAGCTAAACCTCATCAAGATGTCCGGTTATCCTTTCGATCGTAGTTCTTTTCACCCTAGTATGTCCAATGCTTCTTAGCTTAGCCTTTGATTCAAGATAGACAATAGGATAGTTCCATGGACGAACTCCTCAGTAGTGACACCTTACTAAATGAGTTGGCTCACGCATTAAGTAGGTGCGGTGGCCTGCAAGGACTTTTGAGGAGATACGAAAAGAATTCTGAGGTTGCAAGGAAGGTGGAAGAAGCAACAACAGGTGAAGTATTCCTAAATGTTGCAGCAGAACATACTTATTTATATGGACCCAAGACAGCGAGGATGAAGACGATATTTTCATCCGAGCACCAAGGCAGAGTACCGCATCGCGAAGGCCAGATGCACATCGTCGAGGCCAAGAGTGCCGCATCGTCGAAGGCCAAGAGTGCCGCATCGTCGAAGGGCAAGAGTGCTGCATCGACGGAGGGACGATGATGCCTTCATGTAGTTTTTAAGTTGTATTTTTTAATTCAGATGTACTTGTATCTTAATTGTAGGAGCATTATGTTGTATCTCGCTTGTTCCTGCCATATTATCCCGCTCTCTACTTCCCGCCGTATTTTCCCGCTTCGGTAGTTCCCGCCATATTTTCCCGCTTCGGTAGTTCCCGCCATATTTTCCCGCTCTCTAGTTCCCGCCATATTTTCCCGCTTCGGTAGTTCCCGCCATATTTTCCCGCTTCGGTAGTTCCCGCCATATGTTCCCGCCACAATTTTCCCGCTTTCTTAATTCCTGCCATTTTTTCCCGCTATCAAGTTCCGCCATATTTTCTCGCTCTCTACTTCCCGGCAGTGTCTCCTTCCCACCTTTCTTTGTGCTCTCAACCTATAAAACACCCTCGGCAGTAACGTGGGTAAGCAGTCTAGTGTAGTCTCGTTTCACCGTTGGATCGAAGGCATTTCCAAACGAGAAGGTAAATCAAATCCACCACCCTCCCATTATTTGGTTGGCTTAATGTATCATAGTTATTTGCAAACCCTAGTTTTCTTTGTCCTAGTGGTTATGCTCAAGGAGTAAGTTAGGTGCTTAGTGGGATTTGAGTGGGATTTGTGTGTTGGAGATGGCTAAGGGTACTCAGTGGGTGCTTAGCCCTATTGTTCATGTCCAAGGCTTTCCTCAAAGTGTTGTGCAAGTTAGTGAAGTGGACATCACTTTTGATTGGTTAAAGACTAAATTCATGTTGAAGCAAGGGTTGAAGGAAGACGATTTTGTGATGAACTTGTCATTCGAGACTCAGTAGATTTATGTTATTGTATCCTAAAATTCGCATTGCAGCAAGTTGTATCTTAAACAGCAAGTTGTATCTTAATTTGAACATGTTAATTTTTATGTATCTTATTTTATGCATGTTATTTTCGATGCATCTTAATTTCAAAAGTTTAATGTATCTTATTTCAGTCAGTGTGGAAATGTAACTCGAATAACAATGCGAATTAATAGTAATATGTCTCTCGCATACATAGGTCGAAATATGTGTCTCGCATACATAGGTCGAAATATGTCTCTCGCATACATAGGTAGAAATATGTCTCTCACATACAAATACGTCCCTCGCATACATAAGTATCAGCCACGTCGTGCTCGTCCGCGGCGTGGCTGTGGTGGAGGGGGCGTCGACCACTCATACCTGTTCGGTGGCCGAACGTTACGAAGAGGAATCCAAGACCCGTCCTCGCCATACTGTGTGTCTTGCGTGGGCTGTGTGGGCTGTGTGGGATCTGGTGGAGGAGTCGAGAACATGTTCATCCACTCGGTGTGCTGCGACATCTGAGCCTGTATGTTGTCCTCAGGATGTTGATCACTCCCCCACGTATCATGTGATGCCGACATAGACGCATCATATCCGTAGGCTCCTGCACGATGAACGTTAAGTCATGAAGAATGAGGTCGCCTCAACTAATATTGAAAACAATAAATATGAAGAGACATACCTGCTGGCTGTGATGGCTGCTCTGGCTGAAATACGAAGCTCGACGAGTGACCCTGCTGCTGTGGAGAAAACACGAAGCTTGACGTGGGACCATAGTGCTGTGGGTGCTGCCACGTCGAACTGCCAGGTTGGTCAGGAGGGGGTGGCCTCGATGTCGGCTGCTGTGCTAGACGTGGACGTGGCTGCTGTCGGTGCGTGGAGTGACATGGCGGCTGCTGCTGCTGGTGCTGGTGCTGAACAACGTCGCTTCTCCGGGTGCACGTGATAGCCTCGTAGACAGCCCGTATCTTGTTCTGCATGCGTTCCAAGAAGGGCTGTACCACAGGCCGGTGTTGAAGAAGAGGTCCAGACGACAGTGATCGTCCAAAGGTGGTCACGTCGTCGTATAGTTCGTGTGTCAAGCGAGCCTGAAAATTTTCATGACCATTATTAAGTATGCACGTCAAAGTATGTCACAACTTTACTTAAAGAAAATATATCTTACCGCGTACTGCCTAGAGCCCGAAGTATCATAGCTCGGGTACATATCCGACAGAGTAGGGTCAGGTATCTCCTCTGGGTGAGAGTGCTCAATGATGCTTAACCGTGTTCCGTTCATGTAACGCCGCAAATAGAGATTGAATTCATTGAGTTCAAAATTGTGATTCTCGTGCCATAGATGTGTGTTTGCTGTCTCCCATTCTGTAACATACGGTTGTAGTCTAACTAGCCAGTCAGCAGTTGTCCTATTCATGCCCTTCCTCGTCATCCTAAAATTGTGGTGTGTGTTCAACAATTACGTAATGCTTCGAATGGATTACTGTCAAAGATAATGCAACATTGAAAAACTGGTTAATACCTGTGGATGTGTGCTGGCACCGGGTTCTCTGTAGGGGGAGGCAGCTCCAACTGCAGAAGACCAAATTGCCTCATAACCCTCTGTTGTGCCATCTCCTCGACGAAGATATCAAAGATGATCTTCGATTTCATCATCCAGTAATATCGGTCCCTAGTGCATAGCACAGACATACCACCGGGGTATCTTGCATGTATGGCTGCTTCTGTGTAGGGCTGCCAGATGACCCCAGTGTACGTATCGAACTGCTCATTCAATGCCATGTATGCCTTCTTGGTCTGATCACTAGCAAAGCGTCTCTGCAGAAAACAAAAGTTAGTAGCCGCTAACATTGAACTATCTCTTGTGGACAAAAAATTTGCATTAAACTATAACACGATACATACCTCGCGACGTGTCCAACACAGACCGAAAGTAGGCATGTCGATGCCGTCAGCATCGAACATGGCGTCTATAGGCTGATGAACACGTACATCTGGTCGCCCTATAGAGAACCTCTCCCACGACCACAGTTGTAGGAATAGAGGGCATCCAAGAAGGGCTGGCTTTGTCGATGAAAGCTGGCAGCCGTTGCACATACCTCGATATGTAGCCGCTAAGACCGCCGAACCCCAACTCCTCTGTCTGATCTGATCCGCCGTCTTAGCGCTCGCTATCTCGAGTGCCATAGGGATGTAGAGCGCACTAATAGTGCTGACATGGTTCTCTGTGAACATCACCTTGCCGAAAAGCCACATTAAGTAGGCCTCCAGGCTCCGAGTGATCTGTTCCGCACTCAACGGCGCCGGGAACTTCTGGATCTGCATTAAGCAAAGACAAATATTTAGTAAGCCACAGGTATCTTCTGTAAAACCATTTGCATGATAACTTGAAGATAATAGGTAGGGGAACTAACCTGAAAATTGAGCAACCAATCATACTTAGGTCCGTGATGCTCCCATACCGGATCCGGAGCATCCGGAAAAACACCATGAAAACGTTGTGTAAGACCGACCTCCCAACCAGCCGGTGCGTCCAACGGTCCTATGGCATGACCTGCCAACGGTAGTCCCAGCAAAAGTGACACATCCTCTAGAGTAGGAGCCATCTCTCCCCACCGGAAGTGAAAGGTGTGGGTCTCTGGCCTCCAACGGTCCACTAAGCAGCTCAACAAGGAGGAGTCGATGGCGAGGCGTTTGCAGCCTGGGATAGACTCAACCAGACGCGCGAAAGGTAAAAGGCCGGCCCATTTCAACCTTCATGACAGAACATTTCAGTTAGTGTCTCCCATTAATATTCATGTCAGTGTGCAAATTAATAAAGCACGTACCGCTGAACCCATCCTGGGTGTATCCTCCAGTTCTCCAAAGGAGTGCGAGTGACCAGAGGCTTGAGCTTTCGCTCATACCATATCGCAGCACGATGACCCCTATCAATTTCCCCATTCAGCAACCACATTCCCGCCATTCCTGCACATACCAATTTCAAACATAGTTGCCACACTTAATACAAATGTAGAACATAGTGCCACACTTAATACAAATTCAGAACATAGTGTCACACTTAATACAAATTTCAAACATAGTTGCCACACTTATTACAAATTCATAACATAGTTGCCACACTTAATACAAATTCAGAACATAGTGCCACACTTAATACAAATTCAGAACATAGTGCCACACTTAATACAAATTCAGAACATAGTGCCACACTTAATACAAATTCAGAACATGGTGCAACACTAATACAAATTTATAACATAGTACTGCTAGCTTAGCTTCTTCCTCTCCCTCTTACTCCTCTACCTCCTCTACCTCCTCTTCGTCCCCGGTTGCCTCGTCCACGACCAGTACCACTGGCAGTGACGAAAGTGGGACAATTAGTGTCCCTATGGCCAAATTCATTGCATAGAATGCATTGCCTAGTCGGACCTCCTGCTTCAGATTCATCCATATCATTCCGGATGCGCTGACACTGCCGTCTACCTCTACTTGTACGCATATGCTCTGGGTTTGGAATGTAACGCTTTTCAGCGGGGTTGACGTTGTTGAAGTTACCCATTGATCGAAAACCCATCAGCTCACCTGTCCAGGTATTGAGGACAGACTCTTTCAGAAAAAATGGAGACACAAACGATATTGCGTCCATTCCAAGCTGCCCGCAAGCAGCAAGTACATGTGAGCAAGGTAGGTGAAACAATTTTGGTTTGTTGCATGTGCACTCACAAGTTGGCTAGGCTTCATTTCCAATTTTCACCTCATGCGTCCTCAACTCATTTGCACATCCGGATTTGTTGTTGACTAAGCGGACCTCAAACCTTCTCTCTTGATTACCGATGGCGACTACAGTGTGTGACCTAGCTTTTTGCATCTTGTTGTCCATGTACTTCGTCACTCTTTCACAGTAACGTGTATTCGGGTTGTTCAACATATGCTGCTCTGCTTTTTGACGTCTATCTCTGAAATACTTCACGGTGCCATAGAAAATACCCTCAACGATGGCTGTAAGTGGCAAAGCCCGGTTTCCTCTGAGGACAAAGTTGTATGTTTCCGCGAGGTTGGTTGTCATGACACCATACCTAGCTCCATGTGTGTCATGTAGCAAAGACCACCTCTCCAGAGGCTCATGCTCAATCCACTGCTCGAAGGTTTTAATCGACCTTCCGAGCCTTCTCCTAGTACCAGGTGGGTCAAAGCCTGGCAGGTCACATAACCCAACAGGCTCCTCCTCCACGGCCACTGATCCTGTTGCCAACTGTGCAGCTACTGCTTCAACATGTGCCCTCACCGCTGCATCTCTTGCAGCTTTCCTGTCCCTAACGTGTCTCTGCGTGCACACATTAAGTCTGCCACGTATCAAATTGTACTTCCATGACTGGTTCTGCTTGCAGAGTTTTTTGAACAAATTCATCAGGCTCTTATTTCTAAACTGCGAGAAGAAATTAGCCCCCAGATGGCGCATGCACCAACGGCTCTGCAAGTCCTGCCATGGAGTTTGTTCCTCAGGGCCTGGGTTTGTTAGTGTCCTTATCACACTGAGTATACCTGCATGCCTGTCATGAAGGATGCACACATTGGGCTTCTCCTTCACAACTGATATTTTCAACTGCCTGAAGAACCATATCCAACTTTCAATGTTCTCACTCTCCACAAAAGCAAATGCGAGTGGGACAACTTGATTTTGGCCGTCTTGACCTATGGCTGTTAGGATCTGACCCTTGTACTTGCCAGTGAGAAAAGTACCATCTACACATATCACTGGTCGGCAATGCCTGAAAGCTTTGATGCATACACCGAAAGAGAAGAAGAGACGATGCAGCACCCTCACAGTTGGGAATTCTGGCATGAAGAGGTCTTGGATATCTATATAGGTGCCTGGATTCCGCTGCTGCAGTGTGTCGAGGAGCTGGACAACAGAGTCATATGCATCAAAATAAGAACCAAATCTCCTCTCAAGCGCCGCATGCTTAGCCCTCCAAGCCTTGCCATAAGAAATTATGTACTTCAACCTGGCGAAGACTTTTTTCTGGATTGCCTTCACTTCCATAGCTTTGCCCTCCACTATCTCATCGTAAAACAACCGAGCAATAAGCGTCGATGAAAGGTTGGCATGATCTTGAGGGATGCAGGGAATAAGACAAGTGTGATTCACTAAGTCGCTGATCACCCAACTTGTGCCATACTTAGGGAGATAGCTGTGCACCCTGGCGGGACAATCTGTGTTCTTGCATACCATTGTCAGGTATTTCTGACTTGACACCTGAGCTATGAAAACCCTTTGCGTGGACATTGCCCAATTTATTATTGCATCCTTAAGAGCTTCCTTGTTGGGATACATAGCACCCGTCACAATATTGTTCTGGTGATATTGCCAGGCAGAATCATGTCCATCATTCACCATCATTGCAGATGAGAAATCATGATTCCATGATGCAGGATTCGGGACCTCCTCTGCATTTTCATCTTCATCCGACTCGTCAGAATCATCGGCATGACCCCTATCAACATCGGTGTCTTCTTCTTCCATCAGGTCCTGCATGTGCCCATCTACCTCGTCAGCGTCCACCTCGCCACTGTAATCACCATCGGCATTTCCTCCTTCTACCTGACTACTCTGCCCTGGTTCGTAACCATCATCTCCAGCATTTGACATAGATAACTGCCTCCCTCCACTGCTCTGCCCAGGATCGTAGCCACCCTCGCCTTCATGTGCAGTGACCTCCTTCACGACGGGAAGCACTAAGGCAATAGGATTGCATCCCCTGCGTTCGCAACCTTGTAACCACCGCGCCCACTCGGAGTCTCGCTCTATTGGCCTCAAATAAAAGTAAATTATTGAACTTGACCGTGTCCACAATGCATGAACACCGACGGTGTGTGTTTCTGTATCAAGCCCTAAACTTCCTGTAATCCATTCTTTCAACTGACTGACTGACCATGTTTGAGGTGCGCTCATTGGCACCTCTATGTGAGTAAATTCACTCAGATCAGCTCCCATGTCAGTTGTTTGGACAGTACCAGGACCGTAGTAAAATTTGAACGTCACTACATCAGACATCTCGGCTCACCTAATTTTTTTCCAACAATGACAGACAAGTATTAAGCAACAACTTTAAATATCCGCACTACTAAATATTTGACATGTATATATATATTACGGAATATTAACGGAGCAACTAAAAAAATTCACACACCTACAAATATATTACAAATATTTGTCGGAGCAACTCCAACTACTGACACACCTAAATATTTGACATCCACATATAGTACGGAATATTACCGGAGCAACTTCAAATATTCACACAACTAAATAATTGACATCTAAATATATTTACGGATACTGCCGGAGCAAATAACTATAATCGCACACCTAATTTTTTTTCAACAATGACAGACAAGTATTAAGCCAACATTTAAATATCCGCACTACTAAATATTTGACATGTATATATATTACGGAATATTAACGGAGCAACTAAAAAAATTCACACACCTACAAATATATTACAAATATTTGCCGGAACAACTACAAATATTGACAGATTTAAATATTTGACATCTACATATATTACAGATATTACCGGAGCAACTCCAAATACTGACACACCTAAATATTTGACATCCACATATAGTACGGATACTACCGGAGCAAATAACAATAATCGAACACATAATTTATTTCACATCGAAACATATTACCGGAGCAACTACGAAAAATAAAATGTGTGTTGAAATATACTCTTGAAGCGTGCGAGCGAACGACGAACGGCGGCCTTCAATCACCGGAACCGGAGCCGGAAACTCCACCAAACTACCGGAGCTTCACCTCCACCACCTCCACCACACTGCCCCAGCTTCACCACCACCACCTCCACCTCCACCGCCGCCACAACCTCCACCAATGTGCTAAAAAAATGCTCCAACAAAATGCTCACCACGACCACCACGAGCTACCCCATCAGTAGATCAAGGTCTCCCTTGGCTCCCCTAACTACGTAGAACCCATTCACGGTGCTCAATCCGCAAAAAACCGCCTCATTTTGGTGTAGAAATTGGAGGCATTTCTTGTAAGAAAGAGGAGAAAGAAAGAACAGAGAGGAGGAAGGAGAAAGGAGGAAGGAGGAAGGAGAAAGGAGGAAGGAGCCAGCCGTCGTGGGGCCCGCACCCTGTTGGCCGGCAGCTGGCCGATCGGCCTGCAGCGGGCCGACAGGGTCCGGCCCGCGCCGACAGCCGCTAGCGGGCTGGCCTGGCCAGCTGCTCTCTGCCTGTGGTGGGCCCAGTCGGCCTGCTGTGGGCCGATCGGCCTGCAGCAGCCCGACGGTGTATTATTTTTGAAAAAAATTCATCTAGCGTAATATTTTTGAAATTTAATAAAAAAATGTATTATTTAAAAAAAATTAGCTTACATCACGTACCCCATTGATCTAAAAAGCCCTCTCTTCACGTTTATTTCGCATACAACATTCCTTTTGAATAAAACCACACAAGTGTGGCCAAAAAATTATTTCAGAATTTCTACATATATACAACATTACAAAGTTATATGGAGGAGTATGAACGTTAATTTGCATTGCATGGTGCACCCAATGATATTTATTCCGCACTGTGATTTTTTATATTTTTATACTATATATAAAGTTAGTCATAATAAAGAGAAACGAAGAGCATCTCTCTCTCCATCGCATACACCCCCTCTACGCCCCTTTCACGTACGCACACAAACTATCTCCAGGTCCTCTAAAAGTACGCCCCCAGCACATTCACGCACGTTTCCTCTTTCTCTCGCGATATATACAGTGACGATCATTGTATTTGAAGCGAAAGCACGATACGTACATTGGACTTCAGAATCCATTCATTACGGTCACCATTTACGTTTTGTGGTTATTATACAGTCACGGGCTCACCGTATAGCTCTGTATTTTCTAAAGATACGACTAGTTGACCAGTTAAACGCTCCACGTGGCACCTCTAGTGTTGCATCACATTATCTCACTACCATTGGGTCCACCTGCCGGCTTGTATAAGAATGAAAACAAACGATAAAAAAATATTGGACGGTGGTTTGAAGTCATAACCGCGGGCATAGCGGACAAGGTGGCCTTGTATTGGTATGCTGAGCCGTCTGTTTTAACACACAAGAGCTGGTGTGGTGATTATACACACACGCACGTATGCACACGAACTGCATGCATGCAACACTCACACGTACACAGGCAGCCACGCACGCACGCAACACTCACACGTACACATGCAGCCACGCACGCACGCAACACTCACACGCACAGTCACACACACGCACGCATGCATGCACACACCACACGACCAACACACACTCTCACGCTCAAATGCTCAACCTACACATGCATGCGCACACATCAGGCCCTGACAGACACATACACAACCAGGTGGTTCCCGCGCACGGGTTGGAGTCTTGTCGCGCCTGCGTAAATTTGTACTTATCTTACCTTTTTCCTATGCGAACTGACAGGTGGGACCCACAAGGAACGTGGTCAATTTAACCAGTCAACATAGTGCCATGCAGACTATTTAGTCGGTCAACAGAGTGCAATCCGATGCTGAACAGTGAGCAAGTGACCGTATAATCACCGCAAAATGTATATAGTGACCGTAATAAGCGTATTCTGAAGTCCGGTGACCGTATTACGCTTTTTGCTTGAAATACACTGACCGCCCGTGTATTTATCTCTTCTCTTGCTCTCTCTGTGGAGCCGAGTAGGCCAACATGCCAATGCCTAAATTGGCGCACGCCACCCCATTATTGTTGTACTGGTTTCGTAAGAGCGAACAAGCATTCACGTCTACTGTACAAACTGTAGATATGAGTTACAAATGTTATGAAGACGAATATAAATATTTGAATCCACTTTATGCCCAATTTCTCTCTGTAGGCCCTCCAAAAGTACATCTCTACACATTCTCGCATGTTACATCTAACAACTATGCAATACAGCACTACTACTACACTCTAACACAATAAATCATATGTGTTTTTAGTTTTACTAGATCTCATATTGTTACTTAATTATTCAGTTTGCATACACTAAAATTGCCTCTGAAATGTATGGCTAGTATCATCTACCGCAAGGGAAAAATCCCGCCCTTGCCTGTTTAATCGGGTTTGTATCGATGGATCGTGCGAATCAGCAAAACTATAGTAGTACTACAGTACAAGTAACAGTTCATTGGGCCGCCGTGTCGTGTACTCCTCCGTCATAAGAGTGGAGCGCTCGCTTTGATAAATGTTCTAGTCCCTTTCGCCGACATGTGGGACATCAAGCAACCGGGTCCACGTGCCATACCGAAATAACAGTGCAGAGCAGCAGGGGTGAAGCACCCCAGTCATGGCGCCGGCGTAGTAATGAGCAATGAGGCGTCAAATCACAAAGCTGCACCTTTCCCGCAGATAAGTTGGAGGGACGAAGTAATGCTAAAAAAAGAACTTGAAGGGATGAAGCAACCATCATTTCACTCGTTGTTGAATCTGCTTCTCCCTCATCTTCTTCAAGTTAACCACGTGTTGCTTCTGCCGTTGTTCTGCCTCATGTGGGACGCGGATCGGCTTGGTAAAGCACTGACACGTGGGACCGCATGTTAGAAAACCGCCAGGCCAACGTCCTCTAAAAATAAGAAACCTCTCCCGCCTTCCGCGCGGCAAAATCACCTCCTATTTACTAATCTTGATACTATAATTTTTTAGATCAATATAATCGAGATTTGTATAGATAGCACACAGGAGAAAAACCAAGTGGTATGGTTAAGGGCATCCACAATGTGTAGCCAAATATGAAAATAGATTTTGGCATCGATGGGAACCATTGTGGAGGGTGCTGCCAAAGCCAAAAAGATGAAACCGAAGCTCCCTAATTGATTGATTGAAGGAATAGAAAAATGCAACCTCTCTCCTCTTTCTCCCGTGCTTGGACGCATGTACAGTCTAGAGCACAGAGTCTACTCCCATGTCCCTTCTATCACAAATCACAAAGCAGTGAAGCGTCAAATCACAAAGCACGGACGAAGCAACCATCATTTCACTCTTCGCTGACTCCACTTCTCCATCGTCTTCTTCGAGAAACCACCTTATCGCACTAAGCTGGACGGACGACGCTATTGTGTAGTACTAGTACATTTACGCGTCCTTTGGTTCAATGGACATCCTGGATGCAAAGAAGGTGGTTGTCTCGGCTTGCAGGCGGCACTTGCGAACGACTTACCGTGGTCTCCCTCAATGGTGTGCTCCGTCGAACGCACTTCGCCAAAGCCACAACGTTCGCGATATCGTCGACGTCACCGCAATGGGGAAGGAAGTCAAATAGTTACTACCTCCATTTTTTTGTATACAAGGCCAGTATCAAAATTACAATTTGCAGAAGGCCACTAACACTAATCGAGGCAAAATTGATGGGGTTTGCCTCGTACTAGCAACCAAGGACATTAATATACCCTTGCATGCATGCGGAAGTGAGAAGGTTAGTTTGCATGGCGCTGCATTAATCAAGCAATGAGGAGTGAGATGGTTAGCTCTTTGGGCGTTGGAGAAAAAATATGCATTAATTGACACGTCAAACGAGGATTTGTATCGATCAATCCCGCGAAGGAAAACCCCGTCTTTCTTTTTCAACACAAGTAGTACGTACGTACTTGTATCCTGTTTGGGTCTAGGACTTGCATTGCCATACTTCGCCACACATTTTTGCCAAGCTTGCCTAAAGTTTTCAAAATGATAAGGAGGTACACTTGCGCACGGCTGTCGCGGTCGCACCGCACCCTTACACAGTCGCTCCTGCATGCCGCAAACCCAACCAAGGGAACGCACTCTCACTGACATGTGCTACCGCATGTGATCAAACCAAACTCAGCCATCCTACCGCTGACACATAATTTTCGTTCATACAGTATGTTTATCCAACCGTATGTTGGGGAACATCCGTACGGCCCGTGCGGTGGTCTGTTGGGGAAGAAGAAGAGGTGAGGAAGAAGAAGGGTTAGGAGACATAGGATATTCATCCAACCGCCTGAAATGGTCGACTGGCCCAAATGATGAAAGTCAGGCGACTTACATAAATATATGTTTTTACACAGCAAAAGATCCCTAAAAACAACAACATAAAGAAAAACTATCACTGCTCGCGGAACGAGACGGCCTCGTCGTCTTTGGTTGCCAGCGTGAACCAGCCGTAGCTGCCGACGTGTGTCTCCGCACCGTGGTTGCCCTCGGCCTGCAGCTACTCGTTCACGCGGAGCGTGCGGGCGCTCTGCACGGACGCGAGCACCGCTCGGTTCACGTCCACGACGTTCGGTTCCGCCTGCAGGAGGGCCTCGATGGCAGCGGCATCCGCGCGCTCCGCGTCGAGTTGAGCCTCCGCCGCCCGGTTCAAGTCCAGGACGTTCGGTTCCGTCTGCATGAGGCCCTCGATGGCAGCGGCATCCGCGCGCTCCGCGTTGAGTTGAGCCTCCGCCGCCCGGTTCAAGTCCAGGACGTCCGGTTCCGCCTACAGGAGGGCCTCGATGGCAGCGGCATCCGCGCGCTCCACGTCAAGTTGAGCCTCCGCCAACCGGTTCACATCCACGACATCCGGTTCCGCCTGCAGGAGGGCCTCGATGGCAGTGACATCCGCGCGCTCCGCGTCAAGTTGAGCCTCCGCCTCCCGGTCCTCCTTTAGGATCGCCAGGTTGAACCGCTGGTCCGCCTGCACCATGGGGGACCCGGACACCGGCACGAAGTCGACGTCCATCGTCTCATACGCATCGGGGGCCTTCTGCGCCGCGACCTCCGCCATGAACATTGGATCGGCTTCCTCCTCCTCGGAGCTTGGCTGCAGAGAACTCGGGGATTGGCCCGCCGCAAAGCGAGCTTAGGAACGGAGGTCTGTGGCGCCGACCGCCGCCGCGATTTCTGCGCGGCGCTCCGGCATCAGCACATCTTGTAGTACGTGATCTTGCGGCGCACCATGGCTTTCCGGCGAACTAGGGGACGGTTGATGCGGGCTAGGGGATCGAAAGGTGGGGCAATGGGCTGGAAAGGAGGTGTGGTTTTGGGGCAGTGGTGACCGGCCGGCAAGTAGCAGGCGTAGGCCGAGCAGCGAAGGTTCTGGTGTGAATAGTGGTTCCGATGACGACCGGTCAATCGGTTTTGACTGTGCGGAGTTTGTAAAGCCGGACGGCAAGAGCCTAGAGAGTTGTGGGGTGGGATGGGACCAAAGTTTCGGAGTTTCACGTGGCACACGTCCGGACCTCCCCACCGTTCCTGTCGATGACGAGGCGGTGACTTCGTAAATCTCAAGATGACTAGCAAGATGCCCGTGCATTGCACGGAACATCAGGGTGCATTTTTGTATGATATCTCGAGAATTTCATCAAAAAATGGTATCTCGAGAATTTCATCGAAAAATGATATCTCGAGAAAGATGAGAGATAAGGTGAGGAGGAGTGGGGCGCGGTGGTGATTGGTGGTCGGACTTAGCGGAGGCATGGGGATGGACGACGCCGGCAACAGCCACCATGCCAGATTGTTCTAGAGGCTTCCTTTTTTAATTACTCAACAATGAAGTTGTGGGAGATAAGGATGAACGATAGAGGTGCGGGTATCCTTTTACAAAATTGCCATAGTTTGCTTTCTATCCGTCAGATATAGATCGGACGGTCTATATTGCAAGATGCACACCATCATCACCGAGAGTAGAGATAAGAGTAGAGATAGAGGTGTGACGGCTCAGTCTCTCGAAGGTGCTCATAGGGGTAGGGTGTGCGTGTGTGCGTTCATAGGGGTGAGTGTATGTGCGCATGTATGAGCGCTTGCGTCTGTACTGTGTTAAAAAAAAGGAGTACTCGAAGTATGCAAGTTCATAAGGAACGGACGGTGTACATCACTCTTGTCGCGTTCGCGTTGCACCCCGGGCACGCTGGACCCTCCATGTCGCTCACCGAATGGAACACGCTTCGTCTTGCGTTTTCGCTCGCTTGTGGGACCGCAGTTGAGAGCAAACCGTCGTCCCTCCCCCTCCCCCGCCCGTGTCATCTATTATATACTCAACACAAAAGACAAATAAGACACCATGTTCTTCCACATAATCTAAAATAATATACATCGTTAATCAGTAATACGTATGGCTGAGATTTAAAGATATTACGTTACATGCCTAAAGTTAAAAAGTTATGCATATTGAACCGACACGTATAAGATGCGTGAAAAAAGTTGGAAAGAGACAAATAAGACACCACGTTTTTCCACATAATCTAAAATAATATACATCGTTGATCAGTAATACGTATGGCTGAGATTTAAAGATATTACGTTACATGCCTAAAGTTATAAAGTTATGCATATTGAACCGACACGTATAAGATGCGTGAAAAAAGTTGGAAAGAACCAAGTCAAAAAAAAGTTGAAAAGAAGAGAGGAGTTTGGATGGGCACGTACACAACATGATGACCAGAACTACAACTAAAGATTTGATATAGTCACGTACAAACAAGTACACATGCAATTGTTCTCAAAAAGAAAAGAAAAAGGTACACGTGTAATCTGAATCCAACATGAGCACGTGCAACACCATGCAACGTACACAATATGGAACGGTAACAGGTGGGCTGGTCTTTCCGGGCAAAAGACATACACGCATAAACCGGTGACCCTACAGGATATTAGAAAGGAAAGTTTAGCCTATTCGCTCCTAAAAAAGAAAGTCCCGCTCTCCTGAAAATAAGCTCGCACATTGCACGTATATGCATGAGCTCTACCATACAAAGTCCACGACGTGGAGACCGTCGCCGCTACGCACCGCTAGAACATTTTGTTGAAGCTTGAGGATATCTTGGTTGGCACGAATTGGAATTGGCTGGATATGTATCTGGGGTGGCAGGATCCCAAGAAGAAGTGTTGGGCTAGCGCAACAGCAAAGTGACACGGCTGATCCCGAAGGCCGTCGAGATCGTGGTCACAAGCAAGAAGATCCGCCCAGGTTATCGGTCATGAAAGTATTGTTAGTTGGCGCACGAGATCATGGTTACAAGCACGAAACCCCGTCTAGGTTTGTCAGCTACGGCCACATAATCACATGCATAGATTGCGCCGGTGAGACGTGACGGGGAGATGCACCAGCCGGATGACAGAATTTTCCTCCTCTTCACGATCAGCCGCTTCCTCAGCCTCTGTGACCGCGGATGAGACTATAGGCAGAACGAGATACTACTTGGCCAGTCTATGAAGTGCACTCGGCAGTTGGGCAGCTATATATATGCTGGGTTCATGCTCTGCACACAGACCAGAGTGTGAAGGAGCATGCACATTTAAACACGGACTCGGTGACGCCAATCTAAGCAACCAACAGTGGCTAACAGTATCTCTATTGCAGATACATGCATGGCAAGCATGCTAAACGGCATGCCGGACACGTCGAAGACCATGGACGAGACCAATCAAACCTTCGGCAAGGTCACCTTCATAGTAAGTTCATATGTAATAATTCTGACCATTAATTTTTACCAGATTGCACTTGTGGGTGCAGATTAAATAGTTATGATAAAGGAAGTTTACATATGAATACGTATCTAAAGTATGAATGCATGGGAGCAATCGGGTTAGGTCAAAATCTATCCGGGTAGCATTGGATGTGCTATGGTCATAAGTGATGTCAGCGAAATACCTCGGTTGAGCTTCTGCTATTCCTTTTTTTTTCAGGGATGCCATTCCAATGTTACATCTGTACATTGAATTAGAAAAGCCACACCTCCATTAAGCAGATCTTCCATGATCATAAATTCAAATACGATCAAATTTAGTGTACCAAACTTTTCGAATTGTTTTATAAACATTTTGTGCTGTTTAAGATTTCTCCAAGGTAACCTAAAATATTAGTTCGACAATATCATTGTGTGTGAATTCAGGAGAGCAAAATTTGGCCATCCAATATTTAACAGTGCAGAAGTATCAAACGCTTCACGAATTAGGACATAATCCATAATTAATTTCTATTTTAATAAATTAGGCGGGTGCAAGTTCTATGAACTAATCACACTAGGCTAAAGATGATGCGAGAATATGTAGCCAACTCGCCCTCACGGTTGACATGGGAAACCCACTCAACCATATAGTAATTTACATCCAAGCCATCACAGCTTGGGTTTAGGAAACTCGGCAAAAGCAATTGGTTTAATATAGTGATTTATGAAGTTGACATTGGCCAAATAAGAGTATGCTAGCCGGGATGGAGATCAAAATAACTAGACATGAAACTATATGTGGAATCGCTACGTACTTCGCATCATGGTTGAACTCACAAAAAATTCAAATCTTCTCAATGAAACAATAAAACAAATTCACGAAGTTAGCAGTACAATTTTTGTAATAAAATAACACATTTACACTTGCTAATGTAGTGAGACAAAGGCATCACCATTAAAAACACATAAATACATGCCTTCTTGGACCATATGTTGAAACTGAAAATGTACTTTATCATAGATACACATTTAAATTTAATAGTTCTGTATTATTCATTGTTAGTCAAAAACATTTATTAGTTTTAATAAGCCTTATGAATGAACTGAAATAGCCTAATACATAATTTAAATTTATGGTTGTATACAATGTATATTTAAAAGGGAAAATATATTTAAGATGACAAAATATAGCTTCCAACATATGAAATTGCGAAATAAAATAATCAAGCGGTGCAAATGCTTATACACATGCATTCTTGGACCATATGTTTGAGTCGAAACTGTACTTTTCCATAGATAGATATTCCAATTTAACAGCTATATATTATAAGTTATCATTCAGGGACAAAAACACGAGTGTTAACAAACCTTATGAATGAACTAAATGAGCTCAATAATGAATTTAAAAACTTATGATGGTATATGATATTTATTTTATAATGAAAAAATTTAGCATATGAAATTGTAATTTATAATAATCTAGCCGCGCAAATGCGCGGGTGAACCTGCTAGTTTATACTACTAGAAGAGAGAGAGGTCGGCCGAGTGTTACTAGTACTCTAATATGTTGAATGTACTTCCACATCATATAGATTTGTTATGCTAAATATTTATATTCATTTCTATAAATTTGGTCAAACTTTACAAAGTTTGACTTCAGTCAACTCTAATATGCGGAGTAAATAAAAACGGAGGGAGTATACTACTAGTACTATGAGCACTGCATACTCTACTGCAGATGTTGTCAGTACTCCACTAGTACTACTACTTATACTACTATTGGACAGGGAGCTTAAAAGAAGTTACTATTGGACTGGCTATACATGGCGAAATCCTAGTAGGAAGAGCATGCACGAGAACAAGCATTCACGTGTTTGAAAACAAATTGGAAACCATTTTTGTTTGAATACAAATCTAGGAGTACGTACGAATCTAACAATATTGATTGGGCGTTGTTGAATGTTGATACATTTTTCTGTAAGTTTGATCAAAGTAGAGATACTTTGACTACACATAAAACTTATATGTAAACTAAAAAGGATCGGAGGGAGTATATTGTACGTTCAAAAGCGAAACGAACATTGAATACCCTTTATATATGATTTGCTGATGCTATGATCACCGGTTAAAAATTTTGAATCCGCCATAGGTATCACACATGCACCCACTCGTTCTCTCTCGGTTTCATCTCGGGGTCTCTCTCTCTCCCTCCCTCCCTCCCTCCCTCTCTCTCTCTCTCTCTCTCTCTCTATCTCTCTCGCACACACACACACATACCACCTCTCTTCCTCTTTGTGCTTGTATCACCTAATTGATCTTCCAAGGTATCGGGATTGTATCTCGCTCGTCGTCAGGTCGCTCTTCGACACACGCCTAGGTCACTCTACCATGCATTAATTGTAACCAAGCCTTTCATCTATCTTTTTTTAAGCATACATTCATCCTCTCCGCCCCTCTCTAGATCGGTCGATCTCCGGACCCACCCTAGTCCTCTTTCAATCGATCTAGCTAGATGGTACATGACCGACGCGCACACACAGAGCCCCACAGACCCCCCCCCCCCCCCAGGGTCATTTCTATCATAGAAACACACCAAACCTTTATCTCCTTGCACGACACGCACTTGATCTCTCAACATCAATCGATCTCGTCAAGATGTGTCAGGGCATGAACCGAATGGGATGTCAAAACTAAGATGGGAAGCGGCACGTAGTGGAGGCAAAGTGAAACTTTAAACGAATCGTTTGTCTGTATGCATGTCGTACAAATTACAACATTGGAAATACAAGCATGGTCTAGGCCCACATGCGAATGACACTCGGCGGAATGTTCAAATGAGGCATGCGGGAGGATGGACTCGACCGGAGGGCGGCATGATCGATGGAGAAGAGGGTTGGAGAGGAATGAGAAATAAGCAACGCCACATGATTATACTTAAACGGCTCAAATAAACATTAAGTTGTCTCGTTTTCCCTTCCGTCTTGGTCACGGAGTAAGATAGTCCCTCCGTTTTTATTTACTCTGCATATTAGGTTTGACTGAAGTCAAACTTCATAAAATTTGACCAAATTTATAGAAAAAATATGAACATTTACAACAGCAAATCTATATGATGTGAAAGTATATTCAATAATGAATCTAATTGTATTGATTTGTTATTGTATATGTTATTATTTCTGTCTATAAACTTTATCAAAGTTTACAAAGTTTGACTTTGAGCAAAGCTAAAATGCGGAGTAAATAAAAACAAAGGGAGTACGCAGGGACTAGTATAGTTACTACTGCCCGGACATGGTAAGTTGGACCCCTAAATGCGGGCATGGACCGGGCACACCTCAATTATTCCTTCAAACAGTCGGACACCTAAATTAGCACACCATCCGGCTACTTAATCAAGTGTTACGCTTCACGAGTTGAAAAGGAAAAGGGTGGTACTGTACCCAAAACCACCACACTTGTGGCTAGGGTAACAACTTGGTACTGTACCACATTTAAACCAGAGCACAAAAACCACCTGTTCTGCGCCTAATGCGTAACGCGGAGCACTGAGCAGAAAACAGGGAAACCGACATGTGGGGCACACCTGTCGGGATGACATGGCGCAGACTAGTCCAATGGAGGAGCTGGCCCACGACCTCCTCGCCACCGGCAACCGTTCATGTGGGTCGTGGGGGCCAGCAACGTGGCGCAGCTCCCGCACCGCCTCTGGACACGGCGACCGCGGTGAGCAACATGCTCATCGTCGCTGGACACGCTCGGCTTCAGGGTGCCGAGGGTGGCGTCAGCACTGTGGCACGACCAGCAGATCAACACCCAGCTCGTCGAGGATGCACGGGGCGCCGAAGTGCGCGCGCGTCGCGACGCATCCTCGAAGTGTTCTAGCGCGGCCAACTGCATCCCCAGGACCTGAGACCATGCCGGGTCGTCTTGCTTTTTCAATGACATGTGGGGATCGCATGTGAGCAAAGGGCATCTCCAACGTTGCCACGGCCGCAGCTGACTACCCTGGCACACCAAAAACCCTCGTCTCGCGCCGTCGCGTGGTGCGTTCCCAACCGGCGCCAGCTGCCCGCATTCATGCCGTCCGACCGTATGCCGTCATTAAGAGGCTCGGTGCCCGAGGAACCAACTCCGGCGACTTAATGACGCACCCGGACGCTTGGCCTCACCGGAATGCGCTACTTAAAGTGGCAACGCCCAGCTAAACTCCACACCAAAGCGCATCCTCCTGCTACCTGGCACCACATCCACCATGACCTCGAGCGCGAATGCTCTGCGGGAGAGCTTGTCTTCGGGGATGAAGCTCGAGGTCGCCGCCCTCGCTCAAGTCGCCGCTCGCAACGCAATAGCGGCGTAGCCGGACGCGGACGCAACCGCACAAGCGGTGGCCACGTTGGCGGCCGACGACGGGAGCACCGTCAGCCACGCGTCCTACTTGTCACCATCCAACGTTCGGCGGCGCATGTGGCAGGTGAAGCGACGGACCATCCACGTCCATCATCGTCGACCTCACATCCACCGGCACCGTCGAGGTCGAGGACTCCTCCGAGGATGAGTAGGGCATGGGAGGCGGCAGGGCATGGTGTGCCAACTGGTCGGTCCGTCTCCCGTGTTTTACTCTTCCTCGCCGGAGACCGCACCTTCACTTCATGGGTCTTGAACCCCGCCCCCGTACATGGAGATGGCAGATGGAGGACGTCGTTCGCCGCCGTAGAATAGGTTTAGGGTCGGGTTTCTTTTATTTTTCTGTCCTATAAAAGTTTGAAATGTAATGAAAATCTGCCGTGTTTGCATGAATCTCGTCCGGTGTATATGAACTTTCACAATAATAGTAAGATATATTGTAGGAGTATGAAAATATATGGAATGATGATTCATTTTTGTGTGTATAAACTTAGAAGGTTTGACCCGAGGCAAAGCTAACATGCGAAGTAAATAAGCACATAGGGTCTACATACACAATTTATCTTAGGCACTCCAATAGTATGTCCACTACACATGCACGCATTTCACATCTTTCTACATCTACGTGAACCTACGAAAGGGTTAACGTAAATTGCCTCTCTCTCTCCCCCCTGATTTTCATGGTGGTGGGCCCCTCCCTCCCCCCAATCTCCACTCAACAGCCCACACGTTTCACATTACGTTAATTACGTAACTGGGATTACGTAGGTGTAGCATTACTCGTCCTAAAAAAACCAACTAAGCCAACCTCCCAGCATATTGCGCGGGAAAAGACCCGGCCACGCCGTTTTAGTTGAGATCACCGGATTACTAGTAGTAGTAGTATCGATGGATCGCGCGAAGCACCAAGTTTAAAAGGAAAAAAGGCGGTACACTCACAGCACGCCTGTCGCGGTTGCATTGCACCCCTCACACGGTCGGTCCTGCACACAGCTCACGCAAACGGAACGTGCTTCGGCTTGCCTCTTCATTGACACGTGGGACTGCACTTGGAGAAACCGGCCATGTGCCAAACTCCCCCACCCACCGCGTGAAAATTCCCCCAAAAAATTCCCCCCAAATCCCAAATTCAACCGCCCTTCGGCCAACTAGCCAATAATATTCCCCAAACCCCCCTCCCCCCCGGCCCCCTCCACTCCATTCGCTCTGCCAAAGCCGCCCTCCCCGCCGCGCCGATACATCGGCGCCGCGGTTCGTCGAGGGGACGCACGGCGATCCTTTCGCTCCCACAGTACGCTCTCGTAGACTGTCGTCCTCTAGCCGCACCGCCACCGCTGGCGACATTCTTGTGGAGACGCACGGCTGTCAGCTTCTCCCACGGTACGCACATTCCAGACTGAGGCCCCGTGCATGTCGGAGTAGCGCTGAATGTTAGCTGATAGACGCTGTTAATCTCACTGTTTGCCGAAAAAGTTTACAGTCAATATGCTCTGCTTAAGAAGCTTCCTTGCCCTGTTCTACACTCAATCTGCTTAGCTGAGATGGCATGCCATGCCCGATTAGTTGCTAAAATATCCTGCCATATATTTATTATGACGTAGATTGCCATGGTCTAGTAGCCAATCTGTTAGGTGAAATAGCTCTACACCGTTTTATACTCGATCTTTGTTGCTGAGATGGCCTTCGATGACTGTGTGCTCAGCCTCATTGACTGCTGAAACAGCCTGCCATAATTTAGCACTCAAATCTATTTGCTGAATTAGCTTTACATACATTCCGTTACTTAGATCTGCTTGTCCAAATATCTTGCCATAGCTTTAGACATCGACCTAGGTATTTTTTTCTGGACTTCATAAAAAAGCATATATGTTTTTCCTGTAATATCTAGTAGAAGAACTAATTTGTATGTCTAACAGATGGACAGGACTTGGATAACTTCTGCTTGAAGATTCTCCGCTGCGTATGTCGAGGGGGTTGAAAACTTCATGAACTTTATCAGAGCTGAGTACGGTTGTCCAAAATCAGATGTGCTCTGCCCATGTATTAGTTGTATGAATTCAGTTACAAGACCCCAGTCAACTGTGCAAAATCATCTACACTTGTATGGGATGTCGGTCACATATACTAGGTGGGTTCATCATGGTGAAGCTGTGAACGTCAATGTTACTGACTATGTGGAAGTAGCAGATCACCATCTTGATCAGCCTGATGCTCAGGTGGAAGAGGAGGAGGAGGTGGTGGTGGCGGAGCCAGTGAGTTTGACCAACATTGAAACAATGCTATGAAATGCTCGCGCATTTCGTGAACTTTCACCTGCAGAAGAAAAACGGTGGGCCCGCATGTTGGAACAATGCAACGTGGCTATCACCCCAGGAAATAAGCTGTCAGTATTCTCAGCTATGGTCACCTTTCTTCAGGTGAAGACATCTAAGTGGATGACCAACAAATCATTCGATGCGATATTGGCTGCTTTCCGCAAATCTTTCCCAGATGCGTCTGAGCTGCCACACACCTACAGTAAAATGAAGAATTTCCTTCGTGCAGTTGGAATTGGATATGATATGATCCATGTTTGTAAGAATAATTGTGTTCTGTTCCGGAAGGATTATGCCAACTTAAGTGAATGCCCAAAATGCAAATCATCAAGATAGAAAGATGGCAATGCTGTGAAGAGGATTCCTCATAATGTTCTGAGACATTTTTCAATTATACCAAGATTGCATAGGTTGTTTCATGATGCTGAAACAAGAGAGGATGTACTGTGGCACTCTAGGAACCAGGAGTACAGAGATCAGAATGTAATGAGCCATCCATCTCATGGTAGTGACTGGAAAAGCTTCAATCAGAAACACAAAAAGTTTGTTGCTGACCCGAGAAACATTAGACTTGGCTTAGCTATAGATGGATTTAACCCATTTGGCCACCAGAGCGCCACATATAGCATGTGGCTAGTGCTTGTTATCCCTTACAACATGCCTCCAAATGTCTGCACCAAAGAATCAAACTACATGATGGCCTTGCTCATCCCAGGTCCAAAAAGTCCTGGAAAGGATTTTGATTTATTCATGGAGTCTCTTCTGAAGGAACTTCAACAGCTATGGAGGGGTGTTCTCACTCGAGACCTATATAGCAGCCCACCAGCTGATTTCTTTCTGCGTTCTGTTATAATTTGGTGCATCCATGATTATCCGGCTTATGTCAGGGCGAACGACACATGGTTACAATGCATGTGTTCATTGTGACAAGAATCCGTTGTCATACGCAATACTTAGCAAGATCTGTTACATTGGACACCGCCGTTTCCTTGCCAAGGACAAGTCATGTCCATCAAAATACCGAAGACATGTGTTCAATGCAAAGCATGAAAACCGTGATGCGCCAAAGAGGCTCACCGGCGATGAGTTGCAAGTGGAATTAGAGAAGGTCAGGCATATTACACCAGGAAACCATCCTAATAATGGTAGCGGGAAAAGGAAGCGTGGCAGGGCAGAAGAGAGATTATTGTTTACCCGTAGGTCCACTTTGTGGGACTTGGAGTATTGGAAAGATTTGGATCTGCGGCATAATCTTGATGTGATGCACATCGAGAAAAATATATGTGACAGCATTATCGGCACACTTCTTAATATTGAAGGCAAGACGAAAGATACCTTAAAATCTAGGATTGATTTGACACACCTGGGTATCAGAAAGGATTTGCAGGTGGAAGATGAAGGTAAACCACGGGATATGGCACTAGCTGTGTACGTCTTGGACAAGGTAAAAAGAAAAGAATTCTGCAAGGTCCTGTCACGTGTGAGATTCCCACATGGATTTGCTTCCAACCCTGAAAGGAGAGTCAGTGCAGATGGAAACAAGGTACAAGGGTTGAAAACTCATGACTGCCACGTCCTACTTCAAAGGGTTTTACCTGTTATCCTTAGAGGATTGGGCCGCCCTGACTTATACATAGCAGTTACAGAGTTGGGACAATTCTTTAGGAAACTCTGCAGTAGAAATATTAGGATAGATGCTTTGGAGCATCTTAGAGACAAGATACCAACTATCCTATGCGACCTTGAGAAGATATATCCTCCAGCCTTCTTTGATGTGATGGTGCATTTGGCTGTTCATCTACCTAATGAGGCACTACTTAGAGGTCCAGTACAGTATGGCTGGATGTACCCTATTGAAAGGCGGCTAGGCACTTTCAAGGGCTATGTTAGGAACAGAGCTAGACCTGAGGGTTCCATTGCAGAGGCCTACATTGCTACAGAAGCGTTGACATTTTGCTCAAAATACATTGAAACAGCTGATCAGCTTAGCAAAGAGGTGGGTGAAGACAATCCTGAGCTCAATGTTTTCGATTGTTCTGTTCGAGTTACAGGGAAGAGTCGACAAGACGACAAACCTAAAGATCTGGACAAAATGGTTTGGTATGTGTTGAATAACTATCCTGAGATTTTACCTTATATCGAGTAAGTGCTAAGTACTGCAGCTTATACATCGTAATCTACTAAACTTGCAGCACATTCTTATATATTTAGATGTTTGACGCGATCACTATGTTGTCCAGCATCTACAAAAAGGAGTTACTGACACAAAATCCAAGAAACATTGACAAACTGGTTATGGAAGGATTTGCGAAATAGTTCAAGAGCCATGTAAGCTTTTGAATTGCACTGTCAGTTTTTTTAATATATTGAGTACATAAGATGATCAGCTTGTCTATTTTCTAACCATAGGTTAAGAAGATGCGGGAGGATGGGCAGGCAGTTAATGATGCCCTTTACGCACTAGCAATGGGTCCTGATACTTGGGTAAGACATTATGAATCTTGCGTTGTTGGATATGTGTGCTACAACACCCTTGCACGCGACAAAGGCAGGAAGACACAAAACAGTGCCATCATGAGCACGGATAAATACGGCGAAGAGACAACTGAAATGTATGCTAACATAATAGACATTGTTCAGTTGCAGTATATCTCCAGTTTCGAGGTTCATCGGTGTGTGGTTCTGTTGTGCTGTCGTTGGTATAACCTGTTTTCCAGGATCGCAAAACCCAGAGCTGATGATTATTCCAAATCCATCAATGTCAAGGCGGCGTACCAGACCGACGAGCCTTTTATTTTGGCAAATCAAGCAACACAGATATTTTTCTTGGAAGACACATATGCACGTAGCGATGACTGGAGAGTATTGCAAAGGTTTGAGCAGAGGAATTCGTTTAATGAAGTTGCACAATAAGATGATGCTTACACTGCTCCTGATGTAGAAGATTCCACAGATATTCCTAATATCTTTGAGAACCATCACGTCAATGACGCTGCCGAAAAGATTGCCTGTCGGGCTGTGGACATACGAGAGTTGATCAATAAGACACCAATGTTCGAGGACATTGAGGATGAAGAAGAAGATGACACTGGGGGGAATTACGATTCAGACTGATACACATGGCGAAGATGTTGACGCTGCTGCTGCAGATGATGATTAGATTGCTTTTGTTGTATTTGCCTGTCAGAAGACGACTTTGTATCTACTATGTGAAATTGTGTTTGCTATGACAACTGAAACCTAATGAAGTTGTTGTTTAGTATTTTGCTATGAGAACATCACTTATTATGTATGTTAATTTGTTTTTGGTGATTGTATGACGTCTAAAACATGATGACATTGTTGTTTAGTTGTACTCATATTTGGTTGTGAAACTTGTATTTGATGACATAGTTTGTTGTTGGACTGCAATTTGCTCTACGTCTTCGAATGGGAACGAAGCTGACCCGACAGAGCCTCTGCTAATTTATTTATTTATTAGCAAAAGGGCCTCTGCTATTTATTTATTTATGAGCAAAAGGGGATACCCCCCGATTTCCGTTAATAGAAATCATTAGATGTTCACAACACTACGCCCAGCCTGCTAAACATGTTTCATTCATTACTAGTTTTAGCAAAGTTCTCATGTCATAGCCACTGAATACATCACGAGTGCTACATACACTACAAATAAAGAGACAATCATCCTACAGAGCACATCGATTTTGCCCATTATCTTCACAAGCTCTTTCATCTCCTCATTGCTGTCAAGGCCGTTCAGCAGCTGTTGCTTGGCCATGATCAGAGGAACTGCATCTTTAACCTTCTGCTCTGCATCTTCCTCTTCTGCCGTTCCTTCAGTTACTTGTCCAACACCCCAAGCTGCTGGTATTGGTATTCCTAGGCTAACCAAATAATCAGCGTAGTTCCATTCCCCCACATCAGCAACTTCCCAGAAATACAAATCACACGAATCTTCCCTTTTCTGCACGAATCAAATTGGAAGATCATCAACCAAACTATTAAAAAAATCAGCAACTGAAAGCAGCGGAACAACACTTAAACATATTATTACCCCATGATTCGGGCATTTGTAGAGGACTCGGCCAGGGTTGAGGATTGTGGTTGAGACGCGACGGATGACTCTGTGTGATTTGCAGCAGTGGCACCACACCAACGGTAGCGGGTTGCGATGAGCAACCGGCTGCGGTGCGTGTGCCGGTGGGGGTGTGATGAGACTCACAGGCGATGGTACGGGTGGCGACTTGGTGCATATCTGGTTGTTGCCTGCTGAAGAGCAGGTGGACGAGCCGCAAGTGGACATGGTTGCTGCGGCCAGAGCTTCTGATGCTAGGCAGAGTAAGTAGAGAAGAGGAGAAGCGAATGTTGGATATGTCAGTTTCATTACTTGCAGAGTAGCATAGCACCATATATAGTCATAGTCTAGGTTTGGATTCGAACCAGCTACAGGAGCACGTCTCTCTTTTTTCTAAAACTCAGCAACGTCTCTTTACTGGTACACTAGCTTGTTCTGTACGCCTTCTCAAGTCTTTGATTTTCTTTTTTCTTTTTTTTGCTGGGAAGGAAGGAGGAGAAAATTGAGGGTTCCTGGGACTCGGACCCAAGACCTCTCGGTTGAAAACCAAGGGTGCTAGTCACTTATGTGGCGAACGTTCCCTAGGAGGAGGACGGCAAACGAACGCATTTTTCTCGCAGTTTTAGTTGCGACGCAAGATCAAACGGTCGCAGTTTCGGGGATGTTATCTGGTGAACGAGCCTAGTTTTTCTTTTCTTCCTATATATAAAAAAGTATGCTACTTGGTGTCGGCTTAGTCAACAAACAATTGTGCCAACCTTGACTGTTGGATTGACATTCAACGTCTGTCGTGTTTCTTCAGTCTCTTCTTCGTCCAGCCGCCAAAGCCAAACCAGCGCCGGTGGGACCGCCTGCTCCCGCCTCCCACGGCTGGCTTTGCTGCCGCGCACGCATCGTGGCCACATCGCACCCTAAAACTCTGCGCATCTTCCCCGGCTCCTATTCGTTCCCATCCGAGGCCTCACAATCGTCCTCTGTCTTGGTTCGCTCGCCACGGCGCCGCCCTCCGGTGTTGTCAACATGGTCAACAACCGAGAGGAATAAGGAGATGATTGTAAATGGTGAGGATGACAGTAGGGACCCACCAGGATCATGGCAGTAGGCAAGCAAGTGCCTCCTTTATTACAAGAAAAAAAAGGGTTCCTCCTGATGGTTTCCTGACATCTGGGTCGCACGCCACTGTCAACGTAGTCAATAAGCGAGATAACTACACAAGGAGCGGCAGACACCCGGGATCCAGTAGCGCGCGCAGTATTTTCTTTTTTTCGGGACGGAGAAGGGTATCAACTGGGTTGTGCGGGTGCTGTGGCCCGTCTAGCCCAGGCTTTTATTTCATATGTTTACCACATGACCAGCCCAGTTTTTTTTTCCTTTCTGAAAATGGCTAGCCCAGCTATTTGGTATTTTGCAGAATAACCAACGTAGGCCTACTTGCTTTTCTATGCCCTGCTGGGCCGAAAATCTTTCAAGACGAGGAGGGATGCATTCGGGCTTGCCCAGAAAATGTGCTATAAGTAATAAGAAATGGGCTGTAAAATGAAAAAATACAGCAAATAGGCAATTACTTCCAAAATACTTTTTCTTTAGGATTTTGATATTTTAAATTTCATTGTTTTTGTGCGGGTAAAATTTCATTCGATTTAAATTAAGGTATGTTTAGTTTTTAAATTAATTTGAATCTGGCTAGAAATTTCGGGTTGTATGCTGTTTGAGACAGATTTGGAGGCTGACTTGTGGGTCTAGTAGGTTGACGTGTACGAAAGTCTTTGTCAACTTAGTCCACAAACGAGTCTAGCAGCAGTGACCGTTGGATGTTAATCCAACGGCCGTGCTGCTTCTTCAATATCTGATCTTCTTGCTCCAGCCGCCCAAACCAGCGCCGGTGGGACTGCCTGCTCCCGCCTCCCGTGGCTGGCTGTGCTGCCACACAGACTACACCGCCCCACCCTACTCCATCGCTGGCCAGGCCATTCCTCTACTCACCCACACCTCCTGTTATTTTCCGGCGACGGCAGCCGAACCAGTAAACCCTCGTACTCCCCACCGCGTGGGCAACCACTGCCGAGTCTTCCCCCGCTCCGGGTCGTTCCCTTCCTAGGCCTCACCGTCGTCCACCGCCCTGGTGCTCTCGGCGCGGCGTGGTCAACGTGGTCAACGAACGACATCCATCGGAAGAGGACTGTACATGGAGAGGCTGACAGCTGGGTCCACAGCCGCACGCCGCAAGGAAGTGCCTCCTTATTATGCGCAAAATAATGATTCCTCCACCTGACAGCAGGGACCCACCAGAAGGGCCTCTGTATTTCGCAAAAAAAGTTCCTCCCGCTGACAGCTCGGACCCACCAGCTATATCTTCGCATGCAAGGAAGTGCCTCCTTATTACGCACAAAAAAATGAATACTCCCCCTGCTATCTAGGACCCTCCATAGTTAGAGGCTGACTTGTGAGCCTACTAAGTTGACGCGGATGGAGGGCTTTGTCAACTTAGTCAATATGAACGATTCTAGCACCAGTGACCATACGATGTCCATCCAACGGTCGTAGTGCTTCTTCAACCTCTGGTCTTCTTGCTCCAGCCGCCCAAACCAGCGTCGGTCGTGCCGCCTGCTCCTGCCTCCCGTGGCCGGCTCTGCTGCCGCCCAGGCCTCACTGCCCCACCCTACTCCCATCGCTGGCCTGGCCATCCCTGTACTCACCCAGACCTCCTGTTATTCTCCGGCGACGGCAGCCTCACACAGCAGCCCAACCAGTAAACCCTCTACTCCCCTCCGCGTGGGAAACAACTGCTGAGTCTTCCCCGGCTCTGGGTCATTCCCTTCCTAGGCCTCGCCGTCGTCCACCGCCTTGGTGCTCTCTCCGCGGCGTGGTCAACGTGGTCAAGGAACGACTTACATCGGAAGAGGACTGTACGTGGAGAGGCTAAACAGCTGGGTCCAGGGCCGCAGCAAGGAAGTGCCTCCTTATTACGCGCAAAATAATGATTCCTCCACCTGACAGCGGGGACCTACCGGAAGGGCCGTATTTTGCGGAAAAATGTTTCCCCCTGACAGCTGGGACCCACCAGCTATATCTTCGGACGCAAGGAAGTGCCTCCATATTAGGGGCGAAAAAATTGAATCCTCCCCCTGACAACTCGGACCCACCATCAATAACTTCGAACGCAAGGAAGTGCCTCCTTACCCTCCCTGACAGCCAGACCCCACCTGGTCGAAGCGTACGTAGCGTTGTCATTTTGGTCGCGAACGTGTACGTACATACTGGTCGATCGGTCTCTCTGCAACGATGAACCATGGCCGAGCAAGCAGCAGCACGTGTAGTAGTAGAGCCCCCGACGTAGCAGTTCAGACAGTCCCTTCTAAACTGTGTACATATACGTACAGCCCGATCGCAAAAAATACGGCCACGTACGTACATACGGGCGAGGTCTCGAATGCCTACTCGCGCATATGTACGGCCAGGGCTCGTGTACATGGAGAGGCAGCGGACGGCAGCAACGGCGTCGTGTTCATCGGGAGCCAACCGGCTTGGACGGAATAGCTGAAACGAGGTCTGGCTTACCGCAGAATGGAGGAAACGGCCTTTCTGTTCGACCGCGTACGTTCAAAACGGGGTCCTGTTCATCGGGAAGGATCTGGCGTACCGCAAAACGGAGGAAACGCACTTCTGTTCGAGTGCCTACGATCGAAATGGGGTCCTGTTGATCAGGAGGGGTGTGGCGTACCGCAAAACGAAGGAAACGGACTTGTGTTGGAGCGCTACGGTCGAAACAAGGGTCATGTTCATCGGGAGGGGTGTGGCGTACCACAAAACGGGACTCCACGGGCTACTGTTCATCCACCGTCTACTGCCTCGCTCCAGCCTCCACGGGCTACTGTTCATCCACCGTCGACTTCCTCCTGCCTCCACCAGCTACTGTTCATCGACGGGGGTCCTGTTCATCCAGCCTCCACCAGCTACTGTTCAACCATCCCTCCATGGGGTCCTGTTCATCCAGCCTCCACCGGCTACTGTTCAACCAGCCCTCCACGAGGTCCTGTTCAACCAGCCCTCCACGGGGTCCCTCCACCAGCTACTGTTCATCCACCCCCACCTCCTCGATCGGGGTCATGTTCATCCAGCCGCAACGGCCTCTACTACCACGGGGTCCTATTCATCCAACCCCCACCGGGAACTGTTCATCCAACCCCCACCGGGGACTGTTCATCAAGAGGTAGCTTCGATCGGCTTCAGTTAGCAGCAGTAGCGAAGGAATCACTCGGTTTCAGTTAACAGCCAAGGGATCAATCGGGGTTCAGTAACGTAGCTAGTGCAATCGCTCGGGTTCAGTTAGAGCCCAATGCCTCGCTCGGGTTCAGTTAGAGCCTAATGCCTCGCACACACGCGCGTACGTGTACGAGATAAATGCGCAAACCTCCGTGCATCGCTCGGCCCCGACCACCCACCGTAACCGGGAACTCCTCGAAATTTTCCTCGCCCTCGCTTCTACCATGTTTTTTTCCGTCATGGACGGCCCAAAGAATGTCATGCAGGTGCGTCCCCGGCCCGCCCAGGACAAAAATCCCATTTTCTGTCATGATTTTTTGTCATAGAAGTAGGAGCCCACCACATCTATGATGATACCGGGTTTTGTCACAATTATCATCATAGAAGTGTCATAAGCATGACAGGAAAAAAATTCGTTCGGGCCAAAATGTCACGGATGTGTCTTTTTTTGTAGTGGACCCACCAGGTGGCCACAAGCCTGGGGGCACGCCCTACCCCCCAGGGCGCGCCTCCCAAGCTTGTGGGCCCCCTGCCCAGCCCCCGGTGACCATCTTCTGCTATATGGATGGTTTTGACCTAGAAAAAATCATAAGGAAGCTTTCGGGACGAAGCCCCGCTGTCTCGAGGCGGAACCTGGGTAGGAGCAATCTAGGGCTCCGGCAGAGCGATTCTACCGGGGAAACTTCCCTCCGGGAGCGGGAAATCGAAACCATCGTCTTCTCCAACGATCCTCTCATCGTGGGAGGGTCAATCTTTATCAACATCTTCACCACCACCATCTCCTCTCAAACCCTAGTTCATCTCTTGTATTCAATCTTTGCCTCAAAACCTCAGATTGGTACCTGTGGGTTGCTAGTAGTGTTGATAACTCTTCGTAATTGATGCTAGTTGGTTTATTTGGTGGAAGATCATATGTTCAGATCCTTAATGATATTCAATACCCCTCTGATCTTGAACATGAGCATGCTTTGTGAGTAGTTACGTTTGTTCCTGAGGACATGGGAGAAGTCTTGTTATAAGTAATCATGTGAATTTCGTATTTGTTCGATATTTTGATGAGATGTATGTTATCTTTCCTCTAGTGGTGTTATGTGAACAGCGACTACATAACACTTCACCAAGATTTGGGCCTAGGGGAATGCATTGGGAAGTAATAAGTAGATGATGGGTTGCTAGAGTGATAGAAACTTAAACCCTAGTTTATGCGTTGCTTCGTAAGGGGCTAATTTGGATCCACATGTTTCATCCTATGGTTAGATTTATCTTAATTCTTCTTTCGTAGTTGCGGATGCTTGTGCTACTTCTTGAGCTTGCGTTGATTTTTTCCTTGAAGAGGAAAGGGTGATGCAGCAAAGTAGAGATAAGTATTTCCCTCAGTTAAGAACCAAGGTATCAACCCAGTAGGAGGAACACACAAGTCCCCAATAGATGCACCTGCACAAACTAACAAATACTTGCACACAACGCGAAAAAGGGGTTGTCAATCCCTTCACGGTCACTAGCAAGAGTGAGATCTAATAGAGATTGATATAAAACAAAAATAAAACGTGCTAAATAAGATAAAGATAAAAAAATTGCAGCAAGGTATTTTTGTATTTTTGGTTTTATAGATCTGAAAATAATATGATAGAAAATAGACCCGGGGGCCATAGGTTTCACTAGAGGCTTCTCTCTTTAAAGAACACATACGGTGGGTAAACAAATTACTGTTGAGCAATTGATAGAAAAGCGCATAGTTATCACGATATCCAAGGCAATGATCATGAATATAGGCATCATGTCCGTGACAAGTAGACCGACTCCTGCCTGCATCTACTACTATTACTCCACACATCGACCGCTATCCAGCATGCATCTAGTGTATTAAGTTAACAAGAACGGAGTAACGCCTTAAGCAAGATGACATGATGTAGAGGGATAGATCCAAGCAATATGGTAAAAACCACATCTTTTTATCCTTAATGGCAACAATACAAATACGTGCCTCGCTACCCCTACAGTCACTGGGTGAGGACACCGCAAGATTGAACCCAAAACAAAGCACGTCTCCCATTGCAAGATAGATCAATATAGTTGGCCAAACCAAATCAATAGATCAGAGAGAAATACAAAGCTATCTTAATCATGCATAAAAGAGTTCAGAGAAGACTCAAATAATATTCATAGATAATCTAATCATAAACCCACAATTCATCGGAACTCAACAAACACACCACAAAAGAAGATTACATCGGATAGAACTCCTAAGAACATCGAGGAGAACATTGTATTGAAGATCAAAGAGAGAGAAGAAGCCATCTAGCTACTAGCTATGGACCCGTAGGTCTGTGGTAAACTACTCACACATCATCGGAAGGGCAGCAAGGTTGGTGTAGAGGCCCTCTGTGATCGAATTCCCCTCCAGCAGAGTGTCGGAAAAGGCCCCAAGATGGGATCTCACAAGAACAGAAGCTTGCGACCGCGGAAAAGTATTTTTGGTGTGCCCTCTGGTATACGGGGAATATTTGGGTATTTATGGAGCTGGAATTAGGGTTAGGGAGGTCCTGAGGGGCCCACAAGCCTGGGGGGCGCCCCCCTGGGGCGCGCCTCTAGGGCTTGTGGCCCTCTCGTGGCTCCTCTGGCCTCCTCCCGAAGCTTCGTGGTTGTCTTCTGGTCCAAGAAAAATTCTCAAAAAGTTTCGTTCCGTTTGGTATTGATTTTTCTATAAAAGACAAAAACAAGGAAAAAACAGCAACTGGCACTGGGCACTAGGTTAGTCCCAAAAAATGATATAAAATAGCATATTAATGCATATAAAATATCCAAGATGGATAATATAATAGCATGGAACAATCAAAAATTATAGATACATTGGAGACGTATCAAGCATCCCCAAGCTTAATTCCTGCTCGTCCTCGAGTAGGTAAATGATAAAAACAGAATTTTTGATGTGGAATGCTACCTAACATGTTTATCAAGTAATCTTTCTTATTGTGGCATATGAATATTCAGATCCATAAGATTCAAAACAAAACTTTAATATTGACATAAAAACAATAATACTTCAAGCATATTAATAAAGCAATCATGTCTTCTCAAAATATCATGGCTAAATAAAGTTATCCCTACAAAATCATATAATTTTGTCATGCTCTATCTTCATCACACAAAGTATTTATCATGCACAACCCCGATGACAAGCCAAGCAATTGTTTCATACTTTTAATGTTCTCAAACTTTTTCGACTTTCACGCAATACATGAGCGTGAGACATGGATATAGCACTATGGGTGGAATAGAATATGATGGTGGAGGTTGTGTGGAGAAGACAAAAAAGGTTAAATTCTCACATTGACGAGGCTAATCAATGGGCTATGGAGATGCCCATCAATTGATGTCAATGCAAGGAGTAGGGATTGCCATGCAACGGATGCACTAGAGCTATAAGTGTATGAAAGCTCAAAAAAAACTAAGTGGGTGTGCATCCAACTCGCTTGCTCACGAAGACCTAGGGCAATTTGAGGAAGCCCATCATTGGAATATACAAGCCAAGTTCTATAATGACAAATTCCCACTTGTAATATATGAAAGTGACAAAATAGGAGACTCTCTATATGAAGAACATGGTGCAACTTTGAAGCGCAAGTGTGGAAAAGGATAGTAACATTGTCCCTTCTCTCTTTTTCTCTCATTTTTTTTTCTTCTTTTTTTCTCTTTCTCTTTTTTTCTTTTTTATTTTTTTCTTTTTTTTCTTTTTGGGCTCTTTGGCCTCTTTTTTTTATTTTAAGTCTGGAGTCTCATCCTGACTTGTGGGGGAATCATAGTCTCCATCATCCTTTCCTCACATGGGACAATGCTCTAATAATGATGATCATCACACTTTTATTTACTTACAACACAAGAATTATAACTTGATACTAGAACAAAAATATGACTCTATATGAATGCCTCCGGCGGTGTACCGGGATGTGCAATGATCTAGCGTGACATGTATAAAAAAATATGAACAGTGGCCAAGCCACAAATACTATGCCAACTATATGATCATGCAAAGCAATATGACAATGATGGTGTGTGTCATAATAAATGGAATGGTGGAAGTTGCATGGCAATATATCTCGGAATGGCTATGGAAATGCCATAATAGGTAGGTATGGTGGCTGTTTTGAGGAAGATATAAGGTGGCTTATGTGTGAAAGAGCGTATCATATCACGAGGTTTGGATGCACCGGTGAAGTTTGCACAAACTGTCAAGGTGAGAAAGGGCAATGCACGGTACCGAAGAGGCTAGCAATGATGGAAGGGTGAGAGTGCGTATAATCCATGGGCTCAACATTAGTCACAAATAACTCACATACTTTTTGCAAAAATTTATTAGCCCTCGAAACAAAGTACTAATACGCATGCTCCTAGGGGGATAGATTGGTAGGAAAAGACCATCGCTCGTCCCTAACCGCCACTCATAAGGAAGATAATCAAAAATAAATCATGCTCTAACTTCACCGCATAACAAGAGACCATACGTGCATGCTTCGGGAATCACAAACCTTAACACAAGTATTTTTACTAATCCACAATTACCGACTAGCATGACTCTAATATTACCATCTTCATATCTCAAAACAAATGCAAGCAATCAAACTTCTCATATATTCAATGATCTTCATGAAAAAATTTATTATATCCCTCTTGAATACCCATCATATTAGGACCAAATTCATAACCTAAGCAAATTGCCATACTATTTTTAAGACTCTCAAAATAATATAAGTGAAGCATGAGAGTTCATCAATTTCTTCAAAATAAAACCATCGCCATGCTCTAAAAAGATATAAGTAAAGCACTAGAGCCACTACCTAGCTCAAAAGATATAAGTGAAGCACATAGAGTATTCTAATAAATTCATGATTAATGTGTGTCCCTCTCAAAAGGTGTGTACAGCAGGGATGATTGTGGCAAACTAAAAAGCAAAGACTCATATAATACAAGACGCTCCAAGCAAAACACATATCATGTGGTGAATAAAAATATAGCCTCAAGTAATTTTACCGATGGATTGAAGACAAAAGAGGGGATGCCATCTGGGTCATCCCCAAGCTTAGATGCTTGGTTGTCCTTGAATATTACCTTGGGGTGCCTTGTCCATCCCCAAGCTTAGGCTCTTACCACTCCTTGTTCCATAGTCCATCAAAACTTCACCCAAAACTTGAAAACTTCACAACAAAAAACTCGTGAGATCCGTTAGTATGATAAAACAAATCTCCACTTTTAGGTACTGTTGTGAACTCATTCCAATTTTATATTTCCATTATATCTAATGTATTATAACTTCTCCATGGCTAATACACCCCTATACTACCCATAGATTCATCAAAATAAGCAAACAACACATCAAAAATAGAATCTGTCAAAATCAGAACATTCTGTAAAGACCAGAATTATAGTCATACTTATGTAACTCCAAAAATTCTGAAAAAAATTAGGAAAGCATAGGCAATTCATATATCGATCTTGTGTAAAAAAATTCAGAGTTTTTACACGTTGCAGTGAATTTTAACAATTCTGCTACTGAACGCAAAAGTTTCTGTTTTTCAGCAAAATCAAATAACCGATATACCAAAGCATCCCAAAGGTCTTGCTTGGCTCAAACACTAATTAAAACACTAAAGCACAATTATTACAGAAGTAATATTGCATATTTATTTAAGAACAGAAGCAAAAAGAAAAAACGCAAAATAAAATTGGGTTGCCTCCCAACAAGCGCTATTGTTTAACGCCCCTAGCTAGGCATAATGCATAGATCTAGGTATTGTCATCTTTGGCATTTAATCCATAAGTAGCCCTAATAATAGATTAATATGGCGACTTAATTTTATTTCTTGGAAATTGTTCCATGCCCTTCCTTAACAGAAATTGAAATCTAATGTTTCCTTCTTTCATATCAATAATTGCACCAATCGTTCTAAGGAAAGGTCTACCAAGAATAATAGGGCGTGTAGGATTGCAATCTATATCAAGCACAATAAAATCTACAGGCACATAATTCCTATTTGCAACAATAAGAACATCATTAATTCTTCCCATAGGTTTCTTAATAGTAGAATCCGCTAGATGCAAATTCAAAGAACAATCATCAAGTTTATGGAAACCTAAAGTTTCCATAAAGTTTTTGGAATAGTGGAAACGCTAGCACCCAAATCACACAAAGCATAGCACTCATAATATTTAATCTTAATCTTAATAGTAGGTTCCCATTCATCACAAAGCTTTCTAGGGATTGAAACTTCCAATTCAATTTTTTCTTCAAAAGATTTCATCATAGCATCAACAATATGTTTAGTAAAAGCCTTATTTTGATTATAAGCATGAGGTGAATTGAGCATGGATTGCAACAAGGAAATACAATCTATCAAAGAACAATTATCATTATTAAAGTCCTTGAAATCCAAAGGAGTGGGTTCATCACTAATTAAAGTTTTGACCTCGCCAATCCCACTTTTATCAATTTTTTCATTAAGATCTTCACCTTCCAAATTATTGGGACGCCTTCTAGCTAAAGTTGACTCATCTCTAGTCCCTTATTTATCAAGTTTTATATTAGCAAACAAAGATTCAATAGGAGTCACACCAATCACTTTAAAATCTTCATCATTATTATCGCAAAAACCAGAAGAACATGATTTTTCTAGCCATTCTCTCTTAGCACGCATCCTAGTAGTTCTCTCCCTACTTTCATTAATAGAAATTAGAATAGCTTTCAGAGATTCATTAATATCAAGCTTGGGTGGCATAGATCAAATCTTAAAAAATCAATCTCATGAGAAATTCTATCAACGTTTCTAGCCAAATCATCAATCTTAAGCAATTTTTCTTCTACCATAGCATTAAAAATCTTTTGAGAATTAATGAAATCTTTAATATTATTCTCAAGATCAGATGGTATCTTATTATAATTTCCATAAGAATTGTTTTAGCAATTACCATAATTATTAGAGGAATTACTAAGAAACGGCCTAGGATTAAAACTGCCTCTATACCCGTTATTACCAAAATTGTTCCTACCAACAAAATTCACATCCATAGATTCATTATTATTCTCAATCAAAGTGGACAAAGGCATGTCATTAGGATCAATAGGAGCACCCTTGCTAGCAATTAATTTCATAAGTTCATCCATCTTTCCACTCAAAGTATTAATTTCTTCAATCGCATGCACTTTTTTACTAGTAGAAGATCTTTCGGTGTGCCATTGAGAGTAATTTGCCATAATATTACCTAGGAGTTTAGTAGCTTCTACTAATGTGATTTCCATAAAAGTACCTCCCGCGGCGGAATCAAAAAGATTTCTTGACCCAAAATTCAATCCAGCATAAAAAAATTGTATGATCATCCATAAACTTAAACCATGAGTAGGGCAATTTCTTATCATCAATTTCATCCTCTCCCAAGATTGTGCAACATGTTCATGATCAAGTTGCTTAAAATTCATTATATCGTTCGTAAGGTAGATGATCTTAGCGGGAGGAAAATACTTGGAAAATAAAGCATCTTTACACTTATTCCATGAATCAACACTATTTTTAGGCAAAGATGAAACCAAGTTTTTGCACGATCTCGTAGTGAGAACGGAAATAACTTTAATTTAACAATGTTGTTATCCACATCATTTTTCTTTTGCATATCACACAACTCAACGAAAGTATTTAGATGGGATGCAGCATCTTCATTAGGACTACCAGAAAATTGTTCTTTCATAACAAGATTCAACAAAGCGGCATTAATTTCATAAGATTCCGCACTAGTGGCGGGAGCAATCAGAGTACTAATAAAATCATTGTTATTAGCATTGGAAAAATCACACAACTTGGTATTTTCTTCAGACATCATGACAAAGCAAGCAATCTAGCACACAAGCAAACGGAAAGACGAAATGAAAGAAGGCGAATAAAAAGGAAAATATTTTTGTGTTTTTCTGAAAAAGTTTTAGTAGTGGGGGAGAGAAAAACAAGAGGCAAATGGCAAATAATGTAAGTGCAAGAGATGAGAGGTTATGATAGGTACTTAGTAGGCTTGATGTAGATCCTCCCTGGCAACAGCGCCAGAAATTCTTCCTGCTACTTCTTGAGCTTGCGTTGATTTTTCCCTTGAAGAGGAAAGGGTGATGCAGCAAAGTAGAGATAAGTATTTCCCTCAGTTAAGAACCAATGTATCAATCCAGTAGGAGGAACACACAAGTCCCCAATGGATGCACCTGCACAAACTAACAAATACTTGCACACAACGCGAAAAAGGGGTTGTCAATCCCTTCACAGTCACTAGCAAGAGTGAGATCTAATAGAGATTGATATAAAAGATAAATAAAATGTGCTAAATAAGATAAAGATAAATAAATTATAGCAAGGTATTTTTGTATTTTTGGTTTTATAGATCTAAAAATAATATGATAGAAAATAGACCCGGGGGCCATAGGTTTCACTAGAGGCTTCTCTCTTGAAAGAACGCATACGGTGGGTAAACAAATTACTGTTGAGCAAGTGATAGAAAAGCGCATAGTTATGACGATATCCAAGGCAATGATCATGAATATAGGCATCACGTCTGTGACAACTAGACTGACTCCTACCTGCATCTACTACTATTACTCCACACATCGACCGCTATCCAGCATGCATCTAGTGTATTAAGTTAACAAGAACGGAGTAACGCCTTAAGCAAGATGACATGATGTAGAGGGATAGATCCAAGCAATATGGTAAAAAACACATCTTTTTATCCTTAATGGCAACAATACAAATACATGCCTCGCTACCCCTACTGTCACTAGGTGAGGACACCGCAAGATTGAACCCAAAACAAAGCACCTCTCCCATTGCAAGATAGATCAATCTAGTTGGCCAAACCAAATCAATAGATCGGAGAGAAATACAAAGCTATCTTAATCATGCATAAAAGAGTTCAGAGAAGACTCAAATAATATTCATAGATAATCTGATCATAAACCCATAATTCATCGGATCTCAACAAACACACCGCAAAAGAATATTACATCAGATAGAACTCCTAAGAACATCAAGGAGAACATTGTATTGAAGAACAAAGAGAGATAAGAAGCCATCTAGCTACTAGCTGTGGACCCGTAGGTCTGTGGTAAACTACTCACACATCATCGAAAGGGCAGCAAGGTAGGTTTATAGGCCCTCCGTGATCGAATCCTCCTCCGGCAGAGTGTCGGAAAAGGCCCCAAGATGGGATCTCATGGGAACAGAAGCTTGCGGCAGCGGAAAAGTATTTTTGGTGTGCCCTCTAGTATACGAGGAATATTTGGGTATTTATGGAGCTGGAATTAGGGTTAGCGGGGTATCGAGTGGCCCACAAGCCTGGGAGGCGCCCCCCTGGGGCGTGCCTCTATGGCTTGTGGCCCTCTCGTGGCTCCTCTAGCCTCCTCCCGAAGCTTCGTGGTTGTCTTCTGGTCCAAGAAAAATCCTCAAAAAGTTTCGTTCCATTTGGACTCCGTTTGGTATGATTTTCTGTAAAAGACAAAAACAAGGAAAAAATAGCAACTGGCACTGGGCACTAGGTCAATAGGTTAGTCCCAAAAAAAGATATAAAATAGCATATTAATGTATATAAAACATCCAAGATGGATAATATAATAGCATGGAACAATCAAAAATTATAGATACGTTGGAGACGTATCAGCTTGCGAGAGGGGTTAATCATAAGTAGGAGGCTTGTCCAAGTAAGGACAGCACCCAAGCACCGGTTCTCCCACATACCAAATTATCAAAGTAGTGAATGCGAATCATATGAGCATGATGAAAACTAGCTTGACAATAATTCCCATGTGTCCTCGGGAGCGCTTTGCTTTATATAAGAGTTCGTCCAGGCTTATCCTTTGATATAAAAAGGATTGGGCCACCTTGCTCCACCTTTTATACACTTGTTACTTGTTACCCATTACGGTTATCTTACTACCAAACTATCCATTACCGACAATTTCATCGCCTACAAAAAATACCTTGCTGAAAACTGCTTGTCATTTCGTTCTGCTCCTCGTTCGGTTCGACACTCTTACTTATCAAAAGGACTACGATTGATCCCCTATATTTGTGGGTCATCAGTCGGATGGTCATATTTGTCAAATGTGATCAGGTAAGCTGACCACGGATTGAACTTTGAGGCCATGGGCTCCACCGTGTAAATGTCCCAAAGTGCGCGCTTCCTCTCCTTTTTAGGGATGTGGGTAACGTAAATCATGTTTACGTCTTTTACCTCATTGGGAAACTGCTTCTGGTCTCCATTATTTGGTCGCTGAGGTTCATCCTCGTCTTCGCTGTGAGGTTGGGCTTTATTTTGACCCTCCGTCGCCATCTTTCCCGCCTGCTTAAATACCCAGCAATTCCTGTTAGTATGGTTTGCTAGCTTATCCGAGGTGGCATGAATTTGGCATGGTCGATCGAGGATCTTGTCTAGCTGGCTGTGTCCATCTCTGTTCCCTTTAAAGGGCATCCTCTTCTGTCAGGATATAGGTCTGTTGAACCCTGCATTTACTGTGGCATCCTCGATGTCGCTCCTGTCATTTTTATGCATGTGCTTGTTTTTGTTGCGCCTGGGCTTGCCATTGGCGTCGCGAGTCTCTGAGGTGCCAGGCTCGCCATTTGTGAGTACTGTGGGCCAGCCAACTATCTTCTCCCGCGCAAAAGCGGGTCATGAATAAGGTGAGGGCCACCATGGTCCTCGGCTTATCCTGCCCGAGCTGGCGGGCGAGCCACTCATCTCGGATGTTATTCTTGGATGCTGCAATGGCCTCGGCGTCGGGGCAGTCTATAATCTGGTTCTTTTTAGAAAGGAACTGGTTCCAGAATTTCTGAGCTGACTCGCCGGGTTGCTGAATGACGCGGCTGAGGTCGTCGGCGTCCGGAGGTCGGACGTAAGTGCCCTGGAAGTTTGCCTAAAGGCATCCTCAAGTGCTTCCCAGCTCCTGATGGAATGAGAAGGCAGGCTGTTCAGCCAATGCCTCGCCAGCCCCTTTAACTTAAGCGGCAAATATTTGATAGCATGGCTGTGATTGCTTGTATCTGCGTTGGTATTTCCCCGAAGAGGAGAGGATGATGCAGCAAAGCAACGGTAAGTATTTCCCTCAGTTATGAAACCAAGGTTATCAATCCAGTAGGAGAACCAAGCAACACTATGTAAACAACACCTGCACACAAATAACAAATACTTGCAACCCAACGCGTAAGAGGGGTTGTCAATCCCTCCTCAGTATTGAGATAGATAAAATTGTATGAGATTTCATAAATAGATCTGACAAAAACACAAAATAAAATAAAGAAAGAAAAAGTGCAGGAAGGTATTTTTTGGGTTTTTGGAATAATAGATCTGAAAATAATATGATAGGAAATAGACACGGGGGCCATAGATTTCACTGGTGGCTTCTCTCGAGAAAATAGCATACGGTGGGTAAACAAATTACTGTTGGGCAATTGATAGAAAAGCAAATAATCATGACGATATTCAAGGCAATGATCATGTATATAGGCATCACGTCCAAGATTAGTAGACCGACTCCTGCCTGCATCTACTACTATTACTCCACACATTGACTGCTATCCAGCATGCATCTACTGTATTAAGTTCATGGAAAAACAGAGTAATGCAATAAGAATGATGACATGATGTAGACAAGATCTATTCATGTAGGAATAGACCCCATCTTTTTATCCTTAATGGCAATGATACATGCATGTCATGTCACCTTCTATCACTGAGAATAAGCACCGCAAGATCGAACCCATCACAAAGCACCTCTTCTCATTGCAAGCAAAATCAATCTAGTTGGCCAAACCAAACCAAAGTTTCGGAGAAGAAATACGAGGCTATAAAGATCATGCATAAAAGAGTTCAGAGAAGACTCAAATAATAGTCATAGATAGAACTGATCATAAACTCGCAATTCATCGGATCCCAACAAACACACAACAAAAGTCATTATATCAAATAGATCTCCAAGAACATCGAGGAGAACATTGTATTGAAGATCAAAGAGAGAGAAGAAGCCGTCTAGCTACTGCCTACGGACCCGCAGGTCTGTGATAAACTACTCACGCATCATCGGAGGGGCAAGGGTGATGATGAAGAACCCCTCCGTGATCATTGACCCCTCCGGCAGAGTGCCGAAAAAGGCCTCTAGATTGGATCTCGTGGTTCTGGAACTTGCGGTGGTGGAAACTCTGATCTCTCGACTCTCCTAGGGTTTCTGGAATATTTGAGTATTTATAGAGCTGTGAGGCGGTGGAAAAGATCGTCGTGGGCTCCACAAGGCACCAGGACGCATCTGGGGCCTCTAGCGCTCCCTCGTGTCTTGTGGGCCCCACGTGCCTCCTCTCTGGTCCTTCCTTGGCTCCCTGGGTCTCTTCTGGGTAGAAAAAAATCTCCAAAAAGTTTCGTGGCATTTGGGCTTCATTTGATATGGATATTCTGTGAAGTAAAAAAAAAGCAAAAAACAACAACTGGCACTGAGCACTATGTCAATAGGTTAGTCCCAAAAAATGATATAAAGTTGCTAGTAAATGAATGTAAAACATCCAAGATTGATAATATAACAGCATGGAACAATCAAAAATTATAGATACATTGGAGACGTATCAGCATCCCCAAGCTTAATTCCTGCTCGTCCTCGAGTAGGTAAATGATAAAACAGAATTTTTGATGTGGAATGCTGCCTAACATGTTCATCTCATAATCTTTTCTTTTGTAGCATGGACATTTGGACTTTTAGATGATTCAAAGCAATAGTCTATATTTGACATGAAGACATCAATACTCAAGCATATCAACCAGCAACCATGTCTTTCAAAATATCAACACTAAAGAAAGCTATCCCTAGCCCATTATGCTCAATCATTGATCCATTAATGAAACACACTCAAATATTAACTATGCCCAATGCACAAGTATGATAATAGTGTTCCCTAGATGGTGCTTTATAAGAGAAGATGGAGACTCAACAAAAATAAAAATTGCATAAAGTAAATAGATAGGCCCTTCGCAGAGGGAAGAAGAGATTTGTAGAGGTGCCATAGCTCAAAGCTTAAATTGAGAGATAAAATTATTTTGGGTGGCATGCTTTTCCCTTCAATGAAAATGACCGAGAATTCCCAATACTTTCCATGCTAGATAAATCGTAGGCGGTTCCCAAACAGAAAAGAAAGTTTATTCCTTTTTCCACCATTCTTTCACAATCCATGGCTAGCCGTATCCACGGGTGCCTTCCATACCAACACTTTCCAAGGAATTTATTATTTAACAACATAAATAAAAAAATTCATTTTAGGACTGGGCATCCCTATTACCTTGCCACACTCTCGTGCAATGACAAGTGAATAAACACTCATCTTGAGAATAAAATATCTAGCATGGAAAATATTGGCCACCCCCTGCCGCTTCATGGGCGGTACGGGCACACAAAAAGGAAATCCATTTTGAAAATTAGAGTTGGCACATACAAATTTACTTGGAACGGCATGGAAATACCGTATATAGGTAGGTATGGTGGACTCATTTGGCACAACTTGGTTTAAGGGTTTTGGATGCACAAGTAGTATTCCCACTTAGTACAAATGGAGGCTAGCAAATAGATTGAGAAGCGACCAACCAAGAAACGAGAACAATCATAAAAGAGCATTAAACATAACTAACACCGAATAATGCACCACAAGTAGGATGTAATTCCATTGCATAACTATTGACTTCCATGCTTGCATAGGGAATCACAAACCTTAACACCAATATTCTTACTAAAGCATAATTACTCACCAACATGACTCACATATTACTATCATCATATCTCAAAACTATTACACAGAATCAAGTTTTTAATATCCAATGATCTTCATGAAAGTTTTTATTATATCCCTCTTGAATATCTATCACTTTGGGACTAGTTTCATATATTACTATTGCTACTAACAAAGCTCTCAAACAAATATAAGTGAAGAACAAGAGCACATATTTCTTCAAAATAATTTTCATCTCTCAAAATAATATAAGTGAAGCATGAGAGGATATTTCTTTAAAATTTTACTAACTCCAAAAATAATCTAAGTGAAGCATGAGAGCATATTTATTCAAAAAATAAAGCACCACCATGTTAAAAAGATATAAGTGAAGCACTAGAGCAATTCCGTAGCTCAAAAAATTTAAGTGAAACACATAGAGCAATTCTAACAAATCATAGCATCATTATGGCTCTCTCAAATAGGTGTCAAGCAAAGATGATTGTAACAAACTAAAAAGCAAAACAAGCAAAGACTCATATAATATAAGACGCTCCAAGCAAAACTCATGATATGTGACGAATAAAAATATAGCTCCAAGTAAAATTATTGATGGTCGTTAGAAGAAAGAGGGGATGCCTTCTGGGCCATCCCCAAGCTTAGTTGCTTGGTACTCTTTGAATGTTACCTTGGGGTGCCATGGTCATCCCCAAGCTTAGGCTCTTTTCACTCCTTATTCCTTCATCCATCGTGATCTCACCCAAAACTTAAAAACTTCAATCACACAAAACTTAACAAAAACCTTTGTGAGATCCGTTAGTATAAGAAAACCAATCTTTACTTTAAGTACTGTTGCAAACCTATACATATTTTGTTATTGCATTATACCTACTGTATTCTGACTTTACCATGGCTAAAACCCCCCGGTATAGTCCATAGATTCATCAAAATAAGCACACAATGCAACGAAAATAGAATCTGTCAAAAACAGAACAGTCTGTAAAGACTTGAATTTTACTCATACTTTTGTAACTCTAAAAATTCTGAAAAATTGGGACAACAGAGGCCATCCATATATCAATCTTGCGTAAAAACTTCAGAATTTTTCCTCACTCCAGTGATTTTTAACAATTCTTCTACTGGACGTAAAAGTTTCTGTTTTCCAACAAGATCAAATCAACTATCACCCAAAGCCATCCTAAAGGCATTACTTGGCACAAACACTAATTAAAACATGAAAAAAAACACAATCATAACAGAGGCATAATTGTGTGAACACCCAAAAACAGAAAGAAAAAGGCAAAAATAAATTTTATTCATTGGGTTGCCTCCCAACAAGCAATATGATTTTATGCCCCTAGCTAGGCATAATGCATAGATTCAAGTATTGTCATCTTTAGTTTTTGCAACCTTTATAAGTGTTTTCTGAAATCCGGGAGGCTCCTTACGTTTCCCATTATTCTTGGAAAATGAGACCATTTTGAGATCTAAAATATCCAACCGCTTATTAACAAGGTAATCAAAGTATTCATGCGATTGAGGTTTCCACTAATATTTTTGAGAGGTTTTTTTTACCAGAGAACAGTAGGGGAAGACCACTACTGCAGATCATTTTCTATTAAATATGTAAAAATAACTTTACATACAAGTATTAATAGGACAAAAAAAGGAAAAATACAAAATGAGAAAAACTTAGATACAATCTAGCCATGATAACATGCCCTCTTTGATGCTAGGTTTTGCCCTGATAGTAGTATCATAGAAAGTGGTAGTAAAGTCCATCTTGCATTGATTGATGGAGCAATCAATGTTATCAAATATTTTGCCATTTCTTTGATTCCATATACTCCAGCAGCCAATGGTCATGATCTCCATGAAGAAGTCCAATCTATATATGTGCTTAGCATCAATGATCATGTTGTGAATGCTATTATCTATGTTGAATTCCATGTTGATGCTCCACCAAAACCCTTGACTGAAAGGACATGAGAAGAAAAGGTGCATACGATCTTCAATAGGTTGATCACCACATAATGAGCATGTATTACATTCAGGAGGGATTTGTCTTCTTATGAGTAAGTCACATGTATTAATTCTATCTTGAAGCATAAGCCAGATAAAGAACTTGTGTTTGGGCATACAACAACTCTTCCATATCCATTGGAGGGGTTTAGGTGCTTGATCATCTCCCATCAAGAAGTTATATACTTTCTTGGTATTGTATGTATTGTTGCCCCAATTGAGTTTCCATATGTCCTATTGATCAGAATCTCTAATGCTAATCAGAGATGAAGACAGTTGATGCAGTTGCTGATGAGCAATTAGAGACAAGGGTAATTGGAACATGGAGTAGTATGATTCCAATTTTTTTGCCTTTTGGATTGAGATCTTGTTGTCCAGAGCAAAAGTATGCAGTTCTGGGAATTTGTCTACAGCGTAGCTATTATTCCATAAGTCCTCCCATAATAGAGCTGTATTACCTCTGGATATGATGCAGGTGGTCATGTTCTTGTATATATCATGCAGACTTAGTATATAGCTCCACCAGAAGGATCCTTTCATTTTGTTTGCATGAGGCACTTCATTGTTTGAGTAATAGGCCTGCCAGATGAGATTGACCCAAGGCACATTTGCTTGATTATAGAATTTGTGTAATTGTTTGACTAGCAGTGCAATATTTTGAATTTTCAGATTAAGAACACCAAGTCCTCCCTGGTTCTTTGGCCTACAAATCATGCTCCAGCTTGCAAGATAGTTGCCTTTTATCTCAATGTCATTCATATGCCATAAGAATTTTCTGCTTGATTTGTTAACATGATCCAAAACAGTTATATGCATTTTGAAAGTGCACATGGCAAAAATGGGCATAGCTGCAATAACAGAATTGACATATGTAAGCCTGCTTGCATAGTTCATGAAATTAGCAACACCAGATAATTTTATGTCAATCTTTGCAACAACAGGAATGAGGTCTTGGACAGATGGTTTAGTGGTGCCTAGGGGAAGTCCAAGGTATGTGAATGGCAGAGCTTCAACTTTACATCCAAAATTTGTAGCCAGTATATTCATATGCTCAGTGCTGACAATGATTGGTACTATTGATGATTTGTTGAAATTGACTTGGAGTCCTGTGGAGTTGCTAAACATATGCAAGAGAGTTTTAAGATGCATCACTTGATTTAAGTCTGCGGGCATGATTAGAAGAGTGTCATCTGCATATTGGATGATAGGGTATTGTTATCCATAACTATTATCCACTGGTAGGGATAGTTCACCTTTTAGCCAGGCAGCATTAATGATGGATTGTAAGAGATCATTAGCAATGACATATAACAAAGGGAATAGTGGATCACCCTGTCTAACCCCACATTTGCATTGGATGACTTTACTAGCAACACCATTAAGTAGAACAGATGTGGATGCAGAGTGAAGTATTCTGGATACCCAGTTAATCCATCTTGGACCAATCATTTTGCTTTCAACATTTCCAAAATAGCAGAGTACTCAATTTTATCAAATGCTTTCTCAAAATCCAGTTTAATAATAAAGATTGGCTTTTTTGATTTGTGGCATAGATGCAAGTATTCAAAAGCATAACCTAGACAATCTTGAATGTTCGTGCACTTGGTAAAACCATATTGATTCTGATGCAGTATTTGATACGTCTCCAACGTATCTATAATTTTTTATTGTTCCATGCTGTTATATTATCATTCTTGGATGTTTTACAATCATTTTATAGCAACCTTATATCATTTTTTGGGACTAACCTATTGACATAGTGCCCAGCGCCAATTGTTGTTTTTTGCTTGTTTTTTACTTTGCAGAATATCAGTACCAAACGGAGTCCAAACGCAGCGAAACTTTTTGGAGAATTTTTCTAGACCAGAAAACACCTGTTGGGCCAAAGAAGTACCAGAGGGGGGCTCCGAGGGAGCACAACCCACCTGGGGGCCCAGGCGCGCCCTGGTGGGTTGTGCCCACCTCGGCCGCCTCCCGCACCGCCTCTTTGCTCTATAAATACCCCAATATTCCAAAAACCCTAGGGGAGTCAACGAAACACAATTCCAGCCGCCGCAAGTTCCAGAAACACCAGATCCAATCTAGACACCATCACGGAGGGGTTCATCGTCCTCATTGGTGCCTCTCCGATGATGCGTGAGTAGTTCATTGTAGACCTACGGGTCCATAGTTAGTAGCTAGATAGCTTCCTCTCTCTCTCTCTCTCTTTTGACCTTCAATACAATGGTCTCTTGGAGATCAATTTGATGTAACTCTTTTTGCGGTGTGTTTGTTGGGATCCGATGAACTTTGAGTTTATGATCAGATCTTTTTATCCATGAAAGTTATTTGAGTTTCTTTGATCTCTTATATGCATGATTACTTATAGCCTCGCATTTCTTCTTCGAATCTTTGGTTTAGTTAGGCCAACTAGATCGATTTTTTTGCCATGGGAAGAGGTGCTTTGTGATGGGTTCGATCGTGCGGTGTTCTTTCACAGTGACAGAAGGGGCAGCAAGACACGTATTGATCATTGCTATTAAGGATAACAAGATGGGGTCTATTCCTACATGAATAGATCTTGTCTACATCATGTCATCGTTCTTATTGCATTACTCCGTTTCTCCATGAACTTAATACACTAGATGCATGCTGGATAGTGGTCGATGTGTGGAGTAATAGTAGTAGATGTAGGCAGGAGTCGGTCTACTAATCTTGGACGTGATGCCTATATAATGATCATTGCCTGGATATCGTCATAATTATTTGAAGTTCTATCAATTGCCCAACAGTAATTTGTTTACCCACCGTATGCTATTTTCTCGAGAGAAGCCACTAGTGAAATCTACGGCCCCCGGGTCTATTTTCTCATCATATATCATCAGATCTATATTGCTATTTGCCTTTTTATTTATTTGCATCTTTTATTTTCAGATCTATATTATCAAAAACCCAAAAATACCTCGCTGAATTTTATTTGCTTTTATTTTATTTGCATCTACCAATCTATCACTTTACCAATATTTTACCCGAGAGGGATTGACAACCCCTCTTTTGCGTCGGGTTGCAAGTATTTTTTCTTTGTGTTCAGGTACCGTTTACATAGTGTTGCTTGGTTCTCCTACTGGTTCGATAACCTTGGTTTCATAACTGAGGGAAATACTTACCTTCGCTGTACTGCATCATCCCTTACTCCTTGGGGAAAATATTGATGCAGATACAATACAAGAAAGGATCATCAAAGGGAATTTCTGGCGCCGTTGCTGAGGAGACATCATCAACATCTATCAGGTTCCTAATCACAAATCTCATCTCCTTGCAATTTACATTATTTGCCATTTGCCTCTCGTTTTCATCTCCCCCACTTCACAAAAATTCGTCGTTTTATTCGCCATCTTTTTCCCGTTCGCCGTTTTTTTTCCGTCAGATTTGTTTTTGTGTGCAATTTTGGTTGTTACTTTTTGTTGCTATGGATAGTTCTTCCTCTATTATGTGCACTCCCGAGAATGAGGTTCTTAATTTTAAACAAAGGGGAGGGGAGAATCTAAAAGATGTCTGGTATAGGATTTGCAATGCTCATAATAGATCTGTTCGTAAACAATCTACCGTTGTTCTTCTTCGTTGTCTTTATGTGGGCATCACTACTTGGTATAGATTTGTTCTGGATACGATTACTGGTGGAAATTTGTTGATGTGTCCTTTTTTAGATGCTTTTAATGCTATGGGAAATCTAGTGGGTTCACCACCTCTTATGATTAATGAAACAACTTTAACTCTCGAGCATGTTATGGGAAGGCTAGATGCTATTGAAAAGAAAATGGTTACTGAAGAAAACATTGAAAAATTAGATAAAAGAATGCACAATCTTGCTAATAGAATTGGGTCAAAAGCAGGAGATGCTCTTAAAGTACTAAAAGAAAAAGAACATGCATTCAACGAGAGAATAGAGGAGAGCCCCGCTAGAATTGATAAGTTGGAAGAAATTTTTAGTAATCTGAGCATGGCTTTCGCTTCCGCGAAAACTATTGAAAAACTCCCATAAAAATTGGCAAGATCGCTCAAGTCACTAAGAACAAGGGTGCAACTTCTAGTAATAATAATAAAGAAGATCTTAAAATGATTAGTATTCACCCCGATTTTATTGAAGTGATAAGAGACCCTACTTGCAAGAATGAATTTTTCAATCTTGTCCCTAGAAGTATTGTTATTGAAAATGTGTATGCTAAATCTTTGAAGAGTTCCAAGTGTTTGATTGAAGAGTTGGAAACTAAAGATGACAATACTTGAAACCTTGTTTATGCCTAGCTAGGGGCGTAAAACGATAGCGCTTGTTGGGAGGCAACCCAATGAATAAAATTTATTTTTTACGTTTTTTCTTTATGTTCTTGAGTGTTTGCAAAATTATGCTACTGTTATGATTTTTTTTTATGTTTTATTTAGTGTTTGTGCCAAGCTAAACCTTTGGGATCATGTTGGGTGATAGTTGATTTGATCTTGTTGAAAAACAGAAAAATTTTCATCGAGTAACAGATTTGTTTAAAATCACAGAAGCGACAAAAAATTCTGAATTTGTTACACAAGATTTATATACAAATTTTCCACGTTGTACTAATTTTTCAGAATTTTTGGAGTTACATAAATATGAGCAAAATTTGCGTCTTTACAGACTATTCTGTTTTTGACAGATTCTGTTTTCTTTGCATTGTGTGCTTATTTTGATGAATCTATGGACTTTATCGGGGGGTATAAGCCATAGCAAAGTTAGAATACAGTAGATATAATGCAAAAATAAAATATGAATGGGTTTGCAACAGTACCTAAAGTAAAGATTGGTTTTCTTATACTAACGGATCTCACGAAGGTTTTGTTAAGTTTTGTGTGATTGAAGTTTTCAAGTTTTGGGTGAGATCACGATGGATGAAGGAATAAGGAGAAGCAAGAGCCTAAGATTGGGGATGCCCCATGGCACCCCAAGATAATATTCAAGGATGAACAAGCAACTAAGCTTGGGGATGCTCCGAGTGGCATCCCCTCTTTCTTCTAAAGACCATTGGTATTTTACTTGGAGCTATATTTTTATTCGTCACATATCATGAGTTTTGCTTGGAGCGTCTTGTATTATATGAGTCTTTGCTTGTTTTGATTTTTGTTTTGTGTCAAGTATCCTTGCTAAAAACACCTATTTGATAGAGCCAAAATAATGCTGTGATTTGTTAGAATTGCTCTTTATGCTTCACTTAAATTCTTTGAGCTATGGAATTGCTCTAGTGCTTCACTTATATCTTTTTTAGCACGGTGTGCTTTAACACTTCTGAAGAAATGCTCTCATGCTTCACTTAGATTTATTTGAGAGTTAGTAACTTTGAAGAAATTCTCTCATGCTTCACTTATATTATTTTGAGAGATGAAAATCTTTATGCTCATGTTCTTCACTTAAATTAGTTTGAGCTTATCAAAAGCAACATATGAAACTAGTCCCAAAGTGATAGATATTCAAGAGGGATATAATAAAAACTTTCATGAAGATCATTGGACAAAATAAACTTGATTCTTTGTAATAGTTTTGAGATATGATGATAGTGATATGTGAGTCATGTTGATGAGTAATTATGCTTTAGTAAGAATATTGGTGTTAAGGTTTGTGATTCCCTATGCAAGCACAGAAGTCAATAGTTATGCAATGAAATTACATCCTACTTGTGGTGCATTATTCGGTGTTAGTTATGCTCAATGCTCGCTTATGTGATTTTTTGTTTCTTTTTGCTAGCCTTCACTTGTACTAAGTAGAAATACTACTTGTGGATCAAAATCCTTAAAACCCAGTTTTGCCATATGAGTCCACCATACCTACCTATATGCGGTATTTCCGTGCCGTTCTAAGCAAATTTGTATGTGCCATCTATAATTTTCAAAATAAATTTCTTTTTTGTGTGCTCGTACCGCTCATGAAGCGGCAGGGGGTGGCCAATATTTTCCATGCTAGATGTGTTATTCTCAAGATGAGTGTTTATTCACTTGTCATTGCACGAGAGTACGGCAAAGGTATTAGGGATGCCCAGTCCCGAAATGAAAAATGAATTTACTTTATGTTGTCAAATAATAAATTCCTTGGAAAGTGTTGGTATGGAGGGCACACGTGAATACGGCTAGCCATGGATTATGAAAGAATGGTGGAAAAAGGAATAAACTTTATTTTCTGTTAGGGAAACACCTATGATATATCTAGCATGGAAAGTGTTGGGAATTACTCAGTCGTTTTCGTTAACGGGAAAAGTATGCCACCCAAAATGTTTGTATCTCTCTTTTTCGCTTTGAGCTCTGGCACCTCTACAAATCCCTACTTCCCTCTGCAAAGGGCCATTCTATTTACTATATGCAATTTTTATTTTCATTGAGTCTCCATCTTCTCTTATAAAGCACCAACTAAGGGGCACTATGATCGTACTTGAGCATTGGATATAGCTAATATGCGAGTGTGTTTCATGAATGGATCAATGATTGAGCATGATGGGCTAGGGATAATTTGCTTTAGTGTTGATATTTTGAAAGACATGGTTGCTTGTTGATATGCATGAGTATTGAAATCTTCATGTCAAAACTAGACTATTACCTTGAACCATATAAGAGTCCATATGTCCATGCTACAAAAGAAAAGAATGTGATGAACATGATAGGCAGCATTCCACATCAAAAATTCTGTTTTTATCATTTACCTACTTGAGGACGAGCAGGAATTAAGCTTGGGATCCTGATACGTCTCCAACGTATCTATAATTTTTTATTGTTCCATGCTGTTATATTATCATTCTTGGATGTTTTACAATCATTTTATAGCAACTTTATATCATTTTTTGGGACTAACCTATTGACATAGTGCCCAGTGCCAGTTGTTGTTTTTTGCTTTTTTTTTACTTCGCAGAATATCAGAGTTCAAACGCAGCGAAACTTTTTGGAGAATTTTTCTGGACCAGAAGACACCTGTTGGGCCAAAGAAGTACCAGAGGGGGGCTCCGAGGGGAGCACAACCCACCTGGGTGCGCCTGGGGGCCCAGGCACGCCTTGGTGGGTTGTGCCCACCTCGGCCTCCTCCCGCACCGCCTCTTTGCTCTATAAAAACAACAATATTCCAAAAACCCTAGGGGAGTCGACGAAACACAATTCTAGCCGCCGCAAGTTCTGGAAACACTAGATCCAATCTAGACACCATCACGGAGGGGTTCATCATCCTCATTGGTGCTTCTCCGATGATGCGTGAGTAGTTCATTGTAGACCTACGGGTCCGTAGTTAGTAGCTAGATGGCTTCCTCTCTCTCTCTTTTGATTCTCAATACAGTGGTCTCTTGGAGATCTATTTGATGTAAATCTTTTTGCGGTGTGTTTGTTGGGATCCGATGAACTTTGAGTTTATGATCAGATCTTTTTATCCATGAAAGTTATTTGAGTTTCTTTGATCTCTTATATGCATGATTACTTATAGCCTCGTATTTCTTCTTCGAATCTTTGGTTTAGTTAGGCCGACTAGATCAATTTTTCTTGTCATGGGAAGAGGTGCATTGTGATGGGTTCGATCGTGCGGTGTTCTTTCCAGGTGACAGAAGGGGCAGCAAGACACGTATTGATTGTTGCTATTAAGGATAACAAGATGGGGTCTATTCCTACATGAATAGATCTTGTCTACATCATGTCATGATTATTATTGCATTACTCTGTTTCTCCATGAACTTAATACACTAGATGCATGGTGGATAGCGGTCGATGTGTGGAGTAATAGTAGTAGATGCAGGCAGGAGTCGGTCTATTAATCTTGGACGTGATGCCTATATAATGATCATTGCCTGGATATCGTCATAATTATTTGAAGTTCTATCAATTGCCCAATAGTAGGTTGTTTACCCACCGTATGTTATTTTCTCGAGAGAAGCCACTAGTGAAATCTACGGCCCCCAGGTCTATTTTCTCATCATATATCATCAGATCTATATTGCTATTTGCCTTTTTATTTATTTGCATCTTTTATTTTCAGATCTATATTATCAAAAACCCAAAAATACCTCTCTGAATTTTATTTTCTTTTATTTTATTTGCATCTACCAATCTATCACTTTACCAATCTTTTACCCGAGAGGGATTGACAACCCCTCTTTTGCGTCGGGTTGCAAGTATTTGTTCTTTGTGTGCATGTACCGTTTACATAGTGTTGCTTGGTTTTCCTACTGGTTCTGTAACCTTGGTTTCATAACTGAGGGAAATACCTACCTTCATTGTACTGCATCATCCCTTACTCCTTGGGGAAAATACTAACGCAGATACAATACAAGAAAGGATCATCAGTATTGGAATGATCTCCCTTTGTAGTCTATTAGCCATGACCTTGGTAATGAATTTGAGGGGCAGGCTAACTAATGATATGGGCCTATAATCATTCATAGTTTCAGGAGACTGCTTTTTTGGGATCAAAGTAATAAAAGCAGTATTAATGCTCTGTATGTCATAGTTTCCTTCAAAGAAATCCCAAATCAGGGTATAGAAGTCTTGTTTGATGATGGGCCAGCATTTTCTGATAAAATATCCATTAAATCCATCAGGTCCAGTTGCTTTGTCAGCAGGGAATTCCTTGACCACTTGTTCAATTTCATCTACAGTAAACTGGTCATCCAAATGTATCAGATTGTGTGATTGAACCAAGTCATAGAGGTTAAATAACATAATGGGATTTGTGGTTGTTCCAAGTCTCTCTTTATAAGACTGCCATATGATTGCAGCTTTTTGGTCATGGGATGAATAGATTGTGCCATCAGGCCCCTGGATGCTGGATATGTAATTCTTTCTGTAATTTATGGTAGCCATGGCATGGAAGAATTTTGAATTTTCATCACCAAATTTAATTTTGTTTCCTCTTGTATCTGCTCTTCCAATAAATTCTTTTGGCTTCAAGGAGCTTTAGATCATGTTTATTCAAGATAAATCTGAAGTTTTTTCATGTATAGTCAGGTCTCTCTGTTCTTCAATGCGATCAATTAAAGCAATAACATAATTGTTGGCCACAATACATTTATTCAGTTTTGATAAGTTTCTACTCCATTGCTTTAATCCATGCCTGAGGCTCTTGAATCTAGTAGTAATATCTTTGGTAGAGTTTGAAAGTGGGGTACTTGAGTTCCAGCATTGCAATAAAGTGCCATAGAAACCATCAAAATCCATCCAATAGTTTTCAAATCTGAAGATAGTGGTCTTGGGGATATCAATACCAATCTGAATGTGTATTGGAATGTGATCAGATGAGACTCTAGCTAGTGGTAGGGCCATGGTATTGGGAAAGTCAACAGTCCATTGAGCAGATGTGAAGATCCAGTCAAGTTTTTCGAACAAAGGTTGGTCTTGCATGTTGCTCCATGTGAAACTTCTGCTCTTGAGTGGGATTTCAACAACATTTAGGGCCAGGATGGCACTGTTGAATAGTAACATGTTATTAACATCACCTCCTGGCCTGCTTTTGTCTTGAGTGCTTCTAATAAGATTGAAATCACCCATCATCATCCAGTGTTCCATGCGTGAATAATCCACATTGTTTAACCAATTAATAAAATCAGCTTTGAATTCATTGTGGGAGGGGCCATAAACATTGGTGATGAAGAAAATTTGCCCAGTAAGCTTGCAACGGAGTTTAACAATGATCTGAAATTCATTTTGATCAATAATGCTGCCATCATATAAACTGCCATTCCATATGGTTATTATGCCACCAGAATTCCCTTGTGATGGACACTAAGCATAATTGGTGAACCTTCTAGGGGAGAATTTATTTATGTAAGCAGTATCAAAAGAACCCCTCTTTGTTTCTTGCAAACAAATAATGATGCAGTTACTTTCCTCTATCTTTTGTCTAATATCATCCCATCTTACGTGTGAGTTGATACCTCTTACGTTACAATTTAGTATGTTCCAGTGTCTATTCATGATAAAAACTGCTGGGGTTATGACACACTATTGTTGATGTAATCAACAGTGTGAGAGTACACAAACAATTGCCATTTGCATCAGGTATGACTGAAATTGCTGACTGTAACATCATCCAATGCAAGTAACAGAACATATAGCACATGAGGTTGGGCAGTAATTTCCAAAGACAGCGGCAAATATAACAAGTGCTACATAATTGAAACTGGTGTCTGAAAGTCTGATACAAAATCAAGCAACTAATGCCATAAGGGCAGCAAACAAAGAGGCTATGAGTGGCCGTAAAATTATTACACCATGTCCTTCCACAAGAGGAGGATTTATTCATTAAAATTAGTGGAGTTCAGCTTGTCTTCAGTAACCTCACTAGGAGGCACTTGGCAGTGTGTTGTAGCAATGGTCTGGATGATCTTGATTGGGAACTCAGGGGGTGGAGGAGCATTAGCATCTATAACTTCATGATCAAATGCAGCAGCTAGGTTCCCCTTGATAGTAGGCCCACTTTTCTTGCTTAGAGCTATTGTGGCTGCCTCTTTGTTCTTAAATCCAACACTCAGGCCAGTGATACGTCTCCGTCGTATCTATAATTTTTGATTTTTTTCATGCCAATATTATACAACTTTCACATATTTTTGGCAACATTTTATATAATTTACTGGACTAACCTATTGATTCAGTGCCCAGTGCCAGTTCCTGTTTGTTGCATGTTTTTTGTTTCACAGAAAATCCATATCAAACGAAATCCAAACGCGATAAAAAATTACGGAGAATTATTTTGGAATATATGTGATTTTTGGGACTTGGAATCAACGCAAACGGGGGCCCACAGCCCCCACAAGACACCAGGGCGCGCCCCAGGGGCCAAGCTTGCCCTGGTGGGTTGTGCCCTCCTCGGATGTTGGTTGGAGCTCTACTTCGGGCGCAAGGAAGCTTATATCCGGAAAAAAATCATGTTAAAATCTTAGCGCAATCGGAGTTACGGATCTCCGGGAATATAAGAAACGGTTTTCGGCCAGATCTGGGGAATGCGAAACAGAAGAGAACAGAGAGGGAGATCCAATCTCAGAGGGGCTCCCGCCCCTCCGCCGCCATGGAGGCCATGGACTAGAGGGGGAACTCTCCTCCCATCTAGGGCGGAGGCCAAGGAAGAAGAAGGAGGGGGGCTCTCTCCCCCTCTCTCCCGGTGGCGCCGGAGTGCCGCCGGGGCAAGGATCGTGATGGCGATCTACATCAACAATCTTGCTACCATCAACACCAACTTTCTCCCCCTCTATGCAGCGGTGTAACACCTCTCTTCCCTGCTGTAATCTCTAGTTAAACATGGTGCTCAACTCCATATATTATTTCCCAATGATATTTGGTTATCCTATGATGTTTGAGTAGATCCGTTTTGTCCTATGGGTTAATCGTGATCTTGGTTGGTATGATTGTATATTTTATTTATGGTGCTGTCCTACGGTGCCCTCCGTCTCGCGCAAACATGAGGGATCCTCGCTGTAGGGTGTTGCAATATGTTCATTGTTTGCTTATTGTCGGTGTTGCGGGGGTGACAGCAGCCTAAACACGGATAAGTGGGTTATGGCGTATGGGAGTAAAGAGGACTTGATACTTAATGCTATGGTTGGGTTTCACGACCTTAATGATCTTTAGTAGTTGCAGATGCTTGCTAGGCATCCAATCAAAAATGCATATGATCCAAGTAGAGAAAGTATGTTAGCTCATGCCTCTCCCTCATGTAAAATTAGAAGAATGATTACCGGTACTTGTTATCGATTGCCTAGGGACAAATGACTTTCTTTTTCACAAAAGCTATCCACTTTTATTACCTTGCAATTTATTCGTAGTTTTATTCTCGCAAAGTACTTCTAGTTTTATTCTTGCAAAATATTTTCATATTTGTTTTAGGTAAAGCAAACGTCAAGTGTGCGTAGAGTTGTATCGGTGGTCGATAGAACTTGAGGGAATATTTGTTCTACCTTTAGCTCCTCGTTGGGTTCGACACTCTTATTTATCGAAGAAGGCTACAAACGATCCCCTATACTTGTGGGTTATCAAGACCTTTTTCTGGCGCCGTTGCCGGGGAGCAATAGCATGGGGTGAATATTCTCGTGTGTGCTTGTTTGCTTTATCACTAAGTAGTTTTTATTTCCTATCCTAAGTTGTTCTCTATCTTTAGTTATGGATATGGAACACGAAACACCAAAAAATTTAGTTGTACTTGCTACTCATGGAGATGGGGAACCTCCTAAAACCCTCGATGATCGTTATGTGAAAAATATTATGTATTACTTTGATAATCCCGAGAAAACCCCATTCAACTTGATAATGGGAGTAACGTTGGATCAACGTGAATACTTTAGGGATTATCACTTGACACAAAAAGGGAAATTATTATGGGATCAAATTGATATGTTGCATTGGTATGCTTGGAATTTATGCCAGAGATATGATTATACTTGTTGCTCTAGGATGAATGCTCCACACCTTCCCTTTACATGCAAATTTAATGATAATGAAACCTTAGCTTCTTATGCTAATGGTAGATATGATTACTATGATGTGGAACGAATAGAAGAATTTGTTGCTTTTAAGGGTGCTTATGAAATTGAATCTTTGTTTTTAAAGTATGAAGCTTTTGATGATGATGTTTATAGACCTAAAAAATTTGCCATCCTTAAATATTGATATGAAAATCATAAATACAATTCCGATATTGATATATTTATTGAGAAAGTCTCCACTGTCCAAGAAGAGACTAATATTTTGCAGGAGTCTATGGAAGAAGAAATTGATGAAACTATGAGCTCATTGGATGAAAAAGATGATGAGGAGAGCGAAGAACAAAAGGAGGAAGAGCGGATTAGCTACCTGTGCCCACCTTCTAATGAGAGTAACTCTTCAACTCATCCATTATTTAATTTCCCTTCATGCTTACCAAAGGATGAATGCTATGATAATTGATATGATCTCGTTGATTCTTTTGAAATATCCCTTTTTGATGATGCTTGCTATGCTTGTGGCCAAGATGCCAATATGAATTATGCTTATGGAGATGAACTTGCTATAGTTCCTTATGTTAAGAATGAAATTTTTGCTATTGCACCCACACATGATAGTCCTATTATCTTTTTGAAATCTCCAAACTACACTATATCGGAGAAGTTTGCTCTTATTAAGGATTATATTGATGGGTTGCGTTTTGCTACTACACATGATGATTTTGATGAATATAATATGCATGTACTTGCTCCTCCTACTTGCAATTATTATGAGAGAGGAACTATATCTCCACCTCTCTATGTTTCCAACACGATAAAATTGCAAGAAACTGCTTATGCTATGTATTGGCCTTTACTTGATGTGCATGAATTGTTCTTGTATGACATGCTGATGCATAGGAAGAGAGTTATACTTCGTCATTGCATGATATATGTTGCTTTGTGCTCACTACTAAATGCCAAATCATTGTTAATTAAAATTGGCTTTGATATACCTTGGGATCCGGGTGGATTCATTACTTGAGCACTTTATGCCTAACTTAATGGATTTAAAGAAAGAGCTGCCAGGGAGAAAACCTAGAAGTTTTAGAGAGTCATTTATTTCTGTTGAGTGCTTTTATAAAGTTTAAAAACAAAAAAATATAGAGGGGAACTTAAAACTTCACAAAAAGAAAAGTGAAAGTGAGAGGGACGAGCATTGTGAAAGTGGGAGCTAGCCTTGAACTTTGTTCATGCCCATGGAAACTTTGTGAATCTTAATTACAGAAACTTTTCAACAAAAATAATTATCCCCTTGTACAAATCCATTGTATTATAAAAATAATGTGCCAAGATTTTCCTTTAGGATGATTAGATTGCTTGTTGGTATGTGTTGTGCAAAAACAGAAACTTTGGCTGTAGTGCGCGATTTTACATTTTTTACTGGAACGTCGAAAGTTTCTGAAACTTTTTGCATAGTATTGCTATATTATTTATTTTGTCCTAATTTTTCAGAATTTTTGGAGTACCAGAAGTACGGTAGGTGTTCAGATTGCTACAGACTGTCCTGTTTAAGACAGATTCTGTTTTTGATGCATTGTTTTACTTGTTTTGATGAAACTATCAATTTTTATCGGTGGTATAAGCCATGGAAAAGTTATAACACAGTAGCTACAATGCAAAAATAAAATATGAATGGGTTTGCAATAGTACTTAGAGTATTGATTTGCATTATTATACTAACGGATCTTACCGAGGTTTCTATTGAGTTTTGTGTGGATGAAGTGATCAAAGATCGAGGAGGTCCCGATATGAGAAGAAGGAGGAGAGGCAAGAGCTCAAGCTTGGGGATGCCCAAGGCACCCCAAGTAAATATTCAAGGAGACTCAAGCGTCTAAGCTTGGGGATGCCCCGGAAGGCATCCCATCTTTCTTCAACAAGTATCGGTATCTTTTCGTCTTCGTTTCGTTCACGTGATATGTGTAAATCTTGGAGCGTCTTTTGTGTTTATTTTTCACTTTTCTTTTATGCACCATGCTGGTATGAGATAGTCCATGGTTGATTTATAGAATGCTCATTACACTTCACTTATATCTTTTGAGGGTGGCTTTATAGAATACTTCATGTGCTTCACTTATATCATTTGAAGTTTGGATTGCCTATTTCTCTTCACATAGAAAACCATTATTTGTAGAATGCTCTTTTACTTCACTTATACTTATTAGAGCATGGTCTTTTGTAGAAAGAATTAAACTCTCTTGCTTCACTTATACCTATTTAGAGAGTCAACAGGAATTGGTCAATTGCATGGTTAGTCATAAAATCTTACATAAAACTTATGGATCACTGAATATGATATGTTTGATTCCTTGCAATAGTTTTGCGATATAGAGATGGAATATGTGGGAGGTACTAGTAAACGGTTGTGGTTAGTAAGAATATTGGTGTTAAGGTTTGTGATTCCCTAAGCATGCACGTATAGTCTCTCGTTATGCTATGAAGTTGGAGCATGATTTATTATTGATTGTCTTCCTTATGAGTGGCGGTCGGGGACGAGCGATGGTCTTTTCCTACCAATCTATCCCCCTAGGGGCATGCGTAGTAGTACTTTGCTTCGAGGGCTAATAAAATTTTGCAATAAGTATATGAGCTCTTTATGACTAATGTGAGTCCATGGATTATACGCACTCTTACCTTTTCGCAATTTGCTAGCCTCTACGGTACCGTGCATTGCCCTTTCTCACCTCGAGAGTCGGTGCAAACTTCGCAGGTGCATCCAAACCCCGTGATATGATACGCTCTATCACACATAAGCCTTATTATATCTTCCTCAAAACAGACACCATACCTACCTATTATGGCCTTTCCATAGCCATTCCGAGATATATTGCCATGCAACTTCCACCGCTTCCATTTTGATGACTTGAGCATTCATTGTCATATTGCTTTGCATGATCGTAAGATAGCTAGCATGATATTTCCATGGCTTGTCTGTTTTTTGATATCATTGTTATTGCTAGATCATTACACATCCTGGTACACTGCCAGAGGCATTCATATAGAGTCATACTTTGTTATAGGTATCGAGTTGTAATTTTTATTTCTTTTGAGTTATAAGTAAATAGAAGTGTGATGATCATCATTATTCATTTTTAGAGCATTGCCCCAGTGAGGAAAGGATGATGGAGACTATGATTCCCCCACAAGTCGGGATGAGACTCCGGACAATGAGAGAAAAAAAAAGAAAAGAAAAAAACAAAGAGAGAAGGGGCATGCTAGTTCCACACTTGTGCTTTAAAGTAGCACCATGTTTTTCATATAGAGAGTCTCCTATGTAGTCACTTTCATATACTAGTGAGAATTTTTCATTATAGAACTTGGCTTGTATATTCCGATGATGGGCTTCCTCAAATGCCCGAGGTCTTCATGAGCAAGCAAGTTGGATGCACACCCACTTAGTTTTCATATTGAGCTTTCATACACTTATAGCTCTTAGTGCATTCGTTGCATGGCAATCCCTACTCCTCGCATTGATATCAATTGATGGGCATCTCCATAGCCCGTTGGTTAGCCGCGTCGATGTGAGACTTTCTTACTTTTTTGTCTTCTCTATATTTACCCCTATCATCATACTCTATTCCACCCGTAGTGCTATATCCATGGCTCGCGCTCATGTATTGCGTGAGGGTTGAAAAAGCTAAAGCACATTAAAAAGTATGAACCAATTGCTCGGCTTGTCATCGGGGTTGTGCATGATAAATACTTTGTGTTAAGAAGACAGAGCATGACAAGACTATATGATTTTGTAGGGATAGCTTTCTTTAGCGTTGATATTTTGAATGACATGATTGTTTGTTGGGATGCCTGAGTATTGATATCTTTATGTCAAATTATAGACTATTGCTTTGAATCACTCGTGTCTTAATATTCATGCCATGACTAGACATATGATCAAGTTTATGCTAGGTAGCATTCCACATCAAAAATTAACTTTTTTGTCATTTACCTACTCAAGGACAAGCAGGAATTAAGCTTGGGGATGCTGATACGTCTTCGTCATATCTATAATTTTTTATTGTTTCATGCCAATATTATACAACTTTCACATATTTTTTGCAACATTTTATATGATTTATTGGACTAACCTATTGATTCAGTGCCCAGTGCCAGTTCCTGTTTGTTGCATGTTTTTTGTTTCGCAGAAAATCCATATCAAACGAAGTCCAAACGCGATTAAAATTTACGGAGAATTATTTTGGAATACATGTGATTTTTGGGACTTGGAATCAATGCAAACGGGGGCCCACAGCCCCCACAAGACACCAGGGCGCGCCCCAGGGGCCAGGTGCGCCCTGGTGGGTTGTGCCCTCCTCGGATGTCGGTTGGAGCTCTACTTCAGGCGCAAGGAAGCTTATATCCAGAAAAAAATCATGTTAAAATCTCAGCGCAATCGGAGTTACGGATCTCCGGGAATATAAGAAACGGTTTTCGGCCAGATCTGGGGAACGCGAAACAGAAGAGAACAGAGAGGGAGATCCAATCTCGAAGGGGCTCCCGCCCCTCCGCCACCATGGAGGACATGGACCAGAGGGGGAACTCTCCTTCCATCTAGGGGGGAGGCCAAAGAAGAAGAAGAAGGAGGGCGGCTCTCTCCCCCTCTCTCCCGGTGGCGCCGGAGTGCCGCCGGGGCAAGGATCGTGACGGCGAGTACATCAACAATCTTTCTACCGTCAACACCAACTTTATCCCCCTCTATGCAGCGGTGTAACACCTCTCTTCCCCGCTGTAATCTCTACTTAAACATGGTGCTCAACTCCATATATTATTTCCTAATGATATTTGGTTATCCTATGATGTTTGAGTAGATCCGTTTTGTCCTATGGGTTAATCGTGATCTTGGTTGGTATGATTGTATATTTTATTTATGGTGTTGTCCTACGGTGCCCTCCGTCTCGCGCAAACATGAGGGATCCTCCTTGTAGGGTGTTGCAATATGTTCATGGTTTGCTTATTATCGGTATTGCGAGGGTGACAGCAGCCTAAACGCGGATAAGTGGGTTATGGCGTATGGGAGTAAAGAGGACTTGATACTTAATGCTATGGTTGGGTTTCATGACCTTAATGATCTTTAGTAGTTGTGGATGCTTGCTAGGGGTCCAATCATAAGTGCATATGATCCAAGTAGAGAAAGTATGTTAGCTCATGCCTCTCCCTTATGTAAAATTACAAGAATGATTAACGGTACTTGTTATCGATTGCCTAGGGACAAATGAATTTCTTGTTGACAAAAGCTATCCACTTTTATTACCTTGCAATTTTTTCGTAGTTTTATTCTCGCAAAGTACTTCTAGTTTTATTCTTGCAAAATAGTTTCATACTTGTTTTAGGTAAAGCAAACGTCAAGTGTGCGTAGAGTTGTATCGGTGGTCGATAGAACTTGAGGGAATATTTGTTCTACCTTTAGCTCCTTATTGGGTTCGACACTCTTATTTATCGAAGAAGGCTACAAACGATCCCCTATACTTGTGGGTTATCAGCCAGCCAGTCTTCTGCTTCTTCTAACATCTTGAATGTCAAGTGGGGCTTGAGTTTTCTTACGCTTGCCGATTGGGGCAACATCAGTATTAACATGAGCAGGTTCCACCACAATAGGTTGATCAGAGAGCTCAGTGATGGTGCAGTTGCTGACAAATGGAGCAGGTGTTTCTCCAGTGGTGACTGTGAAAAGACATTTCCTGATGTTGCCAAATTCATCAGTAACTTCCATCATCTGGCATCTAGTAGCAATCACTGTATGTCCATCAAGTTTCTTCAGAGCATCAGGTGCAGAAACCATCAGTTTACTCATCATATCTTGCAGAGCAACAAAACAATCAGTAGCTTTAGTGGCAGCATGCAGACTACTAGCTGCAGGGGCAGCACCATGATTGTGATCTGGGCTGATAGAGTGGGGATCATTGGCACACCATTGGCATCATTTACTGGCTCTTCATCACCCTCTGGCATGTTGTTCTCTTGGAAATCAGCATCTTCCCAAATGCCACCAAATGGTGCATTGGGCATAGGGTGGAGTATACCATCAGGGGGATCGGATCCTCATCACCACCAACTGCCCCAAGCAAATCAGCCTGAAGGATGTAAACTGCACGAGTCCATGATTGTCCATGCCCTACATTATCGACATTTTCACACAGAACATGGCTAACCGGTATTTCAAGAAGATCAGGGACACGGACTTTAACAAGCACTCTTTCATGATTTGAGGCATCACGGTTCCACACTAAGATCTTGCCAAAGCCACTAACAAATTCTCTAACTTTTTTAGGGCACCATGCCGTAAGCGGGTAGTTGACCATCATAATCCAAGCATCATGAGTGAAAGTGCGGTCTCGATGGTTAATACCTCTGTTTTGTCTGATCACACACAGCGTGGAGTCACCGATGAAGTAAGGGCTCTGGCTGATGGCAGTGTCGAAGTCGACAGCAGATGCAAAACGAACTAGGGCTGCTCCCATGGTGCTTCGAGAGGTTCCCATGATGCGAAAACCTCTAGTCTGCTCGAGGAAGTGGCAGATGAGGTGGATGTCGGCGTTGAACTGTCCCGGGTCCGGCGCCGGCATGAGGTCGATGATGGCCCACTCAAAATATTCGACTAGTGGAGAGCCTCCGAGATAGTGGTAGGTGCGCCGGCGGCGATGGCCATTGAGCTCTGTGATGCTAGTGCCGGGAGGGAGGTGGGGGACTGGGTCGCATGGGTAGGTGGCCATGGTGCAAGGCAGAGGAGATTGGGGTGGCGGCGAGGGTGGCAGCGGAGGTGACGATGATGGAGAACGATGGCTTGGCGTGGAAATCGAGTCGTCAGGTGTAGTGGAGATTGGAGGAGGATCCGGGATATGTTTGGCTCTGACACAAAAAACAAGGCGATGTTTGGGTTTGTTGAGACAAGCACGGCATATATGCCCGTATCTGAAACAGCTTCTGCATCGTAAATCATTGGAACAGTTGACGGCGAGGTGACCTGGTGCAAGGCATCGTCCACAGAAGATGGGCCGGGTGGGCTCGGTAGGATCGAAGCTAGGATTGGTAGTAATATTGGTAAGGTTGGGCTCATGGGAGAGGTGGGCTGGGGTGGTGGGCCGGGTAGAAGAGGGATTTGAAAAAAACGGTTGTTGAACGAAGCAACCAAATTTTTCTGTATGTCACCTAGTTTGTCTAACATTTGAATCCCCTCTTGGGTAAAAGTAAATCCCTTGGGTGGTGGTGGAACTCCCAATATTCCCTCTATTATTTCATAAGCAGCATTAGCATCAATCTCAACAAAATTCCCTTTAGCAGCAAAATCCAAAAGTTGTCTATGATGCATGATCAAACCTTGTAAAAAATTTGAAGCAAATTTTTTGCATCTCCTTTTATATTGCAGATACGGTAAGATTCCAATAACCTATACCAAGCATCTTTCAAATTTTCTCCTTGTTTCTGTTTGAAGTATAGAACTTCAAAATCCGGTGTCAAAGGAGGGGTAAATGTACTAGACATAATGAAGAAACAATCAAACAAGAGATCTAACGAGAAAAAGGCAAACGAAAAAGAAGGCAAATTTTTTTGTGTTTTTCTGAAAATGTTTTACAAGTGGGGAGATGAAAACGAGAGGAAAATGGCAAATAAAGTAAATTGCAAGGAGATGAGATTTGTGATTGTGTACCTGATATATCTGGACTTGATCCTCCCCGGCAACGGCGCCAGAAATTCTTCCTGATTGCTTGTATCTGCGTTGGTATTTCCCCGAAGAGGAGAGGATGATGAAGCACAGCAACGGTAAGTATTTCCCTCAGTTATTAAACCAAGGTTATCAATCCAGTAGGAGAACCAAGCAACACTATGTAAACATCACCTGCACACAAATAACAAATACTTGCAACCCAACGCGTAAGAGGGGTTGTCAATCCCTCCTTGGTATTGAGATAGATAAAATTGTATGAGATTTGAAAAATCGATATGACAAAAACACAAAATAAAATAAATAAAGAAAAAGTGCAGCAAGGTATTTTTGGGTTTTCAGAATAATAGATCTGAAAATAATATGATAGGAAATAGACTGGGGGGCCATAGATTTCACTAGTGGCTTCTCTCGAGAAAATAGCATACGGTGGGTAAATAAACTATTGTTGGGCAACTGATAGAAAAGCAAATAATCATGACGATATCCAAGGTAATGATCATGTATATAGGCATCATGTCCAAGATTAGTAGACCGACTCCTACCTGCATCTACTACTATTACTCCACACATCGACCGCTATCCAGCATGCATCTACTATATTAAGTTCATGGAAAAATGGAGTAATGCAATAAGAATGATGACATGATGTAGAAAAGATCTATTCATGTAGGAATAGACCCCATCTTTTTATCCTTAATGGCAACGATACATGAGTGTCATGTCTCCTTCTGTCACTGAGAATAAGCACCGCAAGATCGAACCCATCACAAAGCACCTCTTCCCATTGCAAGAAAAATCAATCTAGTTGGCCAAACCAAACCAAAGTTTTCGAGAAGAAATACGAGGCTATAAAGATCATGCATAAAAGAGATTAGAGAAGACTCAAATAATATTCATAGATAAAACTGATCATAAACTCGCAATTCATCGGATCCCAACAAACACACCGCAAAAGTCATTACATCAAATAGATCTCCAAGGACATCGAGGAGAACATTGTATTGAAGATCAAAGAGAGAGAAGAAGCCATCTAGCTACTGCCTACGGACCCGTAGGTCTGTGATAAACTACTCACGCATCATCGGAGGGGCAAGGGTGATGATGAAGAACCCCTCCGTAATCGTTGACCCCTCCGGCAGAGTGTCGGAAAAGGCCTCTAGATTGGATCTCGTGGTTCTGGAACTTGCGGCGGTGGAAACTCTGATCTCTCAACTCTCCTAGGGTTTCTGGAATATCTGAGCATTTATATAGCTGAGAGGCGGTGGAAAAGATCACCATGGGCCCCACAAGGCACCAGGGCGCGCCTGGGGCCTCTGGCATGCCCTAGTGTCTTGTGGGCCCCACGGGCCTCCTCTGGTACACCTCCTGGGCTCCCTGGATCTCTTCTGGGCAGAAAAAAATCTCCAAAAAGTTTTGTGGCATTTGGACTTTGTTTGATATGGATATGCTGCGAAGTAAAAAACAAGCAAAAAACAGCAACTGGCATTGGGCACGATGTCAATAGGTTAGTCCCAAAAAATGATATAAAGTTGCTAGTAAATGAATGTAAAACATCAACATTGATAATATAACAGCATGGAACAATCAAAAATTATAGATACGTTGGAGACGTATCAGGAGGTCATCTCCATTGGCCATGTGTATGTGGAGAAGGAAATCTTCGATTCATGCCGCTGGGTCAGTCAGGCCATCATATGGTTCTATGTTAATGGGTTTAAACCCATCTAGGAACTGGTGTTCCATCACCCTGTCTATAAAACAGATCGGGTGAGCGGGTCCTCTTATCCGAGCAGTGTTGCACCGGGCCTCAGGAGATATCCGTGTGTAGGCTTGATCCCGAGCTCGGGCGTTCTATCCAACCAGGCCTCATAGCCGTCGAGCCCCGCGGGTGCACGTCTTCTTGATCTGTAAATGGACCGAGGTGGCGCCCAATTTGCCTCTATCTGGCGTCGAGCCTCGCGGGTGCGTGTCTTCTTGATCCATAAATGGACCGAGGTGGCGCCTAATTTGCCTCTATCATGAGGCTCCAAGTAGTCAATAGGGTCCTTGCCGTGACGGCGTGGCGTTGTGTGGAAATTTCCCCGCACTAGCCTGTCGCGTCCTCTAGGGGGTCGATCAGGTTGATTTGCTCGCCCACGCGTTAAGGGCACGTCGTCGATTAGTTCTTCATCGAACTCGGGCAACAAATGCCTGCACAGGTAAGACTTGGGCACGCTACAGCGTCTTTATTCGAGATCTTGCTCGGCCGAGAGTATTTCGACCCACTTGTCGTTCAGTGCGTCCTCATTAGCCTGCAGCTGCTGCTGCTGCTGCTTCTGCTTCATGCTTCGGACGGTGGCTACGAGGCGCCACCAAAAGCGTCCTTGCTCAAAGGGGTCTTCGGGGACTATGTAGTCCTCGGCACGGAGGCTCTCATCCTCCTTGGATTCAGGTAAGCAGTTGTCATCAGCCCCTTAAAAGAGGTCGTCGGGATCCACGTCCTCTAGAATTCCTTCAGGGCTGGCATGTTGCTCTCGGGAGGCTTGAAAATCCTCTTCGGGATCGCTAGCCTCGTCGGCTGTCGCGTCGTCGTTATCGGCAGTAGCGTTGTTCTCGCTGGGGTCCCCGTTGGTACCCCTTCTGCGTCTGCACCGATGTCTTGAAGGGGGTTTGGGAGTATCTGAAGGAAATATGCCCTAGAGGCAATAATAAAGTTGTTATTTTATATTTCCTTATTCATGATAAAGGTTTATTATTCATGCTAGAATTATATTGATCGGAAACCTAAATACATGTGTGAATACATAAACAAACACCGTGTCCCTAGTAAGCCTCTACTAGACTAGCTCGTTGATCAAAGATGGTTAAGGTTTCCTAACCATGGACATGTGTTGTCATTTGATAATGGGATCACATCATTAGGAGAATGATGTGATGGAACAGACCCATCCATTAGCTTAGCATAATGATCGTTCAATTTTATTACTATTGCTTTCTTCATGTCAAATACATATTCCTTCGACTATGAGATTATGCAACTCCCGGATACCGGAGGAATACCTTGTGTGCTATCAAACGTCACAACATAACTGGGTGATCATAAAGATGCTCTACAGGTATCTCCGAAGGTGTTTGTTGAGTTGGCATAGATCGAGATTAGGATTTGTCACTCCGAGTTTCGGAGAGGTATCTCTGGGCCCTCTCGGTAATACACATCATAAGCTTGCAAGCAAAATACTAAGGAGTTAGTCACGAGGTGATGTATTATGGAACGAATAAAGAGACTTGCCGGTAACGATATTGAACTAGGTACAAAGATACCGACGATCGAATCTCGGGCAAGTAACATACCGATGGACAAAGGGAATTACGTATGTTGTCATAACGGTTCAACCGATAAAGATCTTCGTAGAATATGTAGGAGCCAATATGAGCATCCAGGTTCCGCTATTGGTTATTGACCGGAGAGGTTTCTCGGTCATGTCTACATAGTTCTCGAACCCATAGGGTCCGCACGCTTAACGTTCAATGACGATATGGTATTATATGAGTTATGTGATTTGGTAGCCGAATGTTGTTAGGAGTCCCAGATGAGATCACGGACATGACGAGGAGTCTTGAAATGGTCGAGAGGTAAATATTGATATATAGGACGATGGTATTCGGACACCGGAAGTGTTTCGGGGGGTATCGGGTCACCGGAAGGGGTTTCGGGCACCCCCGGCAAAAGATATGGGCCTTATGGGCCAAGAGGGGAAATGCACCAGCCACAAGGGGCTGGTACGCCCCCCATATGGGCCGGCCAAGGAGGAGAAGGAAAGGGGAGAGAAGGAAAGGAAAGAGTGGAATAGGATTCCCACTTCCTTCCCTCTCCCCCCCCCCCCACCCCCCCTCTTTCCTTCTCCCTCCGGCAAATATGGCAGGGGGGCGCGCCACTTGGGAGGACCCCAAGTAGGATTCGGCCTACTTGGGGCGCCCTCCTGTCTGCTCCCTCCTTCCCCCCACCTATATATATGTGGGAGGGGGGCGCCTAGCACATCCAGACAATTGTCTTAGCCGTGTGCGGTGCCCCCCTCCACAGTTTACACCCCCGGTCATATTTTCGTAGTGCTTAGGCGAAGCCCTGCGGAGATCACTTCACCATCACCGTCACCACGCCATCGTGCTGACGGAACTCATCTACTACCTCGACGCCTTGCTGGATCAAGAAGGCGAGGGATGTCACCGAGCTGAACATGTGCAGAACTCGGAGGTGCCGTACGTTCGGTACTCGATCGGTGGATCACGAAGAAAGTTCGACTACATCAACCGCGTTGTGAAACGCTTCTGCTTACGGTCTACGAGGGTACGTAGACACACTCTCCCCCTCGCTGCTATGCATCTCCATGGATACATCATTGCGTGTGCATAGAAAAAAATTGTTTTCCATGCAACGATTCCCAACAGTGGCATCAGAGCCAGGTCTATGCGTAGATGATATGCATGAGTAGAACACAAAGAAGTTGTGGGCGGTGATGTTCATACTGCTTACCACCAATGTCTTATTTTGATTCGGCGGCATTGTGGGATGAAGCGGCCCGGACCAACCTTACATGTCTACGCACATGAGACCGGTTCCACCGACAGACATGCAACTAGTTTTGCATAAAGGTGGCTGGCGGGTGTCTATTTCTCCCACTTTAGTTGAATCGAATTTGATTGCGGCCGGTCCTTGAAGAAGGTTAAAACAGCAAACTTGATAATTCACCGTTGTGGTTTTTGCTGTAGGGTAAGAACGATTCTTGCTAGAAGCCCGTAGCAGCCACGTAAAACTTGCAACAACAAAGTAGAGGACGTCTAACTTGTTTTTGCAGGGTATGTTGTGATGTGATATGGTCAAGACATGATGAGACATACGTTATTGTATGAGATGATCATGTTTTGCAAGTTATCGGCAACCGGCAGGAGCCTTATGGTTGTCTCTTTATTGTATGAAATGCAAACGCCATGTAATTGCTTTACTTTATCACTATGCGTTAGCGATAGTTGTAGAAGCAATAGTTGGCAAGACGACCATGACGCAACGATGGAGATCAAGGTGTTGAGCCAGTGACGATGGAGATCATGACGATGCTTTGGAGATGGAGATCAAAAGCACAAGATGATGGCCATATCATGTCACATATTTTGATTGCATGTGATGTTTATCTTTTATGCATCTTGTTTTGCTTAGTACGGCGGTAGCATTATAAGATGATCCCTTCACTAAATTTCAAGGTAAAAGTGTTCTCCCTGAGTATGCACCGTTGCTACAGTTCGTCGTGTTGAGACACCACGTGATGATCGGGTGTGATAGACTCTACGTTCACATACAACGGGTGTAAGACAGTTTTGCACATGCAGAATACTTGGGTTAAACTTGATGAGCCTAGCATGTACAAACATGGCCTCGGAACACTGGAGATCGAAAGATCGAACGTGAATCATATAGTAGATATGATCAACATAGAGATGTTCACCATTGATGACTACCCCATCTCACGTGATGATCGGACATGGGTTAGTTGATTTGGATCACGTATCACTTAGATGACTTGAGGGATGTCTATTTAAGTGGGAGTTCTTAAGTAATTTGATTAATTGAACTTAATTTATCATGAACTTAGTCCTGATAGTATTTGCATATCTATGTTGTAGATCAATGGCCCGTGCTACCATTCCCCTGAATTTTAATGCGTTCCTAGAGAAAGCTAAGTTGAAAGATGATGGTAGCAATTACACGGACTGGGTCCGTAACTTGAGGATTATCCTCATTGCTGCACAGAAGAATTATGTCCTTGATGCACCGCTAGGTGACAAGCCCCCTCCCGCTAATGTAGACGCTTTGAACGTCTGGCAGACGCGGTCTGATGACTACTCTATAGTTCAGTGTGCCATGCTTTATGGCTTATAACCGGGACTTCAAAGACGTTTTGAACATCATGGAGCATATGAGATGTTCCAAGAATTGAAGTTAATATTTCAAGCAAATGCCTGGGTTGAGAGATATGAAGTCTCCAACAAGTTCTATAGCTGCAAGATGGAGGAGAACAGTTCTGTCAGTGAACGCATACTCAAAATGTCTGGGTATTATAACCACTTGACTCAGCTAGGAGTTGATCTTCCAGTTGATTGTGTCATTGACAAAGTTCTTCAATCACTGCCACCAAGCTACAAAGGCTTCGTGATGAACTATAATATGCAAGGGATGAACAAAACAATTCCTGAGCTCTTCGCAATGCTTAAAGCCGCGGAGGTAGAAATCAAGAAGGAGCATCAAGTGTTGATGGTTAACAAAATCACTAGTTTCAAGAAAAAGGGCAAGGGAAAGAAAGGGAACTTCAAGAAGAATGGCAAGCAAGTTGCCACTCCCGGGAAGAAGCCCAAAGCTGGACACAAGCCTGAAACTAAGTGCTTCTACTGCAAAGGTACTGGACACTGGAAGCAAAATTACCCCAAGTATTTGGCTGATAAGAAGGATGGCAAAGTGAACAAAGGTATATTTGATATACATGTTATTGATGTGTACCTTACTAATGCTCGTAGTAGCGCCTGGGTATTTGATACTGGTTCGATTGCTCATATTTGTAACTCGAAACAGGAGCTATGGATTAAACGAAGATTGGCTAAGGACGAGGTGACGATACGCATCGAGAATGGTTCCAAGGTCGATGTGATCGCCGTCGGCACGCTACCTCTACATCTACCTTCGGGATTAGTTTTAGACCTGAATAATTGTTATTTGGTGCCAGCGTTGAGCATGAACATTATATCTGGATCTTGTTTAGTGCGAGACGGTTATTCATTTAAATCAGAGAATAATGGTTGTTCTATTTATATGAGTAATATCTTTTATGGTCATGCGCCCTTGAAGAGTGGTCTATTTTTGTTGAATCTCGATTGTAGTGATACACATATTCATAATATTGATGCCAAAAGATGCAAAGTTGATAATGATAGTGCAACATATTTGTGGCACTGCCGTTTAGGTCATATTGGTGTAAAGCGCATGAAGAAACTCCATGCAGATGGGCTTTTGGAATCACTTGATTATGAATCATTTGATACCTGTGAACCATGCCTCATGGGCAAGATGACTAAAACTCCGTTCTCCGGAACAATGGAGCGAGCTAATGACTTATTGGAAATAATACATACCGATGTATGCGGTCCGATGAGTGTTGAGGCACGCGGCGGGTATCGTTATTTTCTGACCTTCACAGATGATTTGAGCAGATATGGGTATATCTACTTAATGAAACACAAATCTGAAACTTTTGAAAAGTTCAAAGAATTTCAGAGTGAAGTGGAGAATCATCGTAACAAGAAAATAAAGTTTCTACGATCTGATCATGGAGGCGAACATTTGAGTTACGAGTTTGGCCTTCATTTAAAACAATGTGGAATAGTTTCACAACTCACGCCACCTGGAACACCACAGCGTAATGGTGTGTCCGAACGTCGTAACCGTACTTTATTAGATATGGTGCGATCTATGATGTCTCTTACCGATTTACCACTATCATTTTGGGGTTATGCATTAGAGACAGCTGCATTCACGTTAAATAGGGCACCGTCTAAATCCGTTGAGACGACACTGTATGAACTGTGCTTCGGCAAGAAACCTAAGCTGTCGTTTCTTAAAGTTTTGGGATGCGATGCTTATGTCAAAAGGCTTCAGCCTGATAAGCTCGAACCTAAATCGGAGAAGTGCGTCTTCATAGGATACCCTAAGGAAACTATTGGGTACACCTTCTACCACAGATCCAAAGGCAAGATCTTTGTTGCTCAGAATAGGTCCTTTCTAGAGAAGGAGTTTCTCTCAAAAGAAGTGAGTGGGAGGAAGGTAGAACTTGATGAGGTAATTGTACCTTCTCTTGAATTGGAAAGTAGTACATCACAGAAAACAGTTCCCGTGATGCCTACACCAACTAGAGAGGAAGCAAATGATAATGATCATGAAACTTCAGATCAAGTTACTACTGAACCTCGTAGGTCGACCAGAGCACGATCCGCACCAGAGTGGTACGGTAATCCTGTCCTGGAAGTCATGTTACTAGACCATGGCGAACCTACGAACTATGAAGAAGCTATGATGAGCCCAGATTCCGATAGACGGCTTGAGGCCATGAAATCTGAGATAGGATCCATGTATGAGAACAAAGTATGGACTTTGGTGGATTTGCCCAATGATCGGCAAGCCATAGAGAATAAATGGATCTTCAAGAAGAAGACTGACGTTGATGGTAATGTTACTGTCTACAAAGCTCGACTTGTCGCGAAAGGTTTTCGACAAGTTTAAGGGGTTGACTACGATGAGACCTTCTCACCCGTAGCGATGCTTAAGTCTGTCCGAATCATGTTAACAATTGCCGCATTTTATGATTATGAAATCTGGCAAATGGACGTCAAAACTGCATTCCTTAATGGATATCTTAAAGAAGAGTTGTATATGATGCAACCAGAAGGTTTTGTCGATCCTAAAGGTGCTAACAAAGTGTGCAAGCTCTAGTGATCCATCTATGGACTGGTGCAAGCATCTCGGAGTTGGAATATGCGCTTTGATGAGGTGATCAAAGCATATGGTTTTATACAGACTTCTGGTGAAGCATGTATTTACAAGAAAGTGAGTGGGAGCTCTGTAGCATTTCTGATATTATATGTGGATGACATATTGCTGATTGGAAATGATATAGAATTTCTGGATAGCATAAAAGAATTTTTCAATAAAAGACCTCGGTGAAGCTACTTACGTATTAAGCATCAAAATCTATAGGGATAGATCGAGACGCTTAATAGGACTTTCACAAAACACATACCTTGGCAAATTTTTGAAGAAGTTCAAAAATAGATCAGTCAAAGAAAGGGTTCTTGCCTGTGTTGTAAGGTGTGAAGTTGAGTAAGACTCAAAGCCCGACCATGGCATAAGATAAAGAGAGAATGAAAGTCATTCCCTATGCCTCAGCCATAGGTTCTATAAAGTATGTCATGCTGTGTACCAAACCTATTGTGTACCTTGCCATGAGTTTGGCAAGGGGGTACAATAGTGATCCAGGAGTAGATCACTGGACAACGGTCAAAATTATCCTTAGTTACCTAAGAGGACTAAGGAAACATTTCTCGGTTATGGAGGTGATAAAGAGTTCGTCGTAAAGGGTTATGTCGATGCAAGATTTGACACCGATTCAGATGACTCTGAGTCTCAATCTGGATGCGTATTGAAAGTGGAAGCAATTAGCTAGAGTAGCTCGATGCAGAGCATTGTAGACATAGAAATTTGCAAAATACATACGGATCTGAATGTGGCAGACCCATTGACTAAACCTCTCTCACAAGCAAAACATGATCACACCTTAGTAATCTTTGGGTGTTAATCACATGGCGATGTGAACTAGATTATAGACTCTAGTAAACCCTTTGGGTGTTAATCACATGGCAATGTGAACTAGTGGTGTTAATCACATGGCGATGTGAACTAGATTATTGACTCTAGTGCAAGTGGGAGACTGAAGGAAATATGCCCTAGAGGCAATAATAAAGTTGTTATTTTATATTTCCTTATTCATGATAAAGGTTTATTATTCATGCTAGAATTGTATTGATCGGAAACCTAAATACATGTGTGAATACATAAACAAACACCGTGTCCCTAGTAAGCCTCTACTAGACTAGCTCGTTGATCAAAGATGGTTAAGGTTTCCTAACCATGGACATGTGTTGTCATTTGATAACGGGATCACATCATTAGAAGAATGATGTCATGGACAAGACCCATCCGTTAGCTTAGCCTAATGATTGTTCAGTTTTATTGTTATTGCTTTCTTCATGTCAAATACATATTCCTTCGACTATGAGATTATGCAACTCCCGGATACCGAAGGAATACCTTGTGTGCTATCAAATGTCACAACGTAACTGGGTGATCATAAAGATGCTCTACAGGTATCTCCGAAGGTGTTTGTTGAGTTGGCATAGATCGAGATTAGGATTTGTCACTCCGAGTTTCGGAAGGTATCTCTGGGCCCTCTCGGTAATACACATCATAAGCTTGTAAGAAAAAGACTAAGGAGTTAGTCATGAGGTGATGTATTATAGAACGAGTAAAGAGACTTGCTGGTAACGAGATTGAACTAGGTATGAAGATACCGACGATCGAATCTCGGGCAAGTAACATACCGATGGACAAAGGGAATTACGTATGTTGTCATAACGGTTCGACCGATAAAGATCTTCGTAGAATATGTAGGAGCCAATATGAGCATCCAGGTTCCGCTATTGGTTATTGACCGGAGAGGTGTCTCGGTCATGTCTACATAGTTCGCGAACCCGTAGGGTCCGCACGCTTAACGTTCGATGACGATATAGTATTATATGAGTTATGTGATTTGGTGGCCGAATGTTGTTAGGAGTCCCGGATGATATCACGGACATGACGAGGCGTCTCGAAATGGTTGAGAGGTAAAGATTGATATATAGGACGATGATATTCGGACACCGGAAGTGTTTCGGGGGGTACCGGGTACTTATCGGGTCACCGGAAGGGGTTTCGGGCACCCCCGGCAAAAGATATGGGCCTTATGGGCCAAGAGGGGAAACGCACCAGCCACAAGGGGCTGGTGCGCCCCCCATATGGGCCAGCCAAGGAGGAGAAGGAAAGGGGAGAGAAGGAAAGGAAAGAGTGGAATAGGATCCCCACTTCCTTCCCTCTCCCCTCATCTTTCCTTCTCCCTCCGGCAAATATGGAAGGCGGGGCGCGCCACTTGGGAGGACCCCAAGTAGGATTCGGCCTACTTGGGGCACCCTCCTGGCTGCTCCCTCCTTCCCCCCACCTATATATATGTGGGAGGCTGGCGCCTAGCACATCCAGACAATTGTCTTAGCCGTGTGCGGCGCCCCCCTCCACAGTTTACACCCCCGGTCATATTTTCGTAGTGCTTAGGCGAAGCCCTGCGGAGATCACTTCACCATCACCGTCACCACGCCGTCGTGCTGACGGAACTCATCTACTCCCTCGACGCCTTGCTGGATCAAGAAGGCGAGGGACGTCACCGAGCTGAACGTGTGCAGAACTCGGAGGTGCCGTACGTTCGGTACTCGATCGGTGGATCGCGAAGAAAGTTCGACTACATCAACCGCGTTGTGAAACGCTTCCGCTTACGGTCTACGAGGGTACGTAGACACACTCTCCCCCTCGATGCTATGCATCTCCATGGATAGATCATTGCGTATGCGTAGAAAAAATTTTGTTTTCCATGCAACGATTCCCAACAGTATCAACCATGTACACATCATAAGTAGATGTTGCAGTCCACTTGCCGGTGTTTATCAGTGGCGAAGTGGTCTCTGTAGGGCCGTCGACGCCCTTATCCATGTTGGTAGCCTCGTCGTAGTCCAACACGTCGGTTAAATCGTCGATCGTGGCGACTAGGTGGATGGTGGGTGGGACATAAATTTCCCGGTCGTCGGCTTTAATTCCTATCTTGTCATAGACCGGGGTCCGACCGTCCGAGATCGATAAGCTCTGGATGCGATTGAGCATCTCATTCAAGTGAGATAACTCCTCGGCGTTCATGGCCTGGTCATAGGCCGAGCCAACTCGAAGTGGAATTGGAGGGTCGCTTAATGTGTTCTTAGCTTCGTAGGGGGCCAGAGCTAACTCTAGACCTGTTAGTGCGGTCAGTTCTAAACCCGATGTGGCGTCTGTAGCAGGAGGACCCAGATCAACATCGGGGCTTGATGCTGCGATGGGGCCGTCCGAAGCGGGGGTAAGTGAATCGTCCGTGCATCCTACCAGCGTTGAGGAGCCTGATCCGATGTCCTCGAGGGAGATCGGTTTCGAAGTTGAACCTCCGGTGTCTGATAAGCCCTCAATCCGGCCGGGCGTCCAGCCTGACAGGACAAGCTAACCGCGGGAATCCGCGATGTACTCCAAGCCTCCAAAAGTTAAGATCTGGTCAGGAGCATAGTTTTCGTCGGCGGACAGATGGCCCGCCGAGTCGACACAGAAAATCATGTTGTCGAGACACAAAAAGTTGGTCAAGGACATAAACGTTCCCGTAGTCAGCGCCGCAGTTAATCTGCAGATGAGCCATCGATCCTTCTGTTGATCTCATAGCAAAACTCTCAATGAAAGCTCCGGTGTCGGTGTCAAAACCAGCAGACCTCGGGGTAGGGGGTCCCCAACTGTGGATCTCTTATTGGTGGTGACAGAAACATGGGAGACGATGTTTACCCAGGTTCGGGCCCTCTTGATGAAGGTAAAACCCTACGTCCTGCTCTTGTTTATATTGATGATGGTGTATCGAGTACAAACTTGATCTACCTCGAGATCGTAAGTTGTGTTCTAACCCTAGGGCTAGGTGAATGCAATTGTGATTCGGTCCCCTCTACGGGCTAAACCCTTTGGCTTATATACACGCCAGGTAGGGCATCTAGGGTTACATGGTCGGTATCCAGGGGGGTCGCATGGAGGCGGTAGGAGATGTCTTGGAGTATACGTCAAGTCTTCGGCAGATGTAGTCCTGATCACATTGTACTGCGTGTAGCTCCCGGAGTCCACCTTAATGGGAATGAGGGCCTACTGGGCCAGCCCGAGGACTACGGGCCGACTAGGTTAGCACCCCCTAGACCAGGGCACCGTCACTCGGCGTCATACGTTTCTTTCGAAAGCGATCCAGATGTCACAGTTCAGAGATGCGAGCTGATTGTTGGGGTGGGCTGGTTACGCCTGCTTTTGTATACAGAGGCGCGTCTAGGCCCCGGCCAGTCTCGCAACGTGCAGGAGAACTTAGGGTGATGGGCCCATGACCCCTTCATACTTAGGATTTAGACCGGCGTGTTGACCTCTCTGGAGAGTATAGGTTGGTCTACGGCGTGTCGATCAGCCGAGGTCGGGCATTACCTAGAAAGTGTGTCCGGCCAGAGTTAATCAAGTGTGTTGGGTAATGTGGTGCATCCCTCCATGGAAGTAATCTATTCGAATAGTCGTGTCCACGGTAACAGGACGCTTGGAGTTGTATCTTGATCTATTACAACTAGAACTGGATACTCTATTGAAACTTAAATGATGTTCTGCTTCGGATCGCTTTCTCGCAGGATAGTTGAGGAAGGTTCTCGGAGCATTGTTGATATAAACATGCTACTACATATTACTCCCTTGGGACAAGCTTTTTTCGGACGGAGGGAGTATTATATGCTCCTCTCTTCTACTGCTGCAAGATGATGGCTGCGAGAAGATGTAGTCTTCGATAGAACGAGCTTCTCCTCCTCTACTCTGGCATTTCTGCAGTGTAGTCCAAAGATATAGCCCCATTTCTTTGGCACTGATGCATACTTAGCATAGTTCTGATGTAAGTCTTGCGAGTACTTTAGATGAGTACTCGTGGTTGTTTTGCTACCTCTTTTCTTCTTCCCGATGTTGCGATCAGATGATGGAACCTAGGAGCCAGAGGATCCCGAGCTTGGCTACTACGTGGAGATATAAGACCATGAGTAGTTCGGAGGTCCCAAGCAGGAGGCCTCGCCTTTCGATCTAGTGTCGTTGTTTTGCTCAGCCATCTTAAGGCAAAAACTTGTCTAACTATGTCTGTACTCAGATAATATTTGCTTTGATGATTTATGTATTATGGGTCCTCGTGACCCTGGCTTGCACTGGCTTCAGTCTTCTTAAGGCAAAAATTTATCTAACTATGTCTGTACTCAGATAATATTTGCTTTGATGATTTATGTATTATGAATCCTCATGACCCTGGCTTGCACTGGCTTGTAATATCATGTTTTATGTTTATCCTTTGTGTCGTAAAGTTTTGTTGTGATATTGAGTCACCTTTCATGATGCATATATGATTAGTGCACGGTTATAAACGGGGTCACCACAGCATCATCCTTGCTTGAACAGACCTCTTGTCTGACCTAAGGAGATGGCCAAGCTAGTCACCGCACCACTCTTCAACGTGCAGTGTAGAGATAGAAATGATATCAGACACAGTTATAGTAAGAAACGAAACGATACCGTACACGCAGCAACACCACCAATCCAGCATCACATCCACCATCCATAGAACAGATTGCACAATTTTCTTATGTTTCCTCTCTACTAGGGATCAACTCAAAAACTAAGCAACATCTTCACCGTGCCAGCGATACCAGCCTATACAATTCTTCAAGTCAAGGACGCATCAGGAATTCAGGATACCCGGGATTTGCAGCCACAGGGCGATGCGCTTAGCTGTCACCCGCCCTAAACAGGGTCAGCAGGGCCAGGAACAGATTGATGACGTCAAGGTAGAGCGAGACGGCGGCCCAGACATACTCGTCATAGGTGTAACGCTTGATGATGTTGTCCGTGTCATAGACAATGTAGCCACTGAAGATGAGTGCTGCCAGCGCGCCATATATCATGTGAGAGAGCTTGCCCATCGGGAAGAGGATCTGCATACAGAAGCCATGATCAGTATTGCATTGTAGAATAGAGAAGACTGATAAATGGAGAACACGTAATTAACTAGAGAAGGGAATTAATGTGAGCCGCATAGGCATCTGACCTGAATGAACCCAAAGACGAGCAACATGATGAGAGAAGCAAATAGGAATGGACCAAGGAAGCTGAAGTCCTTGCCCCTCCTTGCAGCCCAGAAGGTGTAAGCAGTGAGGCTGAAGACAACCACTGTTGTAAGAATCGCAGCCTCCAGAATGACCTTGCCTGTGCACATGCCGGACTATTTTAGCGGTTTCTTGATCAAAGAAAAACCATCACCACGATAAAGAACAAAACACACACACACACACACACACATATATATATATACATCATACAAGAGCAGGGAAAATTAGCTACTAAATGAACTAATTGCTTTCATATTATCTCAAACACCTCTTTACCAAAGAAACTTTCATGTAAATCTGACCAAAAAATAAAGCACGTGCATGCTAAAATCTGAAGTAGTAAATGGCAGTGACATATTGAAGAAGCAAACTATCAGCAACCTCCTGCAATCAATGTGCTACAACCCCAAACACAAATGGATGACAGAAAAACAGAGTGCCTGACAACATAACTTTGTCTTAATAGAAAGATAATGAATTTTCAATCAGACCACTTTAATCCAATGACATTTAACCAGCACATGCATGGAGTACCTTTAAAAAAACCTATGAAGCATCTATTGTCTTGTCACCATATCATGTGAAAATCCCTTTTACTTCGATAAAAGTTTAAGCTAGTGGTGCAATCTAAACCACGTCCTTCCCAAAACCATGTCAACTTGAGAAGGATGGCTGGCTTATTACTTGACCAAACGACCCTTCAGATCAAATTGATACTATCACAACACTATGTATCTTACAACAGATAGTGGCCAGAAGAAACAGTAAATAAATATTCAAGATCCAACCGATGTTCTATGTAAAGCGAAGGTTACTGTTTGCTAATTTCTGAGTTCAAAAGTAACAGCTGAAAATAGCAGGTCTTCTCAAAAAGGAATCCTCCTGGCTTGCAATATTACAAATGCTTCACTCAGACAAGCATATCATAAAAGGTGACCAACAGCTACAAATCGGCCCTCAACAGACTGGGAAAATGCATCAACTATAGTCACATACTCACATGGGCTGCCTGGTAGTGTCCACCATTTGCATGGCCATGGCCCATGGCAAATCCACGTGCAAACAAAACATGTCATAATAATAGTAGGATGCCTTAGAATTGGTACAACCTCAAAATGGAGTGGTATGAACGCCGACGCAAACACAAATGGATGGCAGATCAGAGTTTCTGACAACATAACAGTCTAAATCAAAAGATTATGTATTTTCAATCACTTTAATCCAATGAGATTTAATCAGCACATGCATGGAGTACCATTAAGCATCCATTGTCTTGTCACCACACTAGTCTGATATATCATGTGAAAATCCCTTTTATTTTGATACAAGTTTAAGCTAGTTGCGCAACCTAAAGCACGTCCTTGCCAAAACCATGCCAACTTTAGCAGGTTGGCTGGCATATTATTGGACCAAACAGCTCTTCAGATCAAATTGATACTATCACAACACTATGTATCCTACAACAGACAGTGGCCGGAAGAAACAGTAAATAAATATGCAAGATCCAACCAATGTTCTATGAAAAGCGAAGGTTACTGTTTGCTAATTTCTGAGTTCAAAAAGTAACAGCTGAAAATTGCAAAGCAAGGTCTTCTCAAAAAAGTAATCCTACCAGCTGGCAATATTACAAATGCTTAACTCAGACATGCATATCTCAATCATAAATGGTGCCCGATAGCTAAAACTTGGGCCTCAACACAGACCGGGAAAATGCTTCAACTACAGTCACATGGGCTTCCTGGCAGTGTCTACCATTTCATGGCCATGGCAAATTGGCAGCACGTGTATCTGAACCCATGAAGCATCTATTGTCTTGTCACGAGTAGTATGATATATCTTGTGAAAATCCCTTTTATTTCGATAAAAGTTTAAGCTAGGCGTGCAACCTAAACCACGTCCTTGCCAAAACCATGTCAACTTGGGCAGGTTGGCTGGCATATTATTGGAGCAAACGGCCCTTCAGATCAAACTGATACTATCACATCACTATGTATCTTACAACAAATAGTGGCAGGAAGAAACAGTAAATAAATATGTAAGATCCAACCAATGTTCTATGAAAAGCGAAGGTTACTGCTATTTGCTAATTTCTGGGTTCAAAAAGTAACAGCTGAGAATAGCTAGCAGGTCTTCTCAGAAAGCAATCCTACTACCTGGCAATATTGCAAATGCGTAACTCAGACAAGCATATCATAAAAGGTGACCAACAGCTACAACTGGGCTCTCGACACAGACTGGGAAAATGCATCAATGATAGTCACATGGGCTGCCTGAATGTGTACCATTTGCATGGCCATGACAAATTTGTGGCACATGTATTTCTGAACCCAGTCCACACGCAAACAAAATGCTTCACAATAATAGCTAGCAGGAAACTATCCAATTGCCATACATAGTGGTGACTAACAAGCTAATAGTGGGAAAATATCTACTAGTCATATGTAATGACTAATGAACTAACACAATTAATGAGAGGGGCATTAGAGGGTGCTGATTTACATAAGCAGCAGAGCAGAGTGACTTGAGAACAAGCTAGGAGCAGAGTACATGGTGAGAAGACAATTACCGCTAGTAAAGGCACATGTCATGCCCACAGCGAAGCTGATAGCCACTGTGAAGACGCCGAGCAGCAGCAGGTTGACTGGGTGCTTCTGGCGGTAGAAGTACAACGGGCACAGCACTGCATAAAAAAAATTAACAAGCATTTTAATTAGTACCAGATTATACCAGCTGCAAATTCACAAAGCAACCACGTCACATTCTAGTAAAGCAAAATTACGAGTAGTACATGGGGCGTTCCTGCAAAATTCATTGGAAGTAGTACTACCAACACATCCATAGCTTTGCGGGGACGCGACGGCATCTCCAAGGTAATAGTACAGAGCAGAGCATCTCAAAGGTAATACAGAGCAGAGGAGAGCACGCAAAGGGAAAGCTAATCCTGTCCTCTCACCAACCAAGACCCTCATGACTAAATCGCGGAATCGCACGCATACAGCTAGCGTTGTCGGGTATAAATTTGTGCGAATTAAGCACTGATTTCTAAATGGAAATGCAATAATAAGAAGGGAAAATATTCGAGACGCTCGCGGTCGCGGAAACCCTGCCGACAATCGGATCGGACCGAAACCCCAAGGACAGATTCGTAACGGAACAGATGGAGGAGTGCTGGTTCGAAGCCTCACCGATGAAGGGGAAGATGATGAGGAAGATGTAGAGCCCGAGGCCGGCGCTGGAGGAGACGAAGAAGTGCGGGATGGCGCGGACCTTGACGACGACGGCCGCGACGACGGCGGTGAGGAGCAGCTGCAGGGAGAGGATGACGTAGATCTTCCGGATGAGCGCCCAGCGCAGCTCGGGGCTCTCCGTCATCCCGGGGTACAGCCCCCGGGTCGGCGCCGCGGTGCCGGTGCCGCCGGAGGTCCCCGCCTCGACGTCGACGCCCTTCTGGTACCCGAACATCTCGCCCGGCGGTGCGACGACCGGGGAAGCGGCCTCCGGGGGTAGGGTTTTCGCGGGTGTGGCGGAAGGAAGGCGGAAGGGGAGGGAGGGAGGGAGCAAAGTGAACAGGGGAACTGTGGGGGACGGCGACGACGATGCGGCGAGAAGACTCTAGTGCTCAACCAACCGGTGGGCCCACGAGTCAGACAGATGCAGGGGGGCGCCGTGGGAATGTTTCCTGGTTCCTTTCTTGGAAAAAAAAAAAAGGGTTCCGCATACAAGCGGGACACGCATCTTGTGTGGCTGTGGAGACGGAGTGACGGACGTGGTTTTTTCTCGAGCGGTTTCGAATTTTGGATTGGTGGAGAGAGGGACGTTGGGGCCCGGTAGGCGGCGAGACGATGATAAACGAGATGGCGTAGAGCGAATCCAGCGGGAGACGCGTTTGATTGAGTCGTTGCGCGGCTGACGCGCATGAGCACGATCGACTGTTTTTCAAAAAAAAAAAAGAGCACGGTCGACTGTGGGCCAGGGCGCGTAGGGGACTAATGTTTTTCTTTTGGATTTTTTAGGAGTTTCTTTTTCACATGGGAACTGGAAAAAAAATAAGGAAAAAACTCTACCCGTTTTTATCCATTAACTGGGATGTTCAAAGGACATCTTACAGTATCACTATGACTACCCAGAAAACATGGCGACAACATGAAGGGTATGTTTGGTTTGGATGTTCGCTTGGATTTTGGCCCTTTGCACGAATGGCCTCATGTAGTCCGGTTGAAGTAACGCAGGCTCCGAGTCATGTTCTGCAATCTGTTTGGTTGCCCGCATTTCAATTTTTCAAAGCGAGCACTACCTCTTCGACTCGGTTCCATGTTTGAAAGCCCTGTCGAGCTAGCAGGCCGGCTTTATCTTTGAAATTTGGTCGAGACAAGCATGCAACAAGGTGAGCGAACAGTAAAGATACCTTTCTTCTCAAAATTCCATGTCAAGAAGTGAGGAATCCTTTTCGTGCATAGTGGCATCCACATGACTGAGTGCATTGCTACTTCCCTACTTGGAAGTTGTTGGGCCCCCGGGAGAAGGGCGATATAGCTAGCAGAAAGTATTTTCCCTTCATTTAAGGATCAAGATTTATCCAACCAGTAGGAGTGCTTGGATTGTAGTTGATGAACATTACATGCGCACAGAGTAGTTCTTGGTTTCCAACAAAACTATTGAGTTTGTTAGTCCCATTAGCCTTGTTATTTATAAGGAACGTATAGTGTGGTTGGAGTGAATGAATGCAAGCAAAATAAAATAACCAAATCAGATTGTAAACAATAAACAAAGAGTTTGATCGAGAACAAAAGCAATAAGGGATGAATGGACCGGGATATAGCATAGACGTGATGAACAAATTACAATTGTGTATCAAATAAATTGCAGTTTTTAAGATTACAATTATACATGACATGATTGTATATAAGCACTACGTCATTTATATTTATACACCATTATCCAACTACGCCTATAGCTAATACTCCACCTCAAGACCGCTATGCAACATGCATCTCAAAGTATTAATTAAAAAAGGCATTGCATCAAGCAATGTGACATAATGTTGATAGTATATTGTCTTTACATCCATCTCATCATTGAGACAACTATGAAGTTTTTATCCTTAGTGGCACTAACACACTACAAGCTTTTTTCTCTTTCTAGCATTGGTACTGAGATGTATTACTTGCAAGGTTAAACTCAACTAACACACAGGACTTTCTCTTGGAGATCGTTCATCTAAACAGGGCCAATGCAAGACTAATGGACCGAAGAGCATATATGTATATAAATCATGCCGCAGAGAACTCATATGGATCCAAAAAAAAATGGCATTTAGATCTGATCATAAAGTGATAAATTATCGCACCACAACATATACACACACACACCGAGAATTATATTAGACGGATCACAATCATCTTGGGCAGCTCATGTGATATTTATATTGAAGAACGAGGGAGAGAGGATGACACCTTGTTACTGTTATGGCATGGTCCAAGGAGGACTACTCACACATGGATACGGTAGCAGCAAGGTTGATGATGAAGGCTTCGGTGGTGGATTGTCCTCCGGCAGAGTACCGGAACAGGCCTCCAGATTGGATCATCACGAAACACGAGGTGGTGGTAGCGTAAAAATCTTTGATATATGATTTTAGGGTTTTCGGCTCAATATAAAGGCGAAGGTACCAAGAGGCGATGGAGGTGCACCCCCACCTCAAGGCCTGCTACCTCCCGGATGTGTGGGGCCCATAGGGATCCTCTCAAGTGGCTCTGATGCCCTTTAGATCCTTCTTGATGTGAAACTTAAAAAAAACTATTTTTCATCCTCAAATGTGGTGCCTACAAGCGGCACCTGGGCACACCCCAGGGCCCTGGCTGAACCCTTTTGGCTACTGTCTCTTCCGGTGCAAATCTTCTGGAACCAAATTTATTTATTTATCCGGGGTCTTGGCAGGGTGCTTTAATCATGAAGGTCCAAATTTCACCTCTCACGACATCTCCGACATTTATTTCATGAATTCGTTCCATTAAAAGATAAACCATAGTTAAATTGATGCAAGGGAAAAATGAAAAAGACAAAAAAAAATCCTCTGAAATTGTAGGGAAAATGCATGTATCAGCTACCCAGAAGTTGATGCTGGAGAAGATAGGAGATAAGGAGGTCGAGAATGAGAGATTCAAACTAGAAGATTATAAATTGCACATGCACCAACTCAAGTCTAAGAATACCATGCTACTATGTGTTGTTTTCATATTTCTGGGGCTATATACATTTTTAGTAGTTGCCAACAAGTAACTAATGTAGCTATACGTGCCATAATTAATAACTGGTTTGATTTTGTAGTGTGTTGTGATTCTACGGGAATGATCATTGTTGCGGGCTACGTTTTAGACGATAATGTAGATTAATTAGACAAAATATTGTGATGGCATCATTTTTTTAACTGTTAACTTTTACCAACGGCATCTAGGTAGAAATCCACACCACTATTATCCGCATTACTAATGGCATGCCTTGGAAGGGAAAGCCACTGATACCTAATTTATCGGTGGTGTAGGGCAGCCCACGGCCACAGATAGTCCGGATACGAGTGGCATGATCTCTACTTCTAATGTCTCAGTTGGTAGAATAGTATCCACGGTTTTTTTTCGTCTGTTTATTTTCGTCTCACATCCCACCACCCTTCGCATTAAAAACCAAATCAATTCCCATAACCCTTCATTTCGTTTTTCCATCTTGGCAATGGTATTTCCTCATTACGTACAATTCTTTCCTTCTTGGAATAAAGATCTCCGTCTTACTGATTTTCTAACAATCAAGCGTGGTTGTGGGCCACGCTCCCAAATCACAAAAAAAATATGGCAAAAATCTTAACTTTCCTTATCCCACCATATGTTTTTTATTAAAAAGTGGAAAGTAAATTACCCCACCGTAAATTATTCCATTAGTCCACCGTATCTTCTCCTAATCTCATTCTCCTCTCCTCGTCTCCTCGAATCCTTCTCCTCTGATTGCCAGCCATCTATAGATACCCCCCATAGATCACCATTCATGGTCACGAAGAAGTTAACGGCTGCGACGGCAAGCGAGGTACAAGGGTTCAGCGACGACAAGGCAGGCCACACCAGCAAGGCAGGCTGGGAGCATGTACCATGGCGGAGAGCATGGCCGCATCGAGGACCAGGCTTCATTCAAGGCATGATTCTTGCATATATTCCTGTAATATCAATACGTAGTAGTACAGATTCGTATTCATGTACTACTTTTTGAGGGATCTTATTCCTGTACTACTATATGCAAGTACGTGGATCTATCCATGTGTGCATGTTTGGTTAATTAATCGATTACTATCATCTTCAATTAAGATTAGGTGTTGCATGTTTGCTCGAAAGAAAATTAATTAGTGACTGGTTTGGTACCTATGATTGTGAAGACTGCTGTGGGATCACCATAATTCGAGTTTTACATTCTACGTATTTGGTTCACTTTTACTAAAATTGAATACTATTTTCTGTACAATTCTTAAACTTATTTGTTGTGTATTATGTACAGCTCACTGGCTTCTCAAGATGGAGCGCAAGGCTCAGCTGTTATAAGGAAAGGTTGACTGGCTTCTCAAGATGGAGCGTCTGAATCTCAAGTCACTCCAGCGTCTGAATCTCAAGTCTTACTCCTAATGTTTCAGAAGCTCTCAAGTGTACGCAAGATTGGTCTCATGCAGATCTGTTAGGTACTCAATATTTGCACTTGCCTCTTATTTTTATTGTGCAAATATCTTGTTATTTATATAATAATTGTTGGTTAGACATTAGGTGATTGGAATTCCACTCGCTTTGCAGAATTTCAGAGTGTTCTAGAGGATGACGAAGAACAAATGGTAAAAAAAAATACAACCTTGTTGTTTGCACTTCAGATATTTTTCGCTTAAATTGTAAGATTCTATGCGTAATTAATTAAATCATGTACTTTTGGTCTGTACCGCGTGTAGGACGAACCTACTTCAGTCATCACTCGAGAATGAAGACTTGGAGCTACTGGTTGGCAGTTGTGTGGACAGTGCACTTGTTATTTACTAAAATCATGTTTGGAGACTTGGAGCTGTACTTTGTTTTAAATAATTTTCGGTTGCTATTTGCCCCTTGGTTACACATGTAAACGTGTTATTTACTATGGTCAGGCTATTTATATGTGGTTGTGATTGTGAGCTTGTCAAATGTGAATTAAAATCATTGTTTTCTGCTTAATTTGCCATTGTTGATGGTATAATATCGCATATTGTCGAGTTGCCCGATGGGTACCCACCCTGTATGGGTACCCGGTGGGTTTTGGTATGGGTGGGATTTCGGGCCCGTGGGCATGGTATGGGTGAGGTTTTGTGCCCGTGAGGTACATGGGCATGGGTGAGGTTATGGTTGCCTGGCCGGGGATAGTGGATTCGGCTACAGTGAGCATGGCAGCGACCAGATTGTCCCGATGGGCAAGTTAACGTTAGGCGGCCGGACCCCAAGATGGAGGTATCTGTGCTTGCTTGCTGATGTGTGTTTGTTTTCCACTACTTATGTTATTTTCATTGGACCTTAAGCAGCAATCATCGGCTGTTGTTGTGTGTCTGCCTGCCTGGCAAGGTTTCACCTCTATCTTTGACCTACTGGTGACTTATTTGGAACCTGAGAGAATTATTTTACATGTTAGATTATTCTCATATCCTCGAAGTCATAAAATGAGTTGAGATAATTAAATAATGCCATAGAAGTAATGATACCACCTCCACACACTCCAGCGCAAGATCCAAAGCAATAAACTCATTAAAATTAGAATCCTGTGAAGCACGCTTGTCAAACGCACGTTCCATCCTATTTTCCCATGATTTGTACTCTCTTGCTGTAGCATCACTGTCCAACCACCCTGTAATTTTTGGCGTCTTCAAGTTTTCATTATGGGACTTGTAGCCATAATAGTCAGGGTCACCGTACATCCTCAAACAAGAAAAACAAATAATGCACCGTGAGAAACCCAGTAATCTGATACCACCTGATGAGAGCACGACCTCGAACGCGCTGCTGATTTGGCCCGATCTTTCACGATGCAACAACCTCGAGCAAATTCCACCGACGAAAGCTCCCAATTACGCGAGCGATACACGCAACCTGAAGCTGTGGTAACAACAACTGACAAGCAATACCTCGATTGACAAGGCACCTTCCGTCGGAGTAGAAGTAACCGGCACGTAATCCTGGACCACATAGAATACGCAAGGTTCCATCTTTTCCTTTGCTAAGATGTGTCACCTCCTTCATAATTTGTTCATCCTTGTTTCTATAAACTTTCTTTCCGACATCCGCCTCGTCCACATGCATTGTAGCCGCCTCATCCATAATATCCTCTGTTTGCACCCCTTTGTCGACGACTGCCGAAGTCGCCTGCAACCCCTTGTCATTGACCGACGTACTCACCATGACCTGTGTACTAGTCATGTTTGCAGTAGGGCATGCCACATCAAGTAATTTGATCGGAAATAAATTTTTTACCATAAAAAAGGAAGTGAAAAACCATAGGAAGGAAACTAAAGTTCTAGAAGCAAGGATTATCAAGATTTGAAACAAAATATATTTTTGTAGAGAAGTAATTTACACCTATGGAAGCGAAATGTATGATATCTCTACTCTTAAAGGGGACTTTGTTCCGTCGCCTCCCCTCATTCTCGGTTTTTTCCTCCCCACGTTCCCCTCCCCTCTTTGGTTTCCTGTTGGTTTTTGGTATCCCCAACCGATGCGGCACAAAATAAAAACCAACATAAATATAGTAAATTGGAATAATCTAAACGAAATCGATACGTTTCCATAACCGTGTCCTGCATTAACTCAATCATATCAAATCAATCTTACCAGAATTTTAACTGAATCAAAACTTTCCTTGCCTTCTCTTATCATAATATAATCAAATTAAATGTTATCAAAATCTAGAATATGGTGGATGTAAGGTATATGTCGGACAAGATTGATGTTGAACCAATAGAATATATATGCCCCCGTTGCAACGCACGGGGTCCAGGCATGGCACATCGCTCGCATTGCAACTGGCTTGTCTCCGAACTCCCCGAAGTAGGAGAGGGAGGAGCAGGAGACGGCGCCAAAATAGGAGGTGCAACATAGGTGTGTTGGATACATTTTCGTGCCCACCCGGGGTTTTCCTCGTGCAAGTAGAGGCACCATAGCCCTCGCCCATTGTCGGAGATGATGTTAGTGGATGGATGGTTGTAGGGGACAACGTTAGGATGAGATGCAATGGGAGAGAGAGAGAGGTGGGGGAGAGGGAAAAAGGTGAAAGTGATATGATGTAAGGGGGGCGCAATGATTGGAATGACTAGGGTGCGGGCAATAGACACTGAATTCGTATTCGGATAAAATTCCTAAACATATGGTTTTTGTGTTGTTATCTTTTCCTAAACTAGGGAGTAGTCATCTTTTCCTCTTGCATTTGTTAATTCAGGGATTCACTTCAATATACGCACGTTAGACTTATTTTTCCAAACACAACAACTTAGCTACTCCATTGAATAACATACCATGTGTTGGTATTCATCGTTATAAATAACACAAAGAAATTTTTGTTCATCACTAATCTGTATCAATATGTGTTGTGTTCTCTCTCAGAGAAGTGAACTCTGAAAACCCTCCTCATTCTGAACAATGAAAATTCTAAGGTTGAAAGTACAAACTTGATACGAGATGAAAGACTTGGAGAAAAAATGGCCGTATTTGGAGCCGGATGGAAACATGGGCAGATTTGGAGTAGGGTGACGATGGAGCAGACTGGTGTTGCAATGACCAAAAGAGCTGAAGTGAAAGAAGAGATGGAATGACAATGATGCAACCTTTTCATGTGATTCTTGTATGTATATTTGAGGTCCATGGGAAAATAAGTATTATTGAGATAAAGTGACGGAGATGCATCTTAGGTGGAGATGATAGCAGAGCCCAGTTAAACAGAGCATTATTAGTTTGTGAATGAACATGTGGTGGAAATAATGTTTTCATGTTCATATGCCACATTTTCTTGTGATTTGTACTAAGGTGAGGTGCCTTGTATCTCATCCTTTGTTGATCATGTTCCATGTTGCACGACATACGTAGTAGAGCGACACAACAAAGCAACGACATAGAAGCCACATGCAGAGTCAAGGGACAATAGATTGAGAGGATGGTTGATGTATGGACAAAGAGGGCTATGGAGAACAACTTCAATAGAAACGAGAGGCTAGAGGGGTGCATGGCGTTTGTTGGAATAGAGAGAAGATACTTGCGTTTGTGTTGTGGTTGAACATTGCGTGCAATGTCTTCATTCGGGAAGAGAAATATGAGCATTGTTTATAAATTTAATTTTTGGCTCGTGGCAACGCACGGGCAGTCTACTAGTACTAGTGGTGTACCGCCTACACACTACTAATGACGATTGCAGCACACCACTAGTAGGCTTTGTAGGGTAACGCAGCAGAAAACAAAAATTTTCAGACCTACGCACCAGCCCAGGACCACTATGGAGACTGCATACAAGGTTTGATCATTTTCGTTACCGACTCGTAGCGCAGCGGAAGTAGAGTCGATGACGATCGGCGGCGCAGATCCCCCCAGCTAGGATTTACAACCTCCCAACCGCGAGGATGTACTCCCTCATCTGCCCCTCGGACAGCCCTCCGGGAGGCGGTCGAACAGTCCCCCGGACGGTGTCGCGGACAGCCCTTCGGGAGGACCTTCGAAACTCGGACGGTCACTCGGACAGCCCTTCGGGAGGACTCACAGAACTCGGACCGTCACTTTGGACAGCCCTTCGGGAGGCACTCACAAACAGCCCCTCGGGCACAAAGATCGAAACTACGACCTCTCTACAGAGTTGCACACATACGGTGTCACCTATCCGGCAGGGCTTCGCCGTCCAGAACTAGTTCTTGCCGGAACCCAGACAGCCTTTCGGCTCTACGAAACTCTTTTCGTGGGAGGGAGAGAGAAGCCAGATAACATCTTGGCATGTGTATGAGAGCAAGGGATGAGTGTGGAGGGCTGCCCCTCCACTTCTATTTATAGGAAATCCCAAGGGGTAGGGTGGTTTTACAAGAAAACCCAAAAAGCACATGGATGAAGTCCTTCCACAAGGACCCAAATGTGAAACCAAGGCACAAGAGGGGGCTCCAAGGAGGAGTCCCCATGTGGCCAGCCACACCTAGGAGGGGCCCCCCCATGGGAGCCCTCATCCATCCACATCACCTTCTAGAAGCCTTTAGCAAAAGCCCTAAAAGGTGGCTTTCCAAAAAATTCCAAAAAGCACTTTCACTATTCACGACGACATTTTTCAGCGTCCGTTCGAACTGAAAATATTTATGTGGCCTTAGAACATTTCCAGTACCCACTAAAATAATTTTCAACGCGTTCTGGAACAATTCCAGTTTAGTGATTTCATCTGCGAAAAGCATCTGAAGCGGTTCCGGCAGCCCCGGAACATTTCCGGTTTTTCTTCCAGAAAATTCCCAGAAGTTTCCAGAATGATTCTGGCATCCTCCAGTAATTATCAGGCATGTGCCGAAACCATTTTGACTTAATGGTATCCCCTGAAACAACTTTTCAGTTTCACCGGAACTCATCCGGTGACCTCTCTCTGCGGAACTTTTCCGCTGTCCGAAACTTTTCGGTGTCCGAAACTTTTTCGGTGATTTTCTCTCAGACTCCCTGTCTAGTATTCAGCAGATAGATGACCCTTAAGTGTGTGACCCTATAGGTTCGGTGAAGTATAGACATGACACGGAACCCCTTCCGATCAATGATCAACATCGGAGCCGTGGACACCCATATTGACCCCTATACCCACACGAATGAATATTCGAGTGAACCTCCAGTTGTCGTGTGCTATTCCTGTTGCTTCGCGATATGTTACAAATACCCGAGGTGAGACATGTTGGCATTCCCGTGGATCAACACTTGTCCACTATGCTAGTTACCTCGTTACCGGTATTGTTCTCTTTTCTTGTTACCATGTTCCGGCATCCCCGTGATCAAATCACAAAGTGTCTGGCCAGACGATGATGGATACCGTAACACCGAGAGGGCCCAGAGATATCTCTCCATCGCCGGAGGAGCAAATCCCAATCTTGAGCTATCAAGTTACTTGACACACTTTTCCATGAACCCGTAAGCCGCCGTAATAGCCACCCATTTACGGATGACGTTTAACAAACCCCAAAGTTCATGAAGCAAGCATGAAGAAACTCGATACTCTCATGGTCTAAGGAATCATGCAAACATTAACCATCTCTGTGTTATTAACCATTAACTTGTGACGAAAGAACCTCATAGCATAACATCAATCGGGTCGATTCAACACAAATGTTCTGTTAACATTGTGCCCTCAAAATTGCTGGCATAGTCATGCCCATGATCAGGAAAACAGGATCATCATGCAATACTTGAGCCAGTCATAGAGGCTTGACTAGGAATACATTTTATAATTTATTATTCCACACGTGCATATGAGTCTTCCTCCGAGCCTCGTTTTATTTGCAGACTCGAGAACCATAGCAGTTATAGCATGGAACATAAACCTAATTATGAACAGGGAGATAATCAATAACATTTATTATTGCCTCTAGGGCATATCTCCTACAGACTCCCACTTGCACTAGAGTCAATAATCTAGTTAATGCTAATGCACTTCACACCTGTGGCACACCGGTGTAAATATGCTTCGCTTGTGGTATAGCCTGATGTCCAACGGATCTGACGACTTCAGCTCCGTGTGTATCTTTGCATATCCTCGCGTTTTCACGCTTTCACAAAATTCATATTTTGTGTGGACTTGGCTTTGTATGTATGCGAATCACAGGTCGAACCTGGGTTCCTCAGACTGAGTTATGCAGCAACTACTTGCAGTAGTGTCCCATTGACAAAAGCCATCTTGGAACCATACTAAGTTCATGAATGAACTATATGATTCAACATCTTCTTTGTCACTTTAAAGGCGGCAACATACTTCGCCTCTGTTATAGAATTCGCCACAGTAACTTGTTTGGAACATTTTCCAACTAACTGTGCCACCACAATGTGTGTTACACAAAACCCTTAATTTAAATTGAAAATCGCTTGGAGCATGGATGAAGACTGTATTGATGTAACCTTTTACAACGAACTCTTCATGATCTCCGCTTGCGAGAAAACATGTCATCGGTGCTACTATAGTACTCAATGACCCTTTTTCACTGTTGTCCCATGATCAGTACTTTTGATCACCTTGGTATCCATACTCGTAACAACTTTGGAGTATTGGACATATCTGGTTGTTTTACATACCATGGAATACATGATTAATCCAAACACGAAGGTGTGTGGAATCTCCATCATGTATTTTGCTCATCAGTGTTTTTGGGACACCGAGTCTTGCGAAAACTCTTTCCATGTGACTTCGGCAAGAATCACTCCTTGGCGTTTTAAATGCTAAAAAGTTTTAGCATCTTGTCAATATGTTTTTTATTGCTTAGCCCCATTAGGTAAATCTATCTCCATAGATCATCATGCCTAATATAAAGGCTATTTAGCCCAAGCACTTCATCGAAAAACTATTTTCAAATGAAGTCCTAATTCGTGTCAAGAATTTTATTTCCAATTAACAATGTGTCAAGCACACAACGTTTTTAGAAATTTTATTATGCTCCCACTTACTTTCTTGAATCATAAGCATCTTCGTTACCCATTGATGAAGTCAAACCCCTTTGACTATTTCATCAAAACACGAAGATTCCAACTCCATTTTGCTCTCTTCTGTCCATTGCTGGAACTCTGAAGTTTGCATACTTACTAGCATCCTCTGGACTAACAAAATACCTTGGACTATAACACATGCAAGTCCTTGGTTTTATTTCCATCATATGGAAATCCTTTCATCATCCTTGTTTCATATCTCATGACTGAAATATGTATTAATTGCTAGTTCAACCCGAACCGACTTTAAGCATCGCTACGGTGAAACAATCTCATCGTAGTCAACTCCTTGAACTTGTATATTGCAACAAGTCGAACTTTATGGATAAAACATTTTTATCCGTATCAGTTTTAAGTTCCATAAATATTCGTCAGACTCTAAGTCTTCCGAAAGGTGTATCAAGGTTTTAATCTTGAATCACTTATATGGAAACTATCTCGGATTGTATTGGCATTTAGCCAATTCCGGAGTCAGGGCCCATCAACGCTTCCTTGTGTATCGTAGGTATACTGTTGTCTAACAACAATATCTCGTTTGCGCACCTGAGAGGTTTGCACGAGCCTTGCCTACGTGGTTCAGCTGCAAGTTCGACTGAAGTCCATACATTTTATTGTAGAGACTTCCGTATCAGTCGCAGTAGGAAACTCCGGAATCACTTCCAAGGTTCCTTTCCTTTGACCTGATGACGAAGATACTGGTTATCTCGTCGAGTTGCACTGTCCTCCCACTCACCTTTTGCAAGGACAATTCTCTTTAAAAGCATACCGTTTTGTGGCAAAAACCTTTGCCTCGGTATAGTGGTGGGGGAATACCCAATGACTTGGGATAACCTACAAAGTAGCACTTGTCTGATTTGGAATAGGTTTGTAACCTTTTACACAAGCCCCATATTCCAAATGTTAAGAAAAGATATAACATGGTTGGGCGTACCATACCATGGTGTCATTTCAACAGACCCGATGGAGCTCTTTTCAGTGTAAAAGCCGCAGTCTCTAAAGCATCACTCTTTAAAAGGGATAATGGCAAATTTATTTATGTCATCTTTGATCTTACCATGTCATAAATGGTTCGATTACATTTTCACGGACTTTCCACTTGCAGTGGTGTTCCGGGAGGTGCAAGTTATGAAACCCCTTTCACAACTCATCAGACATTCGCTAAACTTGTAACTCAAAAATTCCTTTCTGCAATCGAATTGTAGAAACATAATTTTCTTGTTACAATAACTTCTTCTTCATTTATGAAATCCTTTCGAATGATTTCAAAAGATCCAGACTTACGTCTCATCAAGTAAATATCCATATATCTACTTGAGTCATTTCTGAAGATAGATAAATCCACTACTTGCAACAACATTTATTGAACTACACACATCAAAATGTATGATCATCAATAAGTTTGTTGCTCGTTCCTTATGGCCTGTGAACGGTATTTCAGTCACTTTACTTTTCGGAGGAAAGTTGCAAGTGTCAGATGATTCAAAATCAACCGACTTCAAAATCCATCATAATGGAATTTCCATGCGGGTTTCTCCAATGTGACCAAATGCAGTGCCACACGTGTGTGGTATTCTGTTAGTCTTGCGACATTTAGTGTTAGTGTTATGGATGTATCACAATATTCATAACATACATCCCATCTTGGATGGAAGCATGGCCCTTCATGTTATTCATAATACTGAACAACAATTGTTGTTTTTATGAACAACTCCTATTGCAACAAACATTGTGCAATGGGCTAGAGTGTATGAAACTCTAAAATGAATTATGAAAGTAAACACAGAGGTAATATTTTATTATCATTATTCATAACATACGTTTCATTCATAATGAAAATATGGCCCTTATGTTATTCATAACACCGAACATCAAAAGTTCTCTTATGAACAACCTTCTTGCAAGATACCTTATGCAATGGGCTAGAGTTTGTGAAACTCTAAATGAATTATGAAAATAAATACAGATGGTAATACACCGATGGAAGGTATAGTAACATTTACTATGTTCCGTGTGTATACCTAAACCTCATTCCTGGCAAGTCTTTCAGGCCATAGTAGTTCTTACATCGAGTTGCAACAGAATGCAATCGAGCGGGTATCTTTGTGTTTTAACTCACAATACCCAAGAATCAGTGATTAACAATTTAATCATAATTCCCAAGGACTATATCTTTGACCAGCCTTCTATACATCAAAAACTTGTATGACATTCATACATGAGCTGGGTATTCCAGTCTTCTTTCTTATTGCCTTTATACTTCTAATAGTTTAACTTTTAGTATTTCTCCTACTCTCAGAAGAAGCACCCAACTTAAGAGTGGCGTTAGCCCCGGACTTCCTAGGCATGAAAATTTCACTAACACCCTTCGGACACTTCCTTTCTCTTTAAGTTGTTGTTTTATTCACCTTTCATCATATGATAGGCGTTCTTCTGGATCCCTCTCTTATCAGTCTAATGCATAGTAGACTTCTTTACTAATAGTTTGCAAACAAACATTGCTTTGGATATCTCATATCTTTTAGCCTTTGTCTGTCTCTGAAAATGATTTTCAGATTCCATGAATATCACATAACTATCCAAACTTTCGAAGTTCGGGTCTCATGGAAGCAAACATATTGCACTTGACTGAAACGGGATTCCAGCTTTTGGATCGAAGGACGAGAGTCATATGATCCATAGCATAAGCGAGAGAATACTGAAAGTATGCGATAGGACAAAGTCCTTCTCGGCACTCTTGAGGACAATCCTCACATTACGTTACCAACCATAAAGTTTTAACCAGATATTTAACAGCTATTCAAAATTAACAGGGAAGGTGGAAACGCGAGCCATAAATCTACAACTATTATGCAAATCACACTTAGACAGTGTTCATAATTAATTGCACTGAGAATTAAATAAGTCAATTCAAAAGTGCGCTCCCACTCAAATCAATATCTCTCATAATTGATTGTGAGTGATTCAAGATCCGAGTTTTGATTGTTTGCCACGATGGTAGCATCACAGATGACAAAAATCTCAACCGGTAGGCCAACTTGCCAATCACATCTCTATGTGACTCTTGTTCATCTTTCGATGCATGTGTTCCGAGCTCATGACTTTCATGCCTGAACGTCAAGACAACCAAGTGATCTTGCTGCGAGGTCTCAACTCACCCGCCTCACACTTCTCTAATCGTTCGTACCCATGGTAGCATGTGATACCCCGAAAAGTTAGGTGCCGTGACGGTGCTACACTTGGGAGAACACTAACTACTTGATATTTTTGTGAGAGATCACCCTAATAAAAGCGACTACCGCGCAATCAAGAAGGGTGCATCAAAAGGGATAAACATCTCAGGCAATTCATAATTAGCATGATATGGTATAGCCCTTTCTGACGGAGAAGTCTTGTATTTCTTCGTCTTCGGCATTCGCGTCGGTGTTCACCTTCGCGAAGATTGCCACCACCTTGTCGATGCACCAGATAATATTGCTATCTTTATAGCTAATAAAATAATGCATCACAACAAGGTTGACACGCAGGTCATTTTAAGTGCAATCATATGGCTCCAGCCATCATGCCGAATCATGACACGCAGGTCATGTTAATAAATTTACATTATATAGTCATCTCATACATAATCAAATTATTATGAGCACTGCTATACCACATCACATGCACATGCAAACCCTCCTGCAAAACCAAGTTAGACGTCTCTAATCGGTTCATGCAAAAACTTGTTTTACGTGGCTTCTAAGGTTTCGAAACAAACCGAAGCTACCAACGTCCATCATCAAGTATGATAATCTAGGTCGCTAGATTAACAATGCGGGGTGTATGAAGCACGAGATAATAAAATCTCGAACCCCATACTAAACTTCGTCATACGCATGACCCCCGTGCAGATCATATCTGCATTGCCCTTTCGTCTGTGAAATTTCATCTTTCTTTTTAACTACGGTGGAATTCAATGAACTGTTAGCACTTCGTTGATCAATCAGGATCGCGGATTGCCAGAACCTTGAAACTCCACCATACTGTTATCAAGATCAGAAATATGCAAATTCCAGGGAAGCAACAAGAACATCAGGTAACAGATTTCATCTGCTACCCGCACAAATAATTTTCAGTAATAGAACTCATCTACTACCTAATTATATTGTGCAACACCCATACATCTCTATGTATTCTAGATCGCAACCTGCATCTACGCATAGCACGGCTCATGATGCCACTGTAGGGTAACGCAGCAGAAAACAAAAATTTTCCGACCTACGCACCAGCCCAGGACCACTATGGAGACTGCATACAAGGTTTGATCATTTTCGTTACCGACTCGTAGCGCAGCGGAAGTAGAGTCGATGACGATCGGCGGTGCAGATCCCCCCAGCTAGGATTTACAACCTCCCAACCGCGAGGATGTACTCCCTCATCTGCCCCTCGGACAGCCCTCCGGGAGGCGGTCGAACAGTCCCCCGGACGGTGTCGCGGACAGCCCTTCGGGAGGACCTTCGAAACTCGGACGGTCACTCGGACAGCCCTTCGGGAGGACTCACAGAACTCGGACCGTCACTTTGGACAGCCCTTCGGGAGGCACTCACAAACAGCCCCTCGGGCACAAAGATCGAAACTACGACCTCTCTACAGAGTTGCACACATACGGTGTCACCTATCCGGCAGGGCTTCGCCGTCCAGAACTAGTTCCTGCCGGAACCCAGACAGCCTTTCGGCTCTACGAAACTCTTTTCGTGGGAGGGAGAGAGAAGCCAGATAACATCTTGGCATGTGTATGAGAGCAAGGGATGAGTGTGGAGGGCTGCCCCTCCACTTCTATTTATAGGAAATCCCAAGGGGTAGGGTGGTTTTACAAGAAAACCCAAAAAGCACATGGATGAAGTCCTTTCACAAGGACCCAAATGTGAAACCAAGGCACAAGAGGGGGCTCCAAGGAGGAGTCCCCATGTGGCCAGCCACACCTAGGAGAGGCCCCCCCATGGGAGCCCTCATCCATCCACATCACCTTCTAGAAGCCTTTAGCAAAAGCCCTAAAAGGTGGCTTTCCAAAAAATTCCAAAAAGCACTTTCACTATTCACGACGACATTTTTCAGCGTCCGTTCGAACTGAAAATATTTATGTGGCCTTAGAACATTTCCAGTACCCACTAAAATAATTTTCAACGCGTTCTGGAACAATTCCAGTTTAGTGATTTCATCTGCGAAAAGCATCTGAAGCGGTTCCGGCAGCCCCGGAACATTTCCGGTTTTTCTTCCAGAAAATTCCCAGAAGTTTCCAGAATGATTCTGGCATCCTCCAGTAATTATCAGGCATGTGCCGAAACCATTTTGACTTAATGGTATCCCCTGAAACAACTTTTCAGTTTCACCGGAACTCATCCGGTGACCTCTCTCTGCGGAACTTTTCCGCTGTCCGAAACTTTTCGGTGTCCGAAACTTTTTCAGTGATTTTCTCTCAGACTCCCTGTCTAGTATTCAGCAGATAGATGACCCTTAAGTGTGTGACCCTATAGGTTCGGTGAAGTATAGACATGACCTGGAACCCCTTCCGATCAATGATCAACATCGGAGCCGTGGACACCCATATTGACCCCTATACTCACACGAATGAATATTCGAGTGAACCTCCAGTTGCCGTGTGCTATTCCTGTTGCTTCGCGATATGTTACAAATACCCGAGGTGAGACATGTAGGCATTCCCGTGGATCAACAACTTGTCCACTATGCTAGTTACCTCGTTACCGGTATTGTTCTCTTTTCTCGTTACCGTGTTCCGGCATCCCCGTGATCAAATCACAAAGTGTCTGGCCAGACGATGATGGATACCGTAACACCGAGAGGGCCCAGAGATATCTCTCCATCGTCGGAGGAGCAAATCCTAATCTTGAGCTATCAAGTTACTTGACATACTTTCCCATGAACCCGTAAGCCGCCGTAATAGCCATCCATTTACGGATGACGTTTAACAAACCCCAAAGTTCATGAATCAAGCATGAAGAAACTCGATACTCTCATGGTCTGAGGAATTATGCAAACATTAACCATCTCTGTGTTATTAACCATAAACTTGTGACGAATGTATCTCATAGCATAACATCAATCGGGTCGATTCAACACAAATGTTCTGCTAACATTGTGCCCTCAAAATTGCTGGCATAGTCATGCCCATGATCAGGAAAACAGGATCATCATGCAATACTTGAGCCAGTCATAGAGGCTTGACTAGGAATACATTTTATCGTTTATTATTCCACACGTGCATATGAGTCTTCCTCCGAGCCTCGTTTTATTTGCAGACTCGAGAACCATAGCAGTTATAGCATGGAACATAAACCTAATTATGAACAGGGAGATAATCAATAACATTTATTATTGCCTCTAGGGCATATCTCCTACAGGCTTTCCAATACTGGTGATATATAAGGGCATAAGGGGGCGTATCCTAGATGAAACCCTACTACTCACTCCGCCCCCAAGCTCCATTCTGGTGATATTCGACCTTGTCTGGCATCACGGGCGGCGGACCCGACTCTAAAATCTTCCGATCTGTCGACTGATACCTCGTCCCATGTGTGGCCGAGGAGGAGATGGCCGCCCACATGTCTCTCCGACGCTCCCGAGAGGATTCCGCCCGACCGCGGTCGGACTCGATCCGGTGGGTATCCATTGCGTTCGGGAAAATGGCGCTTGGATCCACCTCGAGCATGTGACCACGACCTTGCCAGACGTGGTGCGATCCGTTTGGCGCCCCAATCCGGGGGTGGCGGCACAACCCCTTCGGTGCCGTGTCCTCCCCATGGTGTCGGGCTTTGAGACGGAGGTAAACGCCTACGACCCGTCCGCTGCAGACGTGAGGCGTGCCCGCCGTGTGAGGCAGAGGTCGAGGCAGCCCTCGAGGCCGACACCACAGAGACGGAGTCGCACTCCACTGACCAGGCGGAGCCGCAATACGTGACCGGCACCCTTGGCGTCGCAACCACTAGGCCTGCCCGTCCTCGTCCATCATTGATCTCACCTCCACCGGCGACGTCCAAGCCACGGGGTCCGACGAGGAAGAATAGGGCATGGGAGACGTCGGCGAATCGTGTCCCATGTGGGCCAGTCAGTGTCCCATGGCCTGCTCTTCCTGAGGCCGCTGGACATGGGCGTGAAATGGAACAACGACGACTTGGAGGATGGCCGTCGGCGAAGATTTAGACAGGCTTTTACATTTCATGTAATTGTATGGATTTGAAGATTTGCTAATTAGGTGTCCGATTGTGGAAGCGGACTTTAGAGGGGTGACCGGTCACTGCCCGCAGACGCACCCGGGTACTTCCGCGGAGTTTAAGGGGTCAGATTAGCTAGGTTCGGCTATAGATGCTTTTATTAGACCACAATTCATTTGAACTCGACGAGTGCCCGTGAGGGTCGGTGTCGCTAGATCTGTTGGTTCTCTTTGGATGTTGGCAGTTAGCGTGTCCACCAAGAAAGCAATTGACTGGTTATTGACGCGACGACTTTGACCTCTTCAATTGTTTTATTCTGTGACAAGATCCGGTTTCTACAAACCCTCTTGAATGGTGGTGAAGGATTGCAAGTTCGTGCTGCGTGGGGTGTCGCCCCAACCGATGTTCCTTTAGTGGCCACTGATCTCGTTGTTAGCAGCTAATGGCTATCGTAGTCTTCGAAGCATTGTATAGCGAGGGCGTTTGCGGATGTCCCTATCCTTTAATGCCTATTTAGTGTATATTTTTTAAGCTAAACAAGCTAATGAAGAAGATGACCAGTATGATTTTTGTTGTAATTTTATTCTTTTACAAGTCATTTTATGTCTTGTTGTCCTTTGATTATATTGTCTACTCTTTTCCTTGATAAATAAGTACTCCCTTCATTCCATAGAATTATGGAACGGAGGGAGTATCATATATGAGATGAACTTTGGGATTCTTTTCTTCGGAAAAGTCAATTCGTGAAAGCTTGTCTGGCACCCATCATTTGGGTCTGAATTTGCGAAATTCAAACATGAATGTGTTTTGTCTACCCAGGAATTTGGCATGGGAAATCATTCCACAAATCCAGCTGATTGAAACGCTATGAAAAAAACAAATCCCGTCCAACACCTTGACATTTCACAAATCCGCTGCCCGACGCCGTTATCTCAGTCTCCGATGCCCGCGTCTCCTTGAACCACCACCGCCCACGAGATCCGCCGCCGCCGGAATCCATCACCACCAGCAGGACATCCTGACGCCAGGTCAAGGGCATCCCCATCTCCTGAACGTTCTTAATCGCCATCTGGGGCGGCTAGTTTTGGGGAGGCTGACGGTAAGGGCTGCCCCACGAAGGTGACGACAATGGCTTCACGAAAAAGCACTGGCGAGATGGTGATGCAAGGGAGGATTTGACTTGTTTGCCGTTGCAAGAGCAAAGTGGAACCAGGAGGGGGAGCCGGAGCGGTGACACCGAATTCCGGATCACCACAGCTATCGTCGTCGAAGTCACTGCCTAGGTAGGCCGTTCTTCACCCGCTTGCGTCGTACTCGACACCGTATACTAGTTGTACTAGTTTCTTGTAATAGCAGCAGTAATCGGTAAGCCAAGTTGTAGTTCTGTTGAGTTGCTTCTTTATGTATTTTACCTGCGTTGGGTTGGATTTTGATTATGTGGGTCTTTTTTCTTTTTGTTCACTTCACCTTGGTTCGTAGTTGTCGCCGCTTGATGCTTTTACAGAGGTTATCAAGCAGGTTAGTGCTTCTGCGTTGTTTTTATCAAGCAGGTTGGTGCTTATACTGCGTTGTACCAGACGCAATGGCCGAGCAGGGGGTACTTGTCCACATTGGAGATTGTCATGCCTCTACTGTGCCACCTGTTTTACATTGAAAGAGAATGAAGCTTGTTTGATCAAACCCACTTTCAGTAATTGTTTTAATTAGTTGCGATGTAAGAATAGTTGTATTTTCTCACTGTACATGCTACGTAAAGAGGAACTGCAAGCTTACTTCAAAGACATGACTACTTCAAGCCACACTTTGTAGGACTTACATGTGCTCATCCATCAGCGAGTGACTTTCTATTTTAGAGAATTGACATACATCATTGTATCACTGAAGGGTAGGTCACACCTACTTTCTAAAGCAAAAATTTTAACACAAAAGATATTCTAACCAGCCAAGATTCCAAGTTGTAAATAGGTGTGCATTGGGAAATCATACAGTTGTGGTTTTGTCTAATTTCTAGAAAAATTAGACACTTCTTTTGAATGAGCCATGGACTAAAAAGTTGGACTCAGGCAAAATACGTCTTATATGGTTAAACAGACAGGATGATACAAAAGATGCTTGTAATTTGAATCTAGTTCTAAATTGCAGTTCCATAGTAAACAAAACAAAATGATCATGTTACATTTTCTACGTAACTGCACAATCGGAAAACTCATTGGTGTGTTGGTGCTTGCTTGCTCATTGTATTGATCATGTATACTTCACTGAAATAGCATTACAGAATACAAGATAGTATAAGTGGCATCACTGGCTTCTTTCTAGAATCACAGGCCATGGCATCACCGGCATCTTCCATGAAATCTTCACCAAAACTGCACTCTAGGCAGGTCCAACTCCGTACCCATCAGATTCACGGCTCACAGATGGTGTGTGAACAGGTGGACAACCGGCAATTCACAGGGAACACATTAATCCAACGGTAGCATAGAAAATGTCCGAAGTAAGATTTAAATTCACGCTTAATTAGGGGATATCAACTATCTCTAATCCAGATCAGGGAAGAACTTCCAACTCAACTTTAGGCTTTTATTTCTCAAAAAAATGTTGTAGGCAAGCGCCATGGGCTTGACCCAGTCTTTTTAGGAGGAAGCAGTGGGCATGTGTTGTTTGAACGATCCCTCTATGATTATCGAATGTATCTCACTATGGTTACTGTGTGGGGGCAACAACTTTGCATATAGCCACCTGGCCAAATTACCAAGTAGACAGTGTGCTCATTCCAGTACCATCACCAATTGGCTTAATTTAATTTGCATGTGCTTCAGCATCACCCTTATTAGGACTTTACTTAAATCACACAGATGGGATACCAGAGAAGAGGTTCATTTCTTGTAGCTTCACACAGAAGAGAGACCTTTTGAAACCAATATCAAATAATTGCCATGCAATAGTAGTCACTGGTTCTGAACCACCAATTGTCGTCTCAGTTGTATTAACAGGAGTATCAGGCGGAGCTTCAGCACCGACCACATGTTGGCACCTAAAAATCATACATAAAAACATATGAGTATATGACCCTTAATTAGTTCAGTTAAACTAACATATAGATTGACATTGTACAGTTGCAAACATGCAATCACATTAGTGTTGTATGAACTTCTAAGATCAAATGCAAATAAAAATAGGTTACCTTGTATATGCCATTCTTCTTTATTTCCAATCTGCGTATTAAATCCAAATTGCATCAGTGCAATTTTTATTTTAGGAAAAACAAAACAATTTTCTGCTATTGTTGAGCAACAGGTGCATATGAGTATGGTGTATATAATTAGTCTAAACTCGTCTAAATAAGTTTTGACAAACTTTCTTTTGAGAGACAAATACTTGCTAACTTGCAATAGACAGATCGCACAATTCATATGCTGGATGGTGTCTAGATATGGATCATGGTTCCTAGATAACCACAAACACAATCACCTTGCAGCACAAGGAAGAAAATTGCTACATAACTTCTAATGAAGCAGTAAACATACAAGAGTACACTTCTCCAACCAAATTGGAAGTCACAGGTTCAGTTTCAGGCTTGGGAAGGGGAATCCACATATTAGAAAATAGGAATCTCACAAAAATAAAATCAACATATAGTTGATATGACTAATATCGGAAGAAGGTGGCACTGGAAAATCACCACGTTTTGATATTTCAATTTAGAGAATCATCACCACCCTACATCTGCACATACATAAATGCTAGATGGATTTAAGCAAGGGTACATGCAGTCAAGTGTTCATCAAAGACATCAAAGCAATCTGAGTATCTATTTTTATTAGATTATAGTCAGGAAACTCAAACCATCACTGAGTCAAGGTTACAGAAGTGCCAACGTTATGTTGGTTTCAGAAATGGTGAGTCAACATATAGCAAGGGAATGAAGTGCAACTAATGGTAAAGTCACAGCTATAAATTGCAATGGCAAGCAATCAACTATTACATTATTTTGTATAAACATAAAAAAAATTATATATCACACATTTAGCTATACATTAGTCTCGCTACGCAGGTAAATATATAGTTGGTAATTTACGTGCATATATCCCACTGGAGCTTTTCTTATGTCTGCTGGTTATACGTATTTAAGCAATGATCGAATTTAGTAGTTCTTTTAACCACACCTAGAGCAATTCTGTTACATAATTGACCACATTTGGTTGCTACTAAGCATACTTATTGATTAGAAGAATTCATGCCAGTAGTCCAGCACCGCGGTCCTCACCGATTTTTCAAAATGAAGCAAATGATTTGCCTCGTTCCATTAATTAAGAGAGTAGCCCTCAAATTAACAAGCGCAAATGCTGGTGCTGTTGCTGCAGCTCCAGGAATATTACGTGCAGGTATCATAGTCCCAAGGTAGGTTGCTACCAAATAGAATGGATATTCAGAAATCACATTGGGTCTATAAAATAGAACCTACATCTATACTGGGAGATTAATCAACAAAGTCCAAACAGAAAGTGCATGCAAACATGTGTATTCAGAAAAATGGTAAACTTACTGCAGCTTCAATAGGTAAGAACCAGTTGAAAGTTTGCGGAATAGTAACATATCTTATTAGTAACAACATAATCTTTCTCGCACCACTAGTAGAAAACAGGGCTTTGGTCCAAGCCTGAAAAGCCCATTAATCCCGGTTCACTCACGAACCGGGACCAATGGGTGCATCGGTCCCGGTTCGTGAGGCCAGGGCGCCAGCCGGGCCTCGGGGGCCATTGGTCCCGGTTCGTGAGACTCCTTTGGTCCCGGTTCCAGACACGAACCGGGACCAATGAGCCTCGCTCCTGGCCCACAACCATTGGTCCCGGTTCCAGCCACCAACCGGAACCAAATGTGGTCCTTTAGTCCCGGTTCTAGCCACCAACCGGGACTAAAGAGTGGCCTATATATACCCACTCCCCTGCCCGCGAGCCACTACTCTGTTTTTTGGCCGACCGTGGGAGAGCTTTGTGGTGCTCTAGCTCACCTCCTATGCATATGAGGTGTTCGATGAAATGTCCGAGCCACACTTAAGCTTTCTCCTCTCGAAGCTCCTTGTCCAAGCTCCATTTTCCTCAAGATTTGTCTAGGTTTGGTGGTCCGTCATGTCCCGTCCCCGTCCTCACCGCCATCGATCGCCCGCGTCGATCTCGTCGCCGGCACCACCGTGATGAGCCTCTTGTTCTTATCTTCTTTCTAAAAGAAAAAAGTTCTTACTTGTATGATTTAGATAGATACTTGTATAATTTTCTTACTTTTATTATTGTTTGTTATTATATAGTGCGATGGTTTTGGTATCCGCCTTCGTCGGCCCTCGTCCTGTCTATGATTCGGATGTGGTATATATATTATCTTTTATAATTATTAGTTTCATTTAGTGTTTATGACAATTATGCCGACCAACGTGACATAGATTTTTTTATCTAGGAGGTATGTGAACCGGAAATTCCAACCGACCCTATTGTCGAGAGGTTAAATTTAGTTGAAGAAGAAAACAATTACTTGAAGGAAAAATTGAAAAAAAAATGAGGAGGAGAAGATGATATTGGAGTTGCATGTTGCGGATGTCGTCGATGATCACAAGATCAAGATGGATGCAATGCGCTTCAAGATTAGAAAGTATAAAAAATATGCCATTCATACTGAGGCTTGGTATCATTATGCCGTTGGATCAATTGTTACCTTAGTTGCGATTATGATCGCATTTGTTGTTGCATTGAAATGTTTTAGATAGTTTCAATGTATGGTTTAATTAGATGCTCTGGAGAGCTATATGTTGTTCAATGAGAACTATGTATGTACTTTGGTTTTAATGTGATGATGAACTTCTATTAATTAATTTGGTCACTTCTGTATTCATGATGTTCTGTAATGGTTTTTGACACACTTAATTATATATAATGCACGCAGATGAACCGGCAATGGATATACGGTGACAGACGCACCTCCGAGTACATTAAGGGCGTGCATAATTTTCTCGAAGTGGCTGAGGCAAACAAACAGAATGGTTTTATGTGTTGTCCATGCCCTATATGTGGGAATACGAAGTCTTACTCTGACTCGAAAACCCTTCACACCCACCTGCTTTATAAGGGTTTCATGCCACACTATAATGTTTGGACCAAGCACGGAGAAAGAGGGGTTATGATGGAAGACAGCGAAGAAGAAGAGGATGATGACAACTATGTGCCCCCAAAATACGGTGATGCTGCAATGGGGGAAGCTGAAGATCAAGAGGAACCAGACGATGTGCCCGATGATGATCTTCGCCGGGTCATTGTTGATGCAAAGAGACAATACGAAAGTGAAAAGGAGAAGTTGAAGTTCGATTGCATGTTAGAGGATCACAAAAAAGGGTTGTACCCCAATTGCGAAGATGACAACACAAAGCTCGGTACCACACTGGAATTGCTGCAGTGGAAGGTAGAGAATGGTGTACCTGACAAAGGATTTGAGAAGCTACTGAAAATATTGAAGAAGAAGCTTCCAAAGGATAACGAATTGCCCGACAGTACGTACGCAGCAAAGAAGGTTGTATGCCCTCTAGGATTGGAGGTGCAGAAAATACATGCATGCCCTAATGACTGCATCCTCTACCGCAGTGCGTACGAGGATTTGAACACATGCCCGGTATGCGGTGCATTGCGGTATAAGATCAGACGAGATGACCCTGGTGATGTTGACGGTGAGCGCCCCAGGAAGAGAGTTCCTGCCAAGGTGATGTGGTATGCTCCTATAATACCACGGTTGAAACGTCTGTTCAGAAACAAAGAGCATGCCAAGTTGATGCGATGGCACAGAGAGGACCGTAAGAAAGACGGGAAGTTGAGAGCACCGGCTGATGGGTCGCAGTGGAGAAAAATCGAGAGAAAGTACTGGGAGGACTTTGCAGGTGACGCAAGGAACGTATGGTTTGGTTTAAGCGCGGATGGCATTAATCCTTTTGGGGAGCAGAGCAGCAATCACAGCACCTGGCATGTGACTCTATGTATCTATAACCTTCCTCCTTGGCTGTACATGAAGCGGAAGTTCATTATGATGCCAGTTCTCATCCAAGGCCCTAAGCAACCCGGCAACGACATTGATGTGTACCTAAGGCCATTAGTTGAAGAACTTTTACAGCTGTGGAATGGAAACGGTGTACGTGTGTGGGATGAGCACAAACAGCAGGAATTTGACCTGCATGCGTTGCTGTTTGTAACCATCAATGATTGGCCTGCTCTCAGTAACCTTTCAGGACAGACAAACAAGGGATACCACGCATGCACGCACTGTTTAGATGACACCGAAAGTATATACCTGGACAAATGCAGGAAGAATGTGTACCTGGGGCATCGTCGATTTCTTCCGACCAACCATCAATGTCGAAAGAAAGGCAAGCATTTCAAAGGCGAGGTAGATCACCGGAAGAAGCCCGCCATCCGTACCGGTGACCACATACTTGCTATGGTCAATGATTTACAAGTAATCTTTGGAAAGGGTCCCGGCGGACTATCTGTTCCGAATGACGCTGAGGGACGCGCACCCATGTGGAAGAAGAAATCTATATTTTGGGCCCTACCCTACTGGAAAGACCTAGAGGTCCGCTCTTCAATCGACGTGATGCACGTGACAAAGAATCTTTGCGTGAACCTGCTAGGCTTCTTGGGCGTGTATGGGAAGACAAAAGATACACCGGAGGCACGAGAGGACCAGCAACGTGTGCACAAAAAAGACGGCATGCCTCCAAAGTAGTATGAAGGTCCTGCCAGCTACGCTCTTACCAAAGAAGAGAAGGAAATCTTCTTTGAATGCCTGCTCAATATGAAGGTCCCGTCTGGCTTCTCGTCGAATATAAAGGGAATAATAAATATGCCAGAGAAAAAGTTTCAGAACCTAAAGTCTCATGACTGCCACGTGATTATGACGCAACTGCTTCCGGTTGCATTGAGGGGGCTTCTACCGGAAAACGTTCGATTAGCCATTGTGAAGCTATGTGCATTCCTCAATGCAATCTCACAGAAGGTGATCGATCCAGAAATCCTACCAAGGTTAAGGAGTGATTTGGCGCAATGTCTTGTCAGTTTCGAGCTGGTGTTCCCACCATCCTTCTTCAATATCATGACGCACGTCCTAGTTCATCTAGTCGATGAGATTGTCGTTCTAGGCCCTGTATTTCTACACAATATGTTCCCCTTTGAGAGGTTCATGGGAGTCCTAAAGAAATATGTCCGTAACCGCGCTAGGCCAGAAGGAAGCATCTCCATGGGCCATCAAACAGAGGATGTCATTGAGTTTTGTGTTGACTTCATTCCTGACCTAAGAAGATTGGTCTCCCTCAATCACGGTATGAGGGGAGACTGACTGGAAAAGGCACGCTAGGAGGGGACTCATAAATATGTAGGGACGGGCATTCCTGGTCTCAAGCACACTACACAGTTCTAGAGAATTCTACCTTGGTGACCCCGTATATCGATGAACACAAGAACATTCTGTGCTCCAAACACCCGAAGCAGTGTGACGACTGGATTACATGTGAACACATCAGGACTTTCGGCAGTTGGTTGCAAACACGTCTCAGGGGTGACAACACTGTTTCTGATGAGCTGTACTCGTTGGCCAGGGGACCATCTTCGACTGTATTGACTTACAAAGGGTACGAGATAAATGGGAATACATTTTACACGATCGCCCAAGATCAAAAGAGCACCAACCAAAACAGCGGTGTCCGCTTTGATGCAGCAACCAAGAGGGGAAAGGACACATATTATGGTTACATAGTGGACATATGGGAACTTGACTATGGACATGATTTTAAGGTCCCTTTGTTTTAGTGCAAATGGGTCAATCTGTCAGGAGGCGGGGTACAGGTAGACCCACAGTATGGAATGACAACAGTGGATCTGAACAATCTTGGGTACACAGACGAACCATTCGACCTAGCCAATGATGTGGCGCAGGTTTTCTATGTGAAGGACATGTCTACCAAACCGAGAAAAAGAAAAGATAAGGAAGCGAATACATCATATGATGAGCCAAAGCGCCACATAGTTCTTTCAGGAAAAAGAGACATCGTGGGATTGGAGGGCAAGACAGACATGTCTGAAGAATATGAAAAGTTTCATGAAATTCCTCCCTTGAAAGTCAAGGCTGACCCAAGCACCCTGTTAAACGATGAAGATTATCCATGGTTCCGGCGCAATAAGCAAAGGACACAAGTGAAGAAAAAGTGAAGACTTTCTCTCCACAACTATTATGATGATGCCTTTGATCTAGAATATCACTGCAGTTACATGTGAAGAAATGAAATGCCTTTTGTAACAGATGAGTTTTTGTATGAAACCCTGATACTTCGAAAGAGATTGTCCGTTTTGTACACGAAGTGCATCCAGTTTTTGCCGTAACCCTCTCAACTTTTTATAACATGCTATGTGGGTGAAATGATGATACCATGCCAACTTTCAACCTTTTCAGAGTTCATTTGTAGTGCTTTTCAATTTCAGGGTCATTTAGCTCAAAAAAATCAGTAAATGCATGAAAGATACCAAATGAAGTCAGAAAAGGTTGAAAATTGATGATGTGGCTTTGAATGGTGCATTTTGAACACACAAAAAGTCTGGAGTTCAAATAAGTTCAAAAAAATGAAATCCCTTTGTAACAGATGAGTTTTCGTCCGAAACCCTGATACTTCGAAAGAGATTGTCCATTTTGTACACGAAGTGCATCAGTTTTTGGCGTAACCCTCTCAACTTTTTAGCACATGCTATGTGGGTGAATGATGATACCATGCCAACTTTCAACCTTTTCAGAGTTCATTTGTAGTGCTTTTCAATTTCAGGGTCATTTAGCTCAAAAAATCAGTAAATGCATGAAAAATACCAAATGAAGTCAAAAAAGGTTGAAAATTGATGATGTGGCTTTGAATGGTCATTTTGAACACCAAAAGTCTGGAGTTCAAATAAGTTCAAAAAAATGAAATCCCTTTGTAACAGATGATTTTCGTCCGAAACCCTGATACTTCGAAAGAGATTGTCCATTTTGTACACGAAGTGCATCCAGTTTTTGCCGTAACCCTCTCAACTTTTTAGCACATGCTATGTGGGTGAAATAGATACCATGCCAACTTTCAACCTTTTCAGAGTTCATTTGTAGTGCTTTTCAATTTCAGGGTCATTTAGCTCAAAAAAAATCAGTAAATGCATACAAAATACCAAATGAAGTCAAAAAAGGTTGAAAATTGATGATGTGGCTTTGAATGGTGCATTTTAAACACACAAAAAGTCTGGAGTTCAAATAAGTTCAAAAAAATGAAATCCCTTTGTAATAGATGAGTTTTCGTCCGAAACCCTGATACTTCGAAAGAGATTGTCCATTTTGTACACGAAGTGCATCCAGTTTTTGCCATAACCCTCTCAACTTTTTAGCACATGCTATGTGGGTGAAATGATGATACCATGCCAACTTTCAACCTTTTCAGAGTTCATTTGTAGTGCTTTTCAATTTCAGGGTCATTTAGCTCAAAGAATGAACTAATAGCAAAAAGAATGAACTAGAAAACTTTTATGAAACTAAAAATATTCAATTAAAATATTCTGTTATGATCAACTAAAACAAAACTATAATATTCTTCAATAGCAAAAAGAATCAACTAAAAAACTTTTATAAAACTATAATAGCACAAAATTTATAAAGAATTTATAAAAAATTTTAAAGAATCAACTAGAAAACTAAAAAATATAAAAAATTATGCAACTAAAATTATCAAAGTATTTTTTGTTCAAAACATTAATAGCAAAAAGAATTTTCATAAAGAATTTTTTGTTAGAAACTTTATAGCAAACTAAAACAAAATCTGTTTGAATATAATGATAAAACACACTAATATTAAATAGCAGGAAAAAGAATCACTCAAAAATCTATTTTTATAGTAAAGTTATTCACAAACTAGTGATTCACACAAATTTCAAAGAATTCAAATTTAAACTATTCAAATTTGAAAACTAATGGCACTAACAGAAAGTTTATAATTTTTGTGACCTAACAACAAAAAGAATTAAAAATAAATAAAGCAAAAAACAAAAGAAAATAAATAATGCAAAAAATAAAACAAAAAAAAAGAAAAAAATAAAAAAATGCCGCCTACTGGGCCACCACGGCCTGAATACGACTAGAAACCCAACCCGCCAGGTGGGCCAGGATTCAGGCCCGTAGAGGGCCCAGTAGGCCCACAGGCAGAGACACGTTTAGGCCAGTAGGCCTGCAATAGAGAAGAGTTCGAAAGGGGAGGCACAGCCGCGCTTATAAACTGGTGCCGAAGCTCCTCAGCTAGCGAGGTGGGACTAAACATCCACCGCGGCTGTGCAAGGCACAGGCTTTTGGTCCCGGTTGGTGGCACCAACCGGGACCAATGCCACCCTTTGGTCCCGGTTCGTGCCACCAACCGGGACCAAAGGTCTCTGCTTCCCGCCCTATGGGCTGACAAAAAGAGACCTTTGGTCCTGGTTGGTGCCACAAACCGGGACTAAAGGGGGCATTGGTACCGGTTGGTGCCACGAACCGGGACCAATGCTTCATGTATATAAGCAGCACTTGTGAAAATTTCCATTCAGTTCTTCGATCCTGCGCTCTCTCCCTCGACGGCGCCGACGAACACCTCGACGCCGCCAGGCTGCCGGACCGCATCGTCGCCTCCTCGAGCCCGCCGTCCTCGTCGCCGGCATCCCCGAGCCCACCGTCCTTGTCCCCGTCCTCGTCGCCTCCCCGAGCCCGCCGTCCTCGTCGTCGTCGCCGCGTGCCGCCCCGAGCCCGCCATCCTCGTCGCCGGCCTCCAGCCATCGCCGCCCCCCCCCCAGTGAGCCCCCCCTTTCCCATGGTCCCCTGCTCCCCGTTTTCGCGTGCCCCCGAGCCCGGCCTTGCTCTGCATAGAAGGTGTTTGATGAAATGCTAGATGGCTTTGGGCATTTTTGAAATTTCTGAATTTTTTTGTGGTGAGGTACTGATGCAAGACAAAGGTGATGGCAAAATTTCAGAATTTTTGGAGTGGTTTAGAATAGGTTTTCAGCAAGGAATTTGAATCTGGTTCAAATTTCATTTGAACGAAATTTGAAAATTTTGAACTATGGATCAGAAGGTTTTTGGTGAAATGGAGTGTGGGTACTGTCATGAAGTTGGAGTAATTTTTTCAGAAATTTTTAGCAAGGAAAAATAGGGTTGTAGTTCAATGCCAAGATTGGACCAAAATTGAAAAATGGAAGTTGTGCTCAAAATTTTCAAATGACCAAAGTGGGTTTTTGCATAAAAATGATTTATAGGCATCAGAGGACTTCTCAAAAACTTTGTGTCATTTGAAAAGAATTATTTGAAATAGTTCTAGTGCAACATGGTCATTCTAGAGTTTGAAAATACTAATAAAAGAATTTTTTGAGGACAAATCATTATAAAAATAATTACTACTGATGTTTTTGTTCATAGCATTTTTTTTCAATGTATGTATGTATGTATGGATGGATATAGAAAATGTTCATATATGATTTTTTTTGTTCATTGATTTTTTTTGTTCATAGCAATTTTTTTCCATGTATGTATGTATGTATTTTTTTAAATGTGCTCTGTTTTTTTAGATGAGATGAAATGAGATGAGATGAGATGTATGAGATGTCCATTTGTTGTATTTTTTTGTTCATATGTGTATTAATTTTTTTGTTCATATATGTATTTTTTTTTTCATATGTGTATTAATTTTTTTGTTCATATATGTATTTTTTGAAAATAGCATTTTTTCCATGTATATATGTATGTGGCTATGTATGTATAGATGGATATCATTTTTTTCCATGTATGTATGTCGTTGTTCATATACCCCCTCCCCGATAACTTCGACATAAGGGGGGGGGGGGTCGATATACCCCCTCCCCGAACAAGTCTATGTATCATTTTATATCGTGATGGACATATATCAAAGTTTGATCATATGTCAAAGTTTGAATTTTGACATATGCAACATTTGATCATATATCAAAGTTTGATCATATATCAAAGTTTGATCATATGTCAAAGTTTGAATTTTGACATATGCAACTTTTGATCAACCCCCTCTCGCCCGATCAAACCCTAGAAGCGTCGAGGCCACCCCAAACCCTAGAATCGTTGCCGAGGCCACCCCAAACCCTAGAAGCGTCGAGGCCACCCAAATTTACCAAGTTAAAAGAGCATTGTCGAGGCCACCCCAAACCCTAGAAGCGTTGTCGAGGCCACCCCAAACCGTAGAAGCGTCGAGGCCACTAATTAATATTCCTTGTTGTGATTAGCTAGCTAGCTAGGTCTATGTTTGCCACTAATATATCCATCTCTCGTGTTTGTATATTAATTGCCATGTTGTAATATTTGCAGAAACTATGGATCAAAGAGACTTAGAACAAGAAGAGTTGTTGGGGGACATAATCCGCGACGGACGTGATGTCTTGTCATTTCTCAACGACACCGATGGTCTGAAAGGAAAGGATGAAGGCTCCGGTGATCGAACAATGGAGGACGAAAGACATGATCATGATGTCTCCGGTGACCGAACGGAGGAGGGAGCTGTTGCAAAGTCCGGCGATGTATATATATTTTAAGCCTTCTGGATCGAGCTAATTGATGCATTAATTGTTTTGGTATGTACATATATTAACTCTTCTTTCTTCTTTTATAGCCCTCCGGATCGAGCCAAACTTCGGTAACGAGACGAGGCCCGAAGAAAAGGTTGCGCCAGGATGAAAGGTTCACGATCACAGCAATCGCGGACGATGGCCAACCGATTGAACCCAGGCGGACCAAGGAAGCATTTTCTGCTCAGTGCGGAGCTATTGTTAGGGACAGTATCCCGATCAGCATCCAGCTATGGAATAAGCCTAAGAACGAAGACCCTCAAGTTTCTTATGTCATCGATAGGCAGAAAGATGATCTTTGGACCTCGCTGAAGGCAAATTTCACCCTACCGCCAGAGGAGGATCCGAATAAGCCTGTTATAGAGCCACTGGTCAAGGCGTGTGCTCTTAAGAAGATGGCAGATCTATTCAGGAGGTGGAAGAATGAGTTGAAATCAATGTTTGTCGACAAAGGGAAGACTCCAGAATTCACCAGCCGATTTGAGAAGATAAGAGATCACTGGCCCGCATTTGTGGCCTACAAGACATCGGACAAGAGTAAGAAAATGTCAGAGATAAACAAGATAAATGCTGCAAAGAAGCTGTATCACCATTGCACGGGGTCAGGCGGCTACCTCAAAGCCCAGCCGTTGTGGGACAAAGCTGAGAATGACCTGATTGCTAAAGGGGTCGAACCAGAGACATTGAACTGGCCAGACCATTCAAGGACTTGGTTCTTCGGGGTTGGGGGAACTTTGGACCCTGAAACAGGGAAGTGCCGTTGGACGGACGAGCAACTTGCAATACCCGTCAAGAAGCTTCAGAAGGATATCGCCGCAGCGCAGGCAGGGACGTTCATTCCCGACAGAGAGAAGGACGAGCTGACTGAGGCCCTCGGGAATCCTAAGCACCCTGGACGAACACGAGGCACGCCAGGCTCCGTTGCGTGGAAGGTTGCGTTTCCCGGCGCAGGCGGTTACAAAACCCGGGAGAGGAAGAGGAAACAGGAGCTGAGCGAAATGCATAAGCTCAATGCAAGAGTACTAAAGCTAGAGGAACAAGTTGAGAGCCAGCGAGCTGCCGACCAACCATCTCAGCGGCACGAATCTACCCCAGAAGCTACCCCGCCATCTCAGCGGAGAAGCAGCGTGGCTTCCACGGAGCTTGTTCAGCAGCCTGACTTCACGGCTCCTAGCTACCCCGTGGATGCTATCACGGAGGCTCAACATTGCCAGCTTATGACGAAATGTCGGAACCTCACCTTGAAGGCGGCTGTCGGCTCTGTTGCACCTCCTCAACCTGACGGAACGTTTCACTGCTGTACGATTCCACATGGCTATGCTGTTGTGACGGTGGATGAAGTAATGGAGGGATTTGACGAGCTCGAGCTTGACCACCCTACAGGTGAAGGGGAGATTCAGCTGGTTTATGCTCTGAGGACTACATGTCTATGGCGGAAGGAGTACATCAAGCTTCCGAACTGGACGCCTCCGCCTCCTCCTCCTCCTCCGGCGAGTCAGAGCACTCCTCCTCCTCCTCCGACGCGTGAGGGCACTCCTTCTCCGCCTCCTCCGGCGCGTGAGGGCACTCCGCCTCCTCCTCCGCCTCCTCCGGCGCGTCGGAGCACTCCGCCTCCTCCTCCGCCTCGTCAGCAACGGTGAAAGAGAGCCGCCGCCGCTCCGGCGGCTAGCAGTACAAGCAGAGGCGGGAAGCAATTTAGAGAAGGTCCATCTCTCAAGCCTCTGGAAAAGTTACCATATGAGAGGACCAACGAGGAAACCGTGAAAATCAGTGCTGCCGAAGTGCATGAACATTTTGCAAGGAAACCTCCACCTCTGAAGGAGACGATAGATCCGGTGAAACGGAAGCGCACTATCGATGCCCTAAAGTGACCACCACCGTCTCCGCCGCAATCCAACTATGAGCGCATTATTGAAAGGACATATAAGGAAGCAGAGCGGTCGGGAAGTACTTGCATGCATGCAAGGTTAGCAGAACGAAGAAGAGGGAAAAAAAATCCCCAGCTCGGCGAACAGGCAAACCAATCGTGCCCACCGCTCAAGGTGTCTAGCGATATCGTTGCTAATCAGCCGGGGATGGTGCCCGGTACCAATCCTGCTGATTACCTGAGCGATGATGTGGAGTTTGAAATAATGGAGGTGGATGAATTCAGATACCAGTACGGGCAGCCTCTCGTCAAACCTGATCATCCTCCTCTAACAACGATGATGCGAAGATTCCATGAATGGTACATGAAAACCTGCAGCGAGTCTGGGAAGGATACTTTGACGCTGAGAATTAAAGAGGAGCACGACCTCGTTGGAATGGATCAGTTGTCTGTTGAATTTGACGAGTTATTCCAATTATACAATCAAAAGGCCCTCGACAAAACACTCGTGACTTGCTACTGTCTGTAAGTACTACTTCTGTAATTAAGTCTCTATATATAGCTCAGCTCTTTCATTGCATGTATATATAATTATCCTCACTATATTATGTAGATTGAAGATCGTCGAATGCAGAAAAGCACAAATCTATGACATTGGGTTCATTAACCCAAATATCATACATGAATGGACGGTTCAAAAGAATGTCACAGAAACCGAGGACAACTTGTTACAATCGTTGCTTAAAAATCAAAACAAAGAGAAAATACACTTTCCTTACAACTTCAAGTGAGTGTTACTGTCTTGTGCATATTTGGTTTCCCTTATTACTCGAGGTTATAGTAATGTAATTGATGAGTTATGCATGCGTGCGCAGCTTCCACTTTATTCTGCTAGAGATTAAGCTTGAGTGAGGAGTAGTAACCGTCTTAGACTCGAGACGAAAAGATCCCTAGGAGTATGCGGACATGACTGAAATGCTCCAGAAGTAAGTTCAATCGATCATTATCGCACCATATCGGCAACTTTGTTCATTTCCTGATATCAAGTAATTATTTTCTTTGTCTGGCAGGGTTTGGAAAGAGTTCATCGGAATTGTTCCGGCACTACCGAGGGAACTGCGATTTACACACCCAAAAGTAAGTACTACTAGCTAGTTCCGCGCATCTCCCATTGATTCTAGTTTCATCAATACCATTTATAATGCTTGATTATCAGTTTGATTGAACTCTATTTCTCGTAAAGTGCTTGTGGCAGGAAGCCGGGAATGATTTTTGTGGATACTACGTTTGCGAGTTCATCTACAACGCAACGACCTCTAAGCGGGGCTACTCTGAAAAACAATATGAAGTGCGTAAGCAATAATATTCACAATTTTATTTTATTACCATCATTTGTGTTGAGTTTCATTCATATATATGTATTGACCCCCTTCTTCAAATTAGATGTGGCAGATGCGGGATGAACTCCTACCACATGATCGCATACGAGCAATTCAAGAGGAATTGGCGGGTTTCTTTCTTGACCAAGTCATATATCCAACCGGAGAATACCATGTGGAACTTGACATTAGATGTTAGGGATTGTAAGAGATCTTATATTGTATATATGTAGCTAGTAGCGTCGGATAGATATACGAAAACTTGTTGTTCGACCAATCTCTCGGAGAAAGAGAGGTCGATCACTTCTCTGTGTATATGTTCATGACGATCTTATGTACTTAATGGTTCCTTCATCTGCTTACTAGCTAGCGTGTCGAGTTCTCTCTATACGTATAGTAACTAGCGTCGACCAAGCACGGAGAAAGAGAGGACACTTCTCTCTATTAGCTAGCTAACACAATATGAAACCCCTAAATTAACCCTCCAAAACCCCCTAACCCCCCCCCCCTTTCAAAACAAAAAACAAAAACCCCAGCTACTGCCAAATGCTGACGCGTGGATGCCTTTTGGTCCCGGTTGGTGTCACCAACGGGGACTAAAGGCCCTCCTGCCTGGGCTCCCCGCAGCGGCCACGTGGAGACCCTTCTGTCCCGGTTCGTAAGCGAACCGGGACTAAAGGTTTTGGGCTTTAGTCCCGACCCTTTAGTCCCGGTTCCAGAACCGGGGCTAATGGGCCTCTGGAACCGGGACAAATGGGCCTTTTTCTACTAGTGCACTCAAACTGAGATGATCCCGATATAACTGCAATCTACAACGTATATTTCACAATGACTAAAATAGGTAGCATGGGTATAGAAACTATCATAGAAAACTAAGTTTTATACTATCCCTGTAACGATGCCACTTCTCCTTCATGTAATGTCAAAATTCAATAGCAGTTTAATGATATTATTATCCTTGTAACTTGTGCTCTCTTCAATCTTTTTCTATCCACGAGCCCATGTTTCAGCCTGCAAGTTGCTAAAAATAGGTTATGACAGGAAAAAAAACCTGGTTCTTCCTCCTTGAGGCACCGATAAGCACAAAAGGGTGTTGCTACTCAGCTATTTGTGCTTAATAGGTTCCACGGTGAGGAAGGTGTTCCCATTCGCGGTTTAGAAATTTTCTTATTTGGTAAAAGTAATGAAACCAGACCAAAGAACTGAATCATTGGACAATTACCTACAGAAATCATCCTTACAAAAGGAAAATTACCTACTCCACATAGAGAGCTAACAAAAGTAAGTTCTTATGATAAATTACCTATTTCTGTCGTAACCAAGAAAACGCAACACCCAATCCAACAACGCCGAGCACATATCCTAATCTAAGCAAGGGCGTAACAGGGACTGAAGAACCCACCACAAAATCCAATGCCATTGGGAAGAGGATGCAGTGCCGAATCACCACCAGAATAACGCCCTCACATCCAATCCCTAAACCTCATTGCGGTCTGCCACATCAATGGACAAAAAAATGAAATCCACATCCGCGCAAGAAGGGGAGAGATAGGGAAGTAGAGCGGAGCAGAAGTACATGTGGCCGCCAGAAGCGATCCTTGGCGGCAGAGCCGTGGGGGGGTGGGGACGGAGCTGCCTGTCCCGGGTCGTGTCAGGATCGGAGGGGGGGGTGGCTGGCTGGCGACAGCCGCAAATCCTAGCGTGGTGGCACTCGAAACTCGAAAGGAGAAGAAGGGAAGAGAGACGAGATGACGGAGGAGTGGGCTGCGGGCTTGGGGTCACGCGAGGGCAGTCAGTAGCGAAGGCCCAACCTAGCGATAGCGAGAATTACCGACTGAAAAAAGACGATGACATGTGGTCCCATCGACCACGATTAACCGCAGCGCTCCAATTCGTGGGAGCTTAGTATCTGTACCGATATCGTTGCTTATTTGTGTCGGTGAAGATTTCACCTCAAAATCCTAGTGCTAGCCAAACATAAAATTTGGATTTGGAGTCTGGATTTCACCAGATTTCATTTCATTACGTTTCTACTACCAAATGAAATAAAATGAGGGGAGCCAAACGAGCTGGTAGAGAAGTTTGCAACTTGAGTTAACGGACGGCCATCCTCGCCCCCATCCATCTTGTCACTCGCTGGACGGTTGAGATTCATTATCCACTCGCTATACAGTTATTGCCGTTGTTACAAACGAAACAATGATAGGATGCACTAATATAGCACTGTACTGCAGCTGGAACCCTAGCGAGCAATTTCCCAAATCGCCGCTAATCCCATACCCGATCCGTACCTGACAGCGTCGCCCGGCGGCGCGCCTCCGCCCGACGCCGTCCGCTGCCACCCGCGCGCGTCATCCCGGGGTCGTCGGGCGCCCCCGAGCTCCGTCCCGTCGGCCTCCGCGTCGAGGCGCCCCCTGGTCCCCGCCCCGTTTCACCGAAATCAGACCGCCCTTCGCCTGGTCCCCGCCGTGCCAGCTGTGACGAGGTGAGGGCCTTGGGCCATCGGTGCCGAATTTTTTTCTTTCAGCTAGAATGGATTGCTCTGGGATACCATGGTGATGAAATTTGCTATTGTGTATATGCTCTTCATATAGCTAAAATGGAATCTGCCCTTGTATGTTACCATGAACCTGCTATTGGTGTCAATTTATATTTACGCGAACTTGCTCTTGATGTCAATTTCTGGGTGCTCTGTGTGAGCATATGTCCGAGTTTGTTGAGGCGCCAAGCCCAAGTACAGGAGATAAAATGTATGATCGCTCCGGTTCCTTGTCTGCCCATTTGATTCAGTAACCTTCTGGTTGGTGTATGTGCGCCTGCAAGAGTTGTTACAGAACATAAATTCGTAGATTCTTTAATGTTTGCAATTTGTTTCCTTTCTCAATTAGGCAAGAAGCTGTCCTTAATAATGATGCTATTAACTGTGACCAAAACCAAATCCAAGGTTTGTTTCAGCTTCTGAATTTTAGGCCAAAAACAATCCAAGGGTTGGTTTGAGCGTCTGAGTTGTAGGCTAAAATTTGGAAGTCAGGGGAATTCGTTTCTTGCTCACATCTTCAGTAAGACAGTAAGAGATAACACATGTCGATTAATCAGGATAAGGTTACAGCCTAGGGTTTCTCAGGGCCTTTTTTTTCCACCATTGTTTCTATGCGAAGAGAGGCTTAAGCTGAAAGAACTGAATCCCCTAGATCAGCGTCTGATGCTAGGTCACACCCTTCTGTGTCTGATGTGATTTCTGTATGTTTTGAAATTTCTTCTGTACCTCCATAGCTATCTGACTGGCTACTACTCTCCTATTTTCTATCTATATTGTGCATCCACTTGCTGTTGTTATTTGTGGTGCTACTAATCATGGCGTGTTGTTGTCCTCATCTTTTCAGTTAAACTGCTTGCACAATGAGAGTAGAGGACAGAAAAAGATCCCTAACAGTTGCCCCCTTCAAGTGTGCTTGGGGCGAGGAGTTCCGGTTTGTGGAGGCTGGGCGTGGCTGCATTGCGTTTGAGGCATCTGCCCAGAATGATGTTACCCTGGTGTTCCGTGAACAACCTGGGAGCCAGCACTACCACTACAAAATGGACAGCAGTCGTCATTACGCTGTCATCTTGGGCAGCCATAGGAACAAAAGGTTGAAGATTGAAGTGGACGGAAGGACTGTTGTCGATGAAGCTGGAGTCGGCCTATGCCGCTCATCATCTTTCCAGAGCTACTGGATCAGCATCTATGATGGATTGATAAGCATTGGACAAGGAAGGCATCCAAACAACAATGTCCTCTTCCAGTGGCTTGACCCTGATCCCAACCGAAATGTTCAGTATGTCGGATTATCCAGCTGGGACAAGCACGTGGGCTACCGAAATATAAGCGTGCTTCCATCAGCTCCTCAAAACAGCATCCGTTGGAGCCAAATTGAGTATGCATATGCTGAGCGGCTTGGGGAAGGAGGTCATACTAAAAATGAAGAATCAAATGATGGCTGTGAGCAAAGGGTAATTGCAGACTTTCTTGAGAGCTGGGATTTCTCCGATGCTATGTTTGTTGTTGGCAGTGAAAGAAAGGTTGTCCCTGCACACAAAATCGTCTTGGCTGCTTCTGGAGAGTTTGCTTTTATCTCAATGAGTGGAACTGCCATCGAGCTTCCGTCATTCCCCTACCCAGTTCTCCGCTCGCTTCTTGAGTATATCTATACAGGGTCTACTCAGGTAAGCTTTGATTTGTTTCAAATGCTCTTACATTGAAATTGAGCAAGGGTGGAGACTGTTAATGTATAGCGTGTTCTTATTTTTGGATTAACGCAGATTGCAGAGTCGCAATTGAATTCACTGCTGGAGTTGAGCTTAAAATTTAAAATTAAACCTTTGGTAAAATGTTGTGAAGAAATGCTCGACTGTTTTACTAAGATGGATAATGATCTCTCTGTGTCTAGTAGAAACTTAGAAGTATCAAGTAGTGGATCTCAAGCCCATCAAGTTGATTATTTCCCTTTCAAGGCTCCAGTGAGTGTGCAGAAAATCAAACAATTCCTTGCAAGTGGTGAGCATAGTGATATAAATATCTTTGTTAGTGGACAAGGTTTTGTTGCCAAGGCTCACAAACTCGTTTTTAGCTTGTGGAGCATGCCATTCGCCAAGGTACATCTTCGTCCCAACATTGTATTTGTTTCTGGTTTTTTCTTATATTCACATTTTGGCATAGTGCATCAAACTTAGCGTAATCAAAGATACTGCTATACTTATGCAGATGTTCACAAATGGGATGAAAGAAAGCAGTGCTCCGAATGTATTTTTCGAAGATGCTTCTGCTGAAGCATTTTCTCTCCTCCTTCAGTTTATGTACAGTGGGGAACTTAAAGTGGATAACCGGTATATCACACCTGCATTGGTTCAGCTGCTCTTATTATCAGATCAGTTCGGCATCACTGTTCTTCAGTTTGAATGCTGTAAAAGAATTATGGAATTCCTTTCAGAGGTACCTTTGCTTTCTCTTACATAGAATGGTACACCAAGTGATGCAATTCAGTAACTTTTATCTGTTGCTATTCAAGACTTGACGCGGGCCTGTGCTGGTTGTAGAAGTGGGGCCATTAGCCTCAGAATTCAATTCTTTGAGATATTGATACAACTTTCCATCTGCATTATACATGCAGGATTCGACTGTTCTACTGGAAGAAGCTTATTTTTCCGAATTTAAGGGATATGGCTTGTGCACATTTGGTGAACTTGCTAGCTGGCTCGGCATAGACTGACCCCTGAAAGTTTATTGCAGGACACAGTATGTTCAGTATTACAAGCAGTGTCATCAATACCATCTTGTAAACTGCTTGAAGAAATGTGCAAACAGAATTTTGCAACACACTTTGATTATTGCACAACTGCTTGCACGGACTTTGTGCTGTTAGATGAGGCAACATTTAAGGATATTCTTCAGGCAAGTTGGAATACTGTTTTCATTTTATCAATTGCCCTGCAGTCAGGCCAAATACGAATCACGTCCATGAGAAAATAGATATAAGGTGACCAGACCATGGAGATTGAGCATCACATTCGATAGCTGTAATAGATTGCTTCAACTGTCACCTCCCACAAGTGCAGCGATGTTACTAGAAACAACTTAAGGATTATAACTGTGTTGATAAAGCTCTTCAAAAGAAATCTCATATCTAATTTTGGACTTTTCCTACCAAGCAAAGGTTTCTTCCTGTAGTCTTTGTAAAATGGTAACTTTTCGGTAGTAATCCAATCCTACAATTGTTGGGTGGAATCTGTTGATCAACCTGCACCTGTAGAAACAAAAGAAAAAAGAATGTCATGTGGTTGGTTATGGATGGTGAAAGCTCTCTTTTATTACTTCAAATGTTGGTTTTGCCAACATATGCTGAACAACAGTGGTATCTCTGGTGCATGTATTAAAGTTAAGGATTACATAGTTGAATAAATCTTTACAGAACTGCATGCTAAGTTTCTTGCGAATTGCGAAATGGTATGCATACCATTTGTCCTAAATGGACTGCGTTGCTGAGAAGTTTAGCTAGTTTTTCTTGTCGACATTGGTCATATTAGTAGTAATTTTGCAGCAAGGTGATATGACTGTGACATCGGAAGAGAAGGTTCTGGATGCCATCTTAACATGGTGTATGGAGGCTTGTGAAACTTTTTACTGGAGTTCTGTAGATAAGCTATTAAGCACTTCAACACCAGAGCAGCTCTTTGGAGAGAGGCTCACTGCCATGAATACTTTACTACCATTTGTGCGGTTCCCTTTAATGCCGCCGTCTCTCCTTCAGCGGGTACTACCGTTTGTTTTTATGTTGTCCTATCATGGATCAGTTTTAACCTTATGCTGAATGTTTGTTTTGCTCCTAATAAACACTTGTTGGTTCTCTGCAGATGGAGAAAAGTAACCTAGCAAAGCACATACAACTGTTCAGACAGTTGGTTAGTAATTCTATAGATCCATTTTTTTGGCACGTCAGGGTATGTTATCCTACACAGGAACTGTACAGCTGATGTACTTCTTGGATAACAGGTTGCAGAAGCCATTGAGTTCTCTAATGCTGGTTCATGGATGATGATGACAAACAAATGGTCAGTATATGTTGATGCATTGATCAAGTTCAGTAAGAGTTGGTATGGCTGAATATTTATGAACCTTAAACCTTCCAGTGAGAGATTTCTACATAGACGCTCAAGCTATAGAGAGCTTCAGTATATTTCTGATGGTGATAACAATGGTGTGATCTACTATGCTGGGACGTCATTCGGAAAGCATCAATGGATCAATCCTGTTATAGCCAAGGTAAGAGAGAGGTTTGTGTTTGTGAGTATTCAACATAGAAGTAACTTGGGTTTTCAGTGGCTCCAATTCTCTGCGACCAGAATATCACTGTGACGGCAAGCAGCCCAAATTCGAGGTACACGGATCCAAAGGCTCTGGTTTCAAAAAATTACCAGGTATTGATGTTGTTGAGAATGCTTAGAAAACATTTTTTTAGTATATTTTTCCCTTGCATGGGATTAAAGTTGACATGTTGGGACACATGACATCAGGGGACTTGTTTTGCTGGGCCTCGAGACGAAGATGGCAAGAAGTGTTCTTGGTGGATGGTAGACATTGGACAGGACCACCAGGTTGTTTATGTGAAGAAATAAAAGAAAAATGTTCTTTTGTTTGATTTGAGCAAAGACGTTAAGTTATTGTGTTCTGTTTTCGTGCAGCTTATGTGCAACTACTACACGGTAAGGCAGGATGGCTCTACGGCATTTATGAGGTCTTGGGTTCTTCAGGTACAAATCTTTCTTTGCTTTGCGTTTCTTCCGAGAGCTGAATGGTTGACATGAGCTAACCATGCATCGCGCATGTCAGGGATCCATGGATGGTGAGAACTGGACAAGCCTCATTGTTAACGAGGACGAGCGGGCCATTTGCCAGCCAGGGCAGTTTGCGTCGTGGCCGATCACAGGCCCGTCGGCGCTGCTGCCGTTCCGGTTCTTCCGGCTTGCTCTGACGGGGCCGACGACCAGTAACACCTGGAACCTCTGCATCTGCTTCCTGGAGCTCTACGGCTACTTCCGGTAGACGCAGACAGGTCTCAGGTTTGTGTAAGATGATTTTGTCGGTTTCAAAAGTTAGAACTGCACCAGATATAAAAAAGGACAACACTGTATGTATCACTGTTTACACACAAACACATCTTGCTTGAGTTACACCAACTGGTAGAAGCGATACATATAGAGTTTATAAAAGGGATACTTTTGTAATAAGGTGGAATAAATGCCATAGTCTGTTCTTTTGCTTCTCCCCAAATGTTGTCCGGATGAAAGTTGAATTGTAAAAACTCGAGAATGTTGTCTGAAATGTAAGATTCATACAGCTTGAATTTGCTTTGCCTGGATTCAGTGTCTCCCAGTTTTCTCTCAAAAATCGATTATGAAAGTGCAGTTTGTTGACAACATCTCTTGCAGCATTCTCTACAAACATACATTTTACAACAGTTATATGCCTAACTGAACAAGAACGACTGAACAATCGGCAACTCTTTCATTCAGCAGCTAATAAAAGAGTGACTAGATTCATTTTTATGCGTTTGGCATCCATACATCACACACACATATGATCTCTGAAAAATAGTTCTGAGGCAATTTCGCGCCCTGCGCTTGAGCTCCTTTGTGTATATATACCTCAAAATATACACAGTTTCGTTCTTCGGGCGCTCGTGGGCATATATATTCGCAATAACTTGCAATATGTTATCAATCAGACTGAAACATTTGCAAAAGATTTACAAGCTGATTGACGGACACGTCTCAAAGGTAGCAACGCATTTCCCTCCGTAAAAATCTAGCTAGCTAGCTAATACACTTCCCTTTTCGGCCTGTTCCTGGCGCGCGTGCCAGTGCCAGTAGCTGTGACAAGGACCTGCTCCTTCTCCGCCGCCGGCAGTGCGGCCTCGTCTCCGTCGACGACGAACTCTCCGCCGCCGTCTGCCGCCTCCTCGGAGGAAGCCTCGTTCTCCTCCAGTATCGCCTTGTTGATCTCCATCTGCACATACACATAGGCTATCATGCTACGGCAGTTTATCTCTGAATGACTATTATCACATCGCCACTACTGTACTGAGCAACAAAATAATCGACGGAGCAGAGCGCGCGCGGTTGATTCGTTCAGAGTACGTGCTTGGGAAGCTCTACGTACCTCCCGGAGGAAGCGCTCGTCGAGGTCGTCGGCGACGCGGGCGGCGGCGACGAGGGTGCCGACGAAGAGCGAGAGCGGGAGCACGAAGGCGAGGATGAGCACGTTGGTGCTCGGTGGCCCGCCCGCCCGCACCACCATGGAGCGGCGCCGCCGCGGCGGCCTGGCGCTGACACGGACGGCGGGCCGTCCGAGAGCCGATGCGCTCCCGCCGAGACGCGGCTGGATGGACAGAGCGGCGAGGGCTCGAGAAGCCATGGACGGACGGTGGAGACTGGAGAGGCTCAGCTCAGCTCAGCTGCCTGCGCGGGCAGAGAGTGTGATAGGACGATGGCGTTTGTCTTATCCATTCTTTCCTCTGCGCCACGTCGTTCCGATTAATCCTAGCCGCCCGATCGTAGCGGTTTTTTTTTTTATGATTAAGCGTTACGCCCTATGAGCAACCCATCGTCCAACGGGCCGGAAGCCCACGGAAAGGATGCACAAGACCAACAGAATAGTATCATGAACAAGGAGCCCCTATTGCACGCTCACTGCGTCAAAACGCTCGAATTTCTCACAACAGGTCGCTCTAGCAAGCAGCACTACTGTAGCGAGCAGCTGTACTCTAGGGATCGGTTTTTCCTAGTTTATTTTTCAATCGATTTTTCTATTAAAAGACGAAAAATTGTAAAAAAATCCGCATTTTTTTGGGTAACAAGTTTTTTTTTTGCAAAACATAAACATTTTTCAAATTGAGCATTTTCTTGAAATTGTGAAGAATATTTTTTTAATCTGAACATGTTTAAAAAAACTCAAGCATTTTCCGCTATTGTTATTTTTTAAACGTCCATTTATTTTAAAAACAGGAACATTGCTTTCAAATTGAGACTATTTTTGAAATTTGTGAACAGTTTTTGAAACGTGAACATTTTCTGAAAACATGAATATGTTTTACATTTTTTGAAACTGTGATCATTTATTAGAAATTCATAACATTTTCAAATTTTCAAAAAAAAGATAGTGTTCCAAATATTTACAAGTTTTCCGAACAAACTATAAAATTGGGGTCATTTTTTGATAATCTCAAACAATTTCTAAAAATTTAGAAGGTTTTTTGGAAAACTGTATAAATTTCAAAAGAATTGTCAGATTTATAATATTATAGAATTTTTTAAATCGACAATATTTTTGAAAACTTCGAAAATTCATTTTTTTTAAAAGACGAACAATTTGGGAAATCGTATTTTTTTTCAAAATATACGGACATTTAACAAAACTAGAAAATGTAAAAGAAATATCAAGAAAAACTGAACCGGGGCCTTTTAGAATGTTCCTAAAACCAAGAAAACCGTATTAGTAGCTCCTAGAAGGGTCTCAAAACCAGTAGAACACCCAGAGTAGCTAAACCGGTGGGCCTAATTAGGTCCCTCGCTCGTTAGCTTTGTGCGGTAGGGCGACAATATGCCGCATATAGCGGGAAGTAGGATGTGCCTCATGAATATGTCAAAAAATTGAAGACTTCTTTAATTACATGAAAACTTTTCAATAGAGATTTGGCGCTGGATGATCACCTCGTTGTTTCTGATTGCAAACCAATTGTGGCTGATAGATGGCATATCGGGAACAATGGTGCAATTGCTATTCTCGATGCAATTTAGTTTCACCCATGAAAAGTAGGGCCTCAAATATAAGGTTCATAATCTCATAAAAATTGCATTATCACTAGATGCTGGACGCCATGTATGGCTAGGCAGTCCTTATGATCCTATTCTTGTATATTCAAATATCATTTCTGAGTAATAAAAGCGAGGTTATCTAAAACAATAAATATTTTCAAAATATGGATAATTTTTTATATTATTTCTATATGTTTTAAAAAATGAACACTTTTATGTATATGATTTTTTTCATTTACGATATGTGGACATATTTTAATAACACTTAGATAGCAAGCAAATTGCTCACGCGAAGCCGTATGCCCGTGAAGTTTTTATTTTTGCGATTTAGTGTTAGGTTATGGTTTTCATGTTTTTTTAGGGAATACGTTTTTGTCCAGTTTCAATTAATTTTTAAATAGATACAAGTAACTTTTACTGTAAAAAATCATATTAGATGAGTATTTTTAAAATATCTGAACACTTCGAAAATTACCAGATCATTTTTAATGCGAGGATACTTTTTCAATTACATTAAAATGGTCTAAATTATGTGTACATTTTATTAAATATATGTCAACATTTATTTAGTTACATGAACATTTTTATAAATTTTGTGAACACTTTTTGTACTTACATAAATATTTTTTACTGACGTCAGAACACTGTTTAAATTGCATCATTATGTTTGAAAATTTATGTCAACCGAATTTTCAATACTTTTAACATGTTACAATGAATGTGTAAAATGTGAATATGTTTATAACACATGTTGTAATTAATAAGATAACAGTTTAGTGGAAAAATAAAAATAAAGTGCATCTATACTAAATCAGCGACTATTAATATGAATAGAAGGGAGTATTGTTTTTTAGAAGAATAATGTACCTATTTTAGTTGGCTGCACTGATTGCAGCCTATTTTAGGCACCGCTGTGAGCTACAGGAGATTCAATGGGCTGACCAATTTTACTGCTTTGCGGGTGGGTTCTTATATTCAGGCATCGCTATGTCTCGCGTTCAGTGAGTCGAGGACTCGAGGCATCCTATTCACTGAAGTGCGAGCATATGGGCCGGCCCAGATTCGCATGTACTACACTGCCTTGTTTTCTTTTCTGTTTTTGTTCTCGTTTTTATTTTGTTTTTTAATTCATTTTTGTAAGTTCTTTTACACTTTCAAATAGTCTATATATATATATTACAAAAATATACTGTACATAATATTAAGAAAAATGATTATCATGCAATTGAAAAATATTGAACAAGTATTTAAAAAAATGTTGAATGAGTATTTGAAAAATGTTAACCAAGTATTTGAAAAACATTTGATCATATATTTAAAAAATGTTGAACAAGTATTTAAAAAAATGTTGAGAAAGTATTTGAGAGAATGTTGATCCTGTATAATAAAATATTGAACAAGTACTTTAAAAATGTTGAACAAGTATTTGAAAAAATTTAATCATGTATATATATTTTTTGAACAATGATTTGAAACTATTGGACAAGTTTGGTAAAAAATATTGAACAGTATTTAGAAAAATGTTGATCATGTATATAAGAATGTAGAATGAAAAACAAAAAGAAATAAAGAAAATCCAAAAAAATGAAAAACGAAAAGGAAAAACAAAAAAATGGAGAAGATAAAAGAAAACCAAACAGAAAATGGAGAAGAAGAAAGAAAACCAAACAAAAAAGAAGAAAACTGAATAAAATAGGAAAAAACCGGTGGAGAAAAAAAGCTCTTTTACCTGAAGTAGGTCGGGCCCTATAGTTCATCACGAACTCCCCGCATAGTGCAGTGGCTGTCATCTTTTTTCGCCACAAACTATCTAGCGGATCCAGCTTTGAACCCCAGCTTCGCTACTGTTTTACCCCTATTTCTTTTATTAAGTGGGCCGGCCCAGTTGCTCGCGAGACACAACGATCCTCAGCTAGTCAACTCACACGTAAAGCGAGAAATAGCGCTCATGCTTATATTCTGGGCCGGCCCAGTAAACCGAATGCAGGTCGACTCCCTTAAAAGGCCCCTAGCCGAGAAATACAAATATTCTTCCAGGCTGGTTCCAGCATTATTCCCTTCTTTCATCCAGCATACAGCCTTTATTTCCCTACAAAAAACTTACAGCCTTTCCATAAAAAAAAAATCGAGATACATAGCATGCACACTATACAAAGAGTCACTTTGGAGGACGAGCACCAGTGAGGAAGTGGATTTTTGAAGCCCGGGTGCATTGGACGACCTTATTTTAAATAGTTAAAAAAAATCATATTTAAAATTTCAAAAAATTACAAAAATAATTCTAGATCATCATATGAGCTATACAAAAATGACAATGACAGAATGTGAGCTATAGAAAAATGGTAGAATGGCGATTTCTAAATAGTGAAATAAGTAAACATGTGAGCTATACAAAAATACAAAATGGCGATTTCTAAAGAGTGAATAATACATGGACTGTTCATCTTTCCAAAATCACGATTTTGTCGTTTTTGTGTTACTCACATAGTTATTTATTTCAGCATCAAAATTTGAACATGTGTAATATACATCCATATAAACATGTTGGTCTTTTTCAGAAGTTTTTGAAACTTCAAAAATACTGTTTTGGCACTATTCAAGATATAGGGCTCACTAGAGCAAAAAGTCGAGGACGAGCTCCAGTGAGCCCTATATTTTAAATAGTGCAAAAATTGTACTTTGAAGTCTCAAGAAATTCTAAACAAAAATTCAACATGTTTATGGTAGTACTATACCCTATACCTGATTCTAAAAACAGGAACGAAAATATCCACAGCTACAGTCTCCTGGAACTGGAAGACGTCCGAACTCACACTCGCCATGTCGCATCACAAACTGGATGATATTCATGACCACCACCAACAGTAACCACGAAGTAATTGAACAGTGGAGACGCCGACGCCGGTCATGGTCGGCGGGGTGGTGTGACTGGACCATATAGGCACGCACGTCTCCGGGCGGTCGACCCACCGCGTCGCGCCGCTCGCTGCCTTTTCGGACACACGTACCACCACCCCACTCCCCCTTCCGAGCAAGTTGCATGGCCGCTGCATGAGAAAAGGAAAACCAAAGCGAGGTCCATCTTCATCATTTCCTCAGGCGTCCCGATCTATCATTCGGACCGACCACCCGGCGGTGCCGTCGTCGGAACCGTCCAGCTACGCAACGCGTGCGTTCTACGTCTGTCGCCGATGGCCGGACGCCTCGATCTGCCACGATCAGGTCGATTGGATAGCATGCAGCCGTCGCTGTCCTCTTGTTTTTTCTATTTCCCGTCGACAGCGACGCGGCTGGATCATATCACGTCCACGTCGACGTCGACCACCTGCCTTGGCAAGATCGGTCGCTGTGATATTCGCGACGGGGCGTGCTACGCGTCCGTCGGCTGATATTTTTAAAAGATCAGCCGGCTCACGAGCCGTCGGATTGCCGCGTCAAGCGAGTCGAGCGTGCCTCCAGAATTGCAACACAGGTCTTGTTCTGCAACATAGGTCTTGTTGTAGATTTTTTTTTTGCAACGGCTGTTTTGTCGCGAAAAAAAATTACAACTAGGTTTTGTTGCAATTTTTTCTGCAACTGAGGTCTTGTTGCAGAAAATTTCCGCAACAAAGGTTTTGTTGCAAAACTAGACCCGTCATAGACCATTGCAACACCGCATATGTTTCTGAAACATAGGCTCTGTTTCGGAAGCGCGTTCGACAAAGAACCGCATGCAAGCCATTAATTAGACGCGTGTTGCAGCGGAGGTGACGGACGCGGCCACTACGATCCGCGGGATGACGGTAAGCTTTTCCCATTCGCGATTGACAGCTGTTTTGCTGGTATAAATAATTACTCTCTTTTTTGCGGGTGGTAATTAATTAATCTCCTCCCGTCGGTCCTTTTCGTACGTACGCACATCGTGGCCATGGCAGAAGAAAATATTGGAAGTAGCTGCGATTATTAATGCTGCTAGCTATAGTGGGAATGAGACTGAGGATGACCGGTGGTACCTAGCTCCATGCCGCCGCCGTCACGTCCGTCTCTGCGGCGTGGTGTGGCGTCATGGGATTGTGTTCCGTGACGTACACATGTCGACCGGCAGGATTGACTATATCGGCCCGTTCCTTGCTACTCGCATGTACACATACAAGCGAGCTCGTAAGTCCATCTTCAAGATGGACCCACAAACCTCCGTATCCATTTGGATCGCGTTGTCTGGAGTGTGGAAGCAATCCAACGCGAGCCTATATCAGTCCCCGGGACTGTCCAGACGTGTTTTATCCCGCAAACTTGAAGACAAAATGGGGGAGGTTTGCGGGAGTCCGGACAACTGAAACATAGAACTCAAACACGCCCGGCTGACCCAATTCCCTCGCCCGGTTCCATTTCCTTCCACTCCACCCCTTCTCCTCCTTACTTTGCATCCGCACCCTACATCTTCGCTGTCGCTGCTATACGTCTTCGACCGCCACAGAGGCATTGCCGGACGTCGACAACCAGCACCGACGCACCCGCTCGAAGGAGCTGTCCACCCTTGAGCCATTTGTACCCAGGTACACTCTGCCTCCTGTCGACGACCTCCATGGCGGACACCACGCCCGGCAGGTGTTTGGTCAAATTCCATTGAGCTTATTTTCAAATACTATATCGTTTTTTAGAGTACGAAGGATGGTGAGATACACGATCATGGAGGATGAGTTGTTGTGCGATGCGTGGCTGGCCGTATCCGTAGATTTCGTAGGCAGGAGCAGAGCGGAGCCCTTCTGGGAGCGAGTGCATGAAAAGTTTCACGCATGAAAGCACGTTGCGCCCTACGACATGTACATCATTCAACCACGCAACGTGAGGTCGTTGTCGTATGGCTCGCACGCTATCCAGATCAGCGCCACCGAGTTTTGCGACGTGGTTCGTCAGCTTGAGGTAAGGTGACCATTGCACTCGGCAGAGGACGAGATCATAATTTTTAGTTCCTCTTGATCAACTTATTGATTGATTTATTCACTCAATAATGTTTGTCTACACATTATATGTAGCCCGCACGAACTGTCGTGGTGTATCACAGGACAGAGGACGACAATTTACGTGCACATACTGTTAGATGAAACTGAACGACATGATCCGTTGATGAAAAACTCATTGGACTTCCGGGATCTAGTTGAATTAGAGACATTGTTGTATTAGACTTAATTTGCATGGTATGTATATATGATTTGTGCTATTTTCTATCCGAATTTCGATGAATATCGGCTGTTATACATGAATTTCGTCCGCTTAGTTAAAATGTGGTTTAAAATGTATGCGGCTACGGTTGAATGACGGCCTACCGCATCCGAGTCTGTAGACTGGTCTGCCTTTCGGCGGACAAATAGAGAAGAAAATTTGGGGATTAGCGTTGAAGACACACTAATGTCACAACGCCCAGAAGAACAGCGCACCCATGTCAGAGAAGCCTGCCTGCACAACGCATGCAGCTGGCCGATCCATCGCTGTACGCTACGCCCCGGCGGTGCATGAGCTGGATCCTTCCACGGATCCATGTCTGCTACCGTCTGTACGCAGGCACAACGACAACGCGAATACACACGAACAGGCAGACAGACATGGATACACGCGTATCACGGGATGAACAGCCCCCGAAAACCAGGAGCGCCAGCCCGGAGCTGCGTATGCATGGACGCATGCACGCACGGCCACCGCCTATGTGTATCCCACCACGCAAAACGGCCAAACTCTTTTGATGCTGGTCACCCACCCTTGCTCAGATTTGGAGTGTACATACCTATCAATAGACGCGTATGTACATGACAGCGACGGCGTTGTTTTGGCGTATGTACCTACGAGTGTAGTGGTGTGGCAACAAATCGCACTTGTATGCATACGTTTTGTAAGTACGTACCAGCCCGGCTGATCGATAGAGCCGTCTTTTTCGATCAGCGTGTGGCCAAAACCAGACACCGAGGAACAATGGCGGATCCAGGATTTAAAATTACCCGCTGCAGACTTTTTTTTTAAGAAAAGAATTTCAAAGCGACAATCAAGAATAATATTGTCCAATAGTATGCATTTTAGGCAAGACGATCAGCAGAATGAATCATTCAAACTAGTTTCATTCTAAAGAACTAGGTGAAAAATATATACTACAAAAAAATATATAAAGTCTAACTTGGACTCCTGCTAGCAGAATCTTCTTATAACATCGAATTTGCAATTAAGTATTCAACTTTTAAGAATTAGGTTCATGTGACAACAAATTAAAGAATGACAACAAATTAAAATAATTTGATTAAACAGAAGATGATAAAATTAGGGGAGAGCAAAAGGACCTGCTCTTTGCTGCCTCTATTGGCTGCTTGTTTAGAGCATCTACAACTAGACTTGGCAAATCCGGCCTCTCAAACGTCCGCGGACGCGCCCGGGCGCGTCCGCGGGTACTGACCGGGCGCCCATTAAATAATGTAATCGACATCCAGACACCTCAGTTATCATATCTCAAATCCATACAAACTCATGCAACTACGTCGATGCACACATATCGTCCGGCTACTCCATCACTACTAACTAAATATGCCATCGGACTACCAAAATTTGGCATGTTTGGCTATGATGGAGTTCATCCACGGCTGTCCTTGCCCTTCTCGGTCGAAGACGCAGTACAGATCGAGCCGGATCTGCTCGTCGCCAGAGCTGTCCTCATTATCGCTGTCCTTCTCCTCCTTCGGTGGCAGTCCGGCCATGGCAGGGACCGCCCGATTCTGCTCTCGGGCGAGGGCGTGCGTGTTCCTCCGCTGCCGTTTCTTCACAATGCTGGCGCGGATGGCTTCCTCCTCTGCGGCCGCCTGCGCCGCCGCATCAGCCGCCTCCACCATTTTCGCCGCGATACGGGCCTCGGTGGCCCTTATCCTCTCCTTCCCACGGCGGGCCGTGATACGTCCATTTTGCATCATACTTTTATGATTGATATTTATTGCATTATGGGCTGTTATTACACATTATGGTACAATACTTATGCCTTTTCTCTCTTATTTTACAAGATTTATATGAGGAGGGAGAATGCCGGCAGCTGGAATTCTGGACCGAAAAGGAGCAAACCTGAGAGACCTATTCTGCACAACTCCAAAAGTCCTGAAAATTTACGGAGAATTATTTTGGAATATATAAGAATTATTGGGCAAAGAAAATACCAGAGGGGCCCCACCAGGTGACCACAAGCCTGGGGGGCGCGCCCTACCCCCTGGGCGCGTCCCTAGGGCTTGTGGGCCCCCTGGAAGGTCTCTGGTGTCCATCTTCTGCTATATGAAGGGTTTTTACCTGGAAAAATCAGAAGGAAACTTTCGGGACGAAGCGCCGCCGTCTCGAGGCGGAACCTGGGCAGAAGCAATCTAGGGCTCCGGTGGAGCTGTTCTACCAGGGAAACTTCCCTCCCGGAGAGGGAAATCGAAGCCATCGTCATCACCAATGATCCTCTCATCAAGAGGGGGTCAATCTTCATCAACATCTTCACCAGTACCATCTCCTCTCAAACCCTAGTTCATCTCTTGTACCAGATCTTTGTCTCAAAACCTCAGATTGGTACCTGTGGGTTGCTAGTAGTGTTGATTACTCCTTGTAGTTGATGCTACTTGGTTTATTCGGTGGAAGATCATATGTTCAGATCCTTAATGATATTCAATACCCCTCTGATCTTGAACATGAATATGATTTGTGAGTAGTTACGTTTGTTCCTGAGGACATGGGAGAAGTCTTGTTATAAGTAATCATGTGAATTTGGTATTCGTTGGAAATTTTGATGAGATGTATGTTGTCTTTTCTCTAGTGGTGTTATGTGAACGTCGACTACATGACACTTCACCCACGTGACCTAATCTTCTATGCCACAGCCAACCTTTAGAGGATTTAGCAATTAAGCAAGTATGAGGTTGAGCTCTCTTAGTGAAATCAACAATATATAGATCGCCTCTACGGATACCGGTAAAGACCATATTATGATTATCTCTTCGAAACACTTGGCAATCTACTTCAGTGAATAGAACATTAAAACCGAAATCGGCTAGTCTAGATACGGAAAGTAAATTATAGACAAGAGATTCAACGAGCATAACATTTTGGATAGAGCTATCATGGGAGATGGACACCTTACCAAGGCCAACTACCTTACCCTTTGAGTTATCACCAAAAGTGACATACTTTTGGGGACCATCGTTTTCAGCAAGCTCACGAAACATGTCCTTGTCTCCGGTCATATGATCGGTACATCCACTATCAAGAACCCATTCCTTTCCTCCAGCCATGTAACCACGAAGGTTAGCCATAAGACCAAAGTGTCTCATTGACTCATCAAGATCAAAGTCACTATCACCATCCTCATCATAATATCCATGCTCAACATCATCATGTGAATGATCATCACCTAGAGAGAGTGATTCATTAGATGTATGACCTTGACAATGTGCATGTTTATGAATTCTAATGACTTGTGAAATGATGCTACTAATGACTCCAACATCTTCTTTGGCACGCATAAGGTCACGGAGCTCAAATAGACAATCATCAAATTTAGGATCACTAGGATTCATTTTATGAAAAGCAATGGACTTTTGAAGAATCTCATCTAGATTTTTCAAGGAATAGTTTGGAAAACACTCCTCAAGATATTTCCATATAGTATAAGCACATTCAAAAGTAGGCAAGCATACAAGCAAATTTCTAGGCAATCCTCTCATGATAAGATCAATAGTTCTAAGATTGCGGGTCATGTCAAGATACTCATCGGGGGTAGGATGCAAGGGATCAATGGGGGGCATGTAAGGGCTAGTAATATACTTGTTCAAATTATATTCATTGAAAATCTCAAGCATCTCATTCTTCCAAGCATTATAGAACTCTTCGTCAAGCATAGGCACTCTACGTCTAATACTCCCAATCGTAGACTCATCCAGCTTCCTTCAATGGTGATTAAACCAAAGCAATGAAGACTAATGCTCTGATACCAATTGAAAGGATCGAGAAGAGGGGTCTAGAGGGGGGTGATTAGACCCTCAACTAGTAAAAGTGGCAATTTTTAAGTTCTTCAAGTTGAGGTGGAGTTTTAGCACAAGTTTAAGCATTCACAATACATTTCAAGCAAGCATGACAAGAGTATGAGCAGCGGAAAGAGTAAAGCATGCTAATTGCAAGAAAGTAAAGGGATGGGATTGGAGTGTGCAAACGCAATGAAGACACGGAGATTTTGGCATGGTTCCAATAGGTGGTGCTATCGTACATCCACGTTGATGGAGACTTCAACCCACGAAGGGTAACGGTTGCGCGAGTCCACGGAGGGCTCCACCCATGAAGGGTCCACGAAGAAGCAACCGTGTCTATCCCACCATGGCCATCGCCCACGAAGGACTTGCCTTACTCGGGTAGATCTTCACAAAGTAGGCGACCTCCTTGCCCTTACAAACTTCTTGGTTCAACTCCACAATCTTGTCGGAGGCTCCCAAGCGACACCTAACCAATCTAGGAGACACCACTCTCTAAAAGGTAATAAATTATGTGTTGATGATGAACTCCTTGCTCTTGTGCTTCAAATGATAGTCTCCCCAACACTCAAATCTCTCTCACAGATTTGGCTATGGTGGAAAGATGATTTGAGTGGAAAGCAACTTGGGGAAGGCTAGAGATCAAGATTCTTGTGGTAGGATTGGAATATCTTGGTCTCAACACATGAGTAGGTGGTTCTCTCTCAAAAAAATGAGTAGTGGAAGTGTAGGCACGTTCTGATGGCTCTCTCACAAATGGAGAAGGGGGTGGAGGGGTATATATGGCCTCCACACAAAATCCAACCGTTACACACATTTGACCCAACTCGGTCATACCGAATAGAAGAACTCGATGAGACCAATTTAGTTCAAAATGTGAACGTTAGGAATCTCAGTGGGACCGACTGGAACAACTCGGTGGGACCGATGTGCTAGGGCTAGGGCAAAACCTCATCTCGGTGAAGCCGATTGCTTGAACTCGGTGAGATCGATTTCAGCAAAGAGCAAACAGAGAGTTGGTCAAGCAAACTCGGTGTGACCGATCGCTCGTTTCGGTGAGACCGAAATGTTACAAAGGGAAACAGAGAGTTTGCAAGGCCATCTCGGTGAGACCGAGATCCGTATCGGTGTGACCGAAGTGTTAGGGTTTCTGGCAGTGGCTATGTCAACTAAACTCGGTTGCGCCGGATGGATCATTTCGGTGGGCCGAGTTTGACTTTGAGTTTAGGACAAATTTGGAAATGAGAAAGTGGTTGAGGGTTTTGGAGCAATATCACTAAGCACTTTGAGCAAGTAGACCATTAAGCAACACCTCATCCCCTTTTAATAGTATTGGCTTTCCTATGGACTCAATGTGATCTTGGATGACTAAAATGGAAATAAAGAATCTTGAGCTTTTGCAAACATGTGTCTTGACACCTTGAAAGGGTTCCACATCCTCTTGTCCGTACCACGCCATTGTTGAACTCATCTGAGATATACTAGATAAAAGTATTAATCCAACAAGAGATATGCTGACATTAATTACCAAAGTCACCCAGGGAGCACTTGTGCTTTCATGTTCCGGCTGCCGGGACTGTCGTGGTTCTAAGTCTGACAGTAGAATAGGGGGTAAGTATGAGGAGGCAAGATCCTAGCTACGGTGAGGTTGTGCACGCAAGATTTACGAGTTCAGGCCCTTCTCGGAGGAAGTAACAGCCCTACGTCTCGGTGCCCGGGGGCTCGGTCGATTGGATTATGCGTGAAGTTACAGGGGGTGCGAACCCTTGTGCCAGTGGAGGGGGTGGCTTATATAGAGTGCGCCAGGACCCCAGCCAGCCCACGTTACAAGGGGTTCAATGTACATAAAGATAGGACGTTACTAATAACGCCAGCAATAAAGGAAAATAAATGATCATCAAGACTACGGAGTGAACGCCTGACCGTTGCCATTCTGAGTGACTTTAGATCTTCTGTCTTCCGAGTGATTTCTGATGTGGTCGAGTGAGTACACTCCGGTCGAATGGAATTGGGCTTTCCGAGTGGAATGCTTTTGGTCGAGTGGATGGTATTATCCTTTGAATATTCCTGACTTTAAGATAATGTCCTTGGGAAGGGTGTCTAGGTCAGGCCTATTACCCTACCCCAGGTACATGTCATCATCATTAGACCCCGAATGGATCTGGGTCCGAGTGGAGAAGGTGTTGAAGATGGTTCCGACCCGATTTATATGCTTCAGAGGCATTTTAACCGGGCCGGTGATCTATGTAAAAACTTCAACTTCATTTTCAGTCACCTGGGTCCATTCAGAGGTTGTCGAGTGAATTTTGCTGATAAGCTCCGAGTGTTGGTATGGTATAAAATCCTCAGCGCGATTGGTCGCACTACTGCTCCCGGATCTCACGGGATTCGAAATTTGGAGAAGCGCGCGGGACGGAGAGTACCGCAGTAAACGGAGCAGATTAGGCAGGGACGCCTCGATTCTCGCGCCACCTTTTTCGCCACGTATCGAGCGCGCGACTGTTGCGGGATTTGACAGGATTGCTTGGGCCCATGAGTCACCACTCGGAAGCAGGCCCATATAAGGCGTCCGGGCCGATGCGTCTGGCACTATGCTCTTCATCCCCTGTTTCTCCACCGCATTCACCACCACCTTCGACGCTACCACCCCGTCCAAGCACAGCCTGTTGCGATGGGGAAGGAGAAAACGACGGCCCTGGAGCGTGCGAAGAAGGCGACGGCGGCAGCGAAGGGCAAGAAGACGAGTCGGGGGGATCGTCGTCGAGATCTGGCCTGCCGCTCGGCTGGATCCAGGGCGACTGGATTTGATCCATGATTCAGCAAGAGGATCTGGAGGATCTGGTTGAGGGGGGCTTGATTGCTCGTGGATCCTGGAGGCTGCTAGGTGATGAGACCGAGCCGCAGCCGCAGGAGGGTGAGTGCGTCCTCCTCGCGACCCACGTCGACCGTGGGTTTTCTCTGCCTCCTCATCCTTTTTTTCGAGGTTTTCTAAACTTTTTTGGAGCCCAACTTCATCACTTTTCCCCGAACACCATCACATACCTCGCTGCGTTTGTCTCCATGTGTGAGAATTTCCTGGGTTGTTGACCGCATTGGGGTCTCTTCAAACACATCTTTACTTGCCGCTCTTAGTCTGTGAAAAATGCTAATCCGAGTGATGAGAGGACGCACGTGATCCAGATGTGCGGAGGTCTAGGGATCCAGATGAGAGGTAAAAGAACTTTTCCACCTATGACTCTTCCCGATTCAGTCAGAGGGTGGCAGTCGACCTGGTTTTATTGTAAGGACAAACCAACCCCTGGTCAGTCGACTGGCCTTCCCCCCTTCACCATGGGGCGAATTGAGAAGCCCTCTTCCTTGAAAGTGACTCCAGCGGAAAAGGTGGAGGTGACTATGTTGGTTGAACGAGTAATCCAACTTGTCCGCGATGGTGTGACTGGCATGGATTTGCTAGAGGTGTTTCTCAATCGCCGCATCCAGCCGCTCCAGGCCCGCGATCATCCTATGTGGATGTACTCGGGTGCTGATGATACCACTCGGATCCACCCGGAGGAAGTTGCCGAGGAGACGGTGGCGCAGTGGCTGCAGGGCATCACTGGAAACAAAGACAACCCTAGGGGGTCCAGGAGAATTCCAGCACTCGACGCTGATAACGAACCAGACAAGGTCTGACCTTTGATGCCGAGTGACTTTTACTCTGATTTGTAAACTGTCTTTGGAACCGACTGATGCTTGTTCAATTCCTTGCCTCGCAGATATATACTGAGATGTACTCGATGCCCAACGGGGAGCAGATCCAGGAAGGAGAAGAGAGCGGAGGCGACAGCGGCGATTGGAACTCTGATGACGAGAGTGATGAAGAGCAAGAAAACTCGAGCAGTGGTGAGGAGGTCGATTCTCCACCTCGCGTGGAAAAGCGTTCCAAGTAGAAGCACGACCCAGCAAGTATCCGGGGTAAAGTGGCAGCACCGACTTCACAGACTTCGAAGCACACTCAGACATCTTCTCCGGTGCTGACTGAGAAGGCTCCGAAGCAGCTCAAGACCGCGCCGTCAAAGCCACGGAAGGCCTTGCCCAAGATCAAGGTTGATGTTCCCGTCGCCTCTGCGTAAGTGTTTCGTTTTCACCCTTTGCTCCAAGAATCTTATATCAGTTGTCGACCCATTCTCTTGCTTGACCGAGTGAACCTTGAGATTTGCAGTGCTGCTACCTCTGGGACTTCTGCTTACAAAGATGATGGTGACGAGGAGATGGAGGACGCGGTCACATCCAAAGCGGGTATGACCCCTGTTATCTCGTCTTTTCTTTGCTAACCACTTCTACAGTTGATTGAACTCTTGTGGTCGATTCTTTTGCAGCTCCGTAAAATGTTATTGAACTTCCGGATGATGATGAAGATGTGCCACAGAAGCTCGTGGGAAGGAGGAGCAGGACCTCGGTCAAAAAGGTACCAGCTAGCAAGACGCCTCAGTCGACGCCGGCGATGGAACCAGCTATCCAGCAATCTGGGGACTTCAACCGTGCTTCTGTTACTTTTGCGAATCCCTTGTCGAGTGGTCGTCCTTCAACGTCGACTGTACAGGCCCCTGCTTCATCTGTGCAACTTCATGCCTCAAGCTCTCAAGCTAGTGCAACTGATCCACCGTCTCCACTTTTCACCGCCCATCACGTCCCAGAAGACCAAGTGAGTGCTGCCAAGGAAGCTATACGCCAGGCAGGCATTATGATGGAGCAGATGAAAGTGGTGCGCGAGGCTAGTCAAGCTGCCTATGATGCCAGCTCAGCACTCCAGGCCAATGTCCAGGTTAGCTTACTTCCGACTGAACTCCATCTTGACGCTTGTTCTGCTAGGATATGATATTTAGAAACTGCTGCTTTATTATCTGCAAGACGTCCGTGGATGAGCGTTTTGGAACCTTAATTGCACACCCATTGTCAGTCTGTACACCCACTGGGTGTTTTACTTTCTGTTGAGTAGTTTTTCCACTTGATTCGACTAGGCTGTGTCGATTGAATCTCTGAACCAGTGGGGGCACGCTGAGTGCACCCACTGGGTGTAGTCCCCGAGACCGTAGTCGACTGCGGGCAGTCGGCTATGGTCTGAGTTTTTTTTTTGACTGGACGGACCAAGTCAATTGAAAAAGTCGAACCAGTGGGGGCACGCTGAGTGCACCCACTGGGTGTAGTCCCCGAGACTATTGTCGAATGTTTGATTCGGCAGTAGTCTTAGAACTACTTTATTGCTCGGAAGCAACCAATCTTTGTGTCTGCCGACTGACTATCTTTTGAACACAGAAATCTTGTGATCTTGGAGCCCGGTTCACTGACTTGGAACGGAAGCAAATCCAGCTCAATCTTGATCTGGAGTTGGCTCAGAATAACTTGCAGAAGGCTAAGGATGACGCTGCTGGTAAGGAAAGCTTGTCGACTGGTTCTCTTGCCATCTTTTCTCCTCCTTTTTCTGATTCGAATGTTACTCTTTCTAGAAACAATGAGACAGGCTTTGGAGAAGAAGGACCTTGACCTTGCGGCTGCGAAGAAAATAGCAGAAGAAAAAACGGCACTTGCTGACCAAAAGATGGCCTCAGTCGGAAAGTTGGAGGAAGAGAATACCAAGCTGAAGGCTGCTCTTGATGAAGCCAACAAAGAGGTAACTCAACTGAAGAAGGATAAAGGGACCCTGACTGACAAAGTGGAAGACATCACTCGTAAGAGGGACGAGCTAGAGAATTATCTGGGAGGACTCGCCAAGAAGTTATTCCTCATGCTTGAAGGTACTTTTCCCTGTCCGATTGATTTGCTTTCGTTGACTCATTATATAACTGTCGACTCATTATTTCTCTGTGAGTGCAGAATTCTGTCAAAACTTCGAGGAAGAGACTGGACGAGTCGAGACAAGCTTGGACCCCATCAACTCCCTTGTTAAAGATGAAGCTGCCATGAATGTGCTCCGACTGGAGTCTCGCCTTGCCAGTGCCATGGATTACCTTGCTCGACTGAAGGTTGCGGTGTCACGAATCGACACAGCGCTCTGGCCAAGGGAAACGCTCCAAAATGACCTCGAGTCTTTGATGACTCGACTCAATGAGATTCCTGGTCGAGTGCAGGAATGGAAGAAGTCCTCTGCTTGATGCGGAGCTGACGTAGCTCTGTCCCTAGTTCGTGTTCATTGCAGGGAAGCCAGAGAAGAGAAGCTAGCGGCAATCAAGGTTGCCAATACCAAGAAACTTGACTTCCAATCCTTCATGGAGACTTTTATTGCTGCTGCTACTCGAATTGCAGATGGAATCGACCTGGATGAGTTCGTCGAGCCTGCCAGCCCTCCTGCGGAGTGAACAAAACTTTTATGATCCGATTCAATTTGCCTCGGTATGCCGAGTGATTCTGTAACCGTTAAACTCCTTCGGGCCTGATGCCTGAGTACTTTAATCTGTGGTCCGGAATCTTATGGGATTCGTCCGAACTTAGTTTTCCCTGAAATATGTTTGTTTTTATTTCCGAGTGGAACTTGTATCTTCACTCGGAACAGACTTTTGTTCTTGCGATGCAATTCTGAGGAGAGGATCGAGGACGACCTGCACCTCATCATCCTTGCAGATCAGGATAGAGCACACATTGTACTTGTGGCATAGCTCCGAAGAGAAGGTCGCAGTCGACCTGCACCTTGTCGTCCTTGCGGATCAGGATGGTGCGTGTTTTAAACTTAGGCGAGTACAGGACCGTAGCTAAGCCCCCGAGTGAGAGGGTTGCTCATCACTCGGTAGGATTTTACAAACTTAGGTGAGTGCAGGACTGCAGCTAAGCCTCCGAGTGAGAGGGTTGCTCATCACTAGTAGGATTTTTTAAACTTAGGCGAGTACAGGACTGCAGCTAAGCCCCCGAGTGAGAGGGTTGCTCATCACTCAGTAGGATTTTACAAACTTAGGCGAGTACAGGACTGCAGCTAAGCCCCCGAGTGAGAGGGTTGCTCATCACTCGGTAGGATTTTTTAAACTTAGGCGAGTACACGACTGCAGCTAAGCCCCCGAGTGAGAGGGTTGCTCATCACTCGGTATGATTTTTTAAACTTAGGCGAGTACGGACTGCAGCTAGCCCCCGAGTGAGAGGGTTGCTCATCACTCGGTAGGATTTAAAAACTTAGGCGAGTACAGGACTGCAGCTAAGCCCCCGAGTGAGAGGGTTGCTCATCACTCGATAGGTTTTTTTAAACTTAGGCGAGTACAGGACTACAGCTAAGCCTCCGAGTGAGGGGTTGCTCATCACTCGGTAGGATTTTAAAACTTAGGCGAGTACAGGACTGCAGCTACGCCTCCGAGTGAGAGGGTTTCTCATCACTTGGTAGGATTTTTAAACTTAGGCGAGTACAGGACTGCAGCTAAGCCCCCAGTGAGAGGGTTGCTCATCACTCGTTAGGATTTTTTAAACTTAGGCGAGTACAGGACTGCAGCTAAGCCTCCGAGTGAGAGGGTTGCTCATCACTCGGTAGATTTTAAAACTTAGGCGAGTACAGGACTGCAGCTAAGCCCCACTGAGAGGGTTGCTCATCACTCGGTAGGATTTTACAAACTTAGGCGAGTACAGGACTGCAGCTAAGCCCCCGAGTGAGAGGGTTGCTCATCACTCGGTAGGATTTTTTAAACTTAGGCAAGTACAGGCCTGCAGCTACCCTCCGAGTGAGAGGGTTGCTCATCACTCGGTAGGATTTAAAACTTAGGCGAGTACATGACTGCAGCTAAGCCCCCGAGTGAGAGGGTTGCGCATCACTCGGTAGGATTTTTAAACTTAGGCGAGTACAGGACTGCAGCTAAGCCCCCGAGTGGAGGGTTGCTCATCACTCGGTATGATTTTTAAACTTAGGCGAGTACAGGACTGCACCTAGCCCCCGAGTGAGAGGGTTGCTCATCACTCGGTAGGATTTTAAAAACTTAGCGAGTACAGGACTGCAGCTAAGCCCCCGAGTGAGAGGGTGCTCATCACTCGGTAGGATTTTTTAAACTTAGCGAGTGCAGACTACAGCTAAGCCTCCGAGTGAGAGGGTTGCTCATCACTCGGTAGGATTTTAAAACTTAGGCGAGTACAGGACTGCAGCTAAGCCTCCGAGTGAGAGGGTTTCTCATCACTCGGTAGGATTTTTAAACTTAGCGAGTACAGGACTGCAGCTAAGCCCCCGAGTGAGAGGGTTGCTCATCACTCGTAGGATTTTACAAACTTAGGCGGTACAGGACTGCAGCTAAGCCCCCGAGTGAGAGGGTTGCTCATCACTAGGTAGGATTTTTAAACTTAGGCGAGTACAGGACTGCAGCTAAGCCCCCGATTGAGAGGGTTGCTCATCACTCGGTAGGATTTTTAAACTTAGGCGAGTACAGGACTGCAGCTAAGCCCTCGATGAGAGGGTTGCTCATCACTCGGTAGGATTTTTTAAACTTAGGCGAGTACAGGACTGCAGCTAAGCCTCCGAGTGAGAGGGTTGCTCATCACTCGATAGGATTTTAAAACTTAGGCGAGTACATGACTGCAGCTAAGCCTCCGAGTGAGAGGGTTGCTCATCACTCGGTAGGATTTTTAAACTTAGGCGAGTACAGGATTGCAGCTAAGCCCCCGAGTGAGAGGGTTGCTCATCACTCGGTAGGATTTTACAAACTTAGGCGAGTACAGGACTGCAGCTAAGCCCCCGAGTGAGAGGGTTGCTCATCACTCGGTAGGATTTTTAAACTTAGGCGAATCGGATTCGCGGCTAATTCCCCTGAGTGAGAGGGTTACTCTTCACTCGGTAGGATTTTTTGAACTTAGGCGAATCGGATTCGCGGCTAAGCCACCCACTGGGGGATTTTGGACACATGTATTAGTAACAACAATCATTTAGGAGACTGTAAAACCATGTCTTTGATAAATGAACTGAAAGGTACTCTTTATTACATCTCATCATGTCTGAACACTTAAGTATAAAACGGCGGAGTAGCTCCGCATTCCAAGCGCGTGGCTCTCTTTATTCTGCTCCACATTGTTGAGTGATACGCTCCATTGTGGAGCGCCTTGGTGACGATGAAGGGACCTTCCCTAGCGGGGGCAAGTTTGTGCGGCCGCTGCTGGTCCACTCGGCACAAGGTCTCCTTCCTGAAATGCTCGACCCTTCATGTTTCTGCATATAATCGACGAAGGTCTTGCTGATAAATGGTCGACCGGATCAAGGCCATCTCTCTTTCTCTTCCAGAAGATCAACAGCGTCTTCTCGAGCTCGTTCTACTTCGGCTTCTGAAGAAAGTTCTACTCGGGGTGCATTGTGAAGCAAGTCACTTAGCAACACAGCCTCAGCCCCATAGACCATGAAGAAGGGGGTTCGACCAGTCAACCGATTTGGTGTTGTTCTTATCCCCAAAGGACTGACGGTAGCTCATCTACCCAAGTGCCGGCTGCATGCTTGAGGTCGCGCATCAATCGAGGTTTCAGCCCTTTGAGAATCAAATCGTTCGCTCTTTCTGCTTGTCCATTCGACTGAGGTGGGCGACTGAAGCATAGTCGACCCAGTACCTTGGGACGCACAGAAAGCTCAGAACTCATCAGAATCAAAGTTCGACCCATTATCCGTGATGATGCTGTGTGGAACTCCATATCTAAATGTAACCCTCTGATGAAGCTGACAACAGTACTTGCATCCAGGTTTTTGATAGGTTTAGCTTCAATCCATTTAGTGAACTTGTCGACTGCTACAAGCACATGGGTGAAACCACTCCTGCCAGTCCTCAGAGGTCCGACCATATCTAATCCCCAAACAGCGAATGGCCAGATGAGTGGAATGGTCTGCAAGGCTGAAGCAGGTTTGTGGGCATGTTGGAGTAGAACTGACAGCCCTCACATTGTCAATTATTTCCTTGTCCATCTCATTTGCCCGTGGCCAATAAACCCTGCTCGATATGCTTTGGCCACGATGGCCCGAGAAGACGCATGGTGACCACAGGTCCCCGAGTGGATATCATTGAGGATCATTCGGCCTTCTTCCGGAGTGATGCATTTCTGAACGACCCCAGTAACACTCTCTCTACAGAGTTGCCCACCCATTACTGTGAAGGCTTTGGATCGACGGACAATCTGGCGAGCCTCTTCTTCATCCTCTGGAAGCTCTTTCCTGATATATGCGATATACGGCACTGTCCAATAAGGAATAACGATCAAAACTTCCATGATCAAGTTGACCACAGCTGGGATTTCAACTTCAGTTGGATTAGTGGAACTTTTAGGCTGTGGGGGCTCTTCAGTGAAGGGATCTTCTTGAACTGATGGTGCGTGAATATTCTCCAAAAACCTTGCTGGGAATAGGCTCCCGCTGAACCTATTTTCGCCAAGTCATCCGCTGCTTGATTCTTTAGTCAAGGTATATGGTGGAGCTCCAGCCCTTCAAACTTCTTTTCTAGCTTTCTCACTGCATTGCAATAGCCAGTCATCGCTGGGCTCCTAATGTCCCACTCTTTCATCACTTGATTAACCACTAAATCTGAGTCACCGTAAACCATCAGGCGACGGACGCCGAGTGAAATGGCCATACGCAACCCGTATAGAAGCGCCTCATATTCAGCTTCATTGTTGGAGGAATCAAAGTGAATCTGGAGAACATATCTGAGGTTGTCGCCTCGTGGAGATTCAAGACTACCCTAGCCCCTGAACCATTCAACATCTTGGACCCGTCGAAGAACATAGTCCATGTTCCGACTGTATCTGAGTCGGTAGCTGCTGTTCAATCCACTCGACGAGGAAATCTGCTATTGCTTGAGACTTGATCGCTTTGTTCGCCTCAAACCTGATATCCAGCGGAAGAGTTCAATCGCCCATTTTGCCACTCGACCAGTTGCATCTTTGTTGTTCAAAATCTCTGACAAGGGAGCGTCGCTAATGACCATAATCGAATGATCTGAGAAGTAATGTGCACACCTTCTTTGTGGTCAAGTAAATTCCATAGACAAGCTTTTGATAATGTGGATATCTCTGCTTGGATGGGGTTAAGACTTCAGAAATATAGTACACTGGGCGTTGGACCTTGTAGGTTTTACCTCTTCTTCTCGCTCGACCGTGAGTACTGTACTGACAACCTGTCTTTGGCTGCTATATAAAGTAGTAAAGGCTCTTTGCTGATGGAGCAGCAAGCACTGGCCGGGTGGAAAGCAGGCTTTGAGCTCTGCAAACGTTGCGTCAGCTTCAGGAGTCCACTCGAACTTATCAGATTTCTTCATCAGTCGGTAAAGAGGCAGTGCCTTTTCACCGAGACGATAGATGAATCACTCAAAGCGGCCAAACAACCAGTAAGCTTCTGAACGTCGTGTACACGCACGGGTGTTTCATTCGGAGGATTGCACCAATTTTGTCTGGGTTGGCATCGATCCCACGTTCGGAAATGAGGAAACCGAGTAACTTTCCACCTGGAACTCCAAATGTACACTTCACGGTTAAGCTTGATATCATTTTTTCTCAAATTGGCAAGGTTTCAGCATCATTCAGCAGGTCAGAACCTTTATGCGACTTAACCCCGATGTCATCCATGTATGCTTCCACATTCTGACTGATTTGAGTCAGCAGGCACTTCTGTATCAGGCGCATGAATGTGGCACCAGCATTCTTGAGACCAAAGGGCATGGTGACATAGCAAAAGCACCCGAATGGGGTGATAAAAGCTGTTTTTATTTCATCAGGTCCAACGTCGGATCTGATGGTACCCGGAATATGCATCCAGGAAGGATAATCGCTCACATCCCGCAGTCGAGTCACTATCTGATCGATGCGGGTGAGAGGAAAATGATCTTTCGGGCAGGCCCGTTAATATGCTTGAATCAATGCACATACGAAGTGAATCATCCTTCTTGGGAACCATGACAACATTGGTGAGCCACTCGGAGTGGTAAATTTTGCGGATGAACTCAGGCGCCAGAACCGAGCCACCTCTTCGCCGATTGCCTTTCTCTTCTCCACAGCGGACCGACGGAGATGCTCTTTAACGGGTTTTGCCTTTGGATCGACTCGCAAACGGTGCTCAGCCAGTCCCCTGGGTACACCCGGCATGTCAGACGGCTTCCATGCGAAGATGTCCCAGTTCTCACGGAGGAACTGGATGAGCGCTTCTTCCTATTTGCTGTCGAGTGTTGTTGAGATATGAGTCGGAGCAGCATTGGGATCGTTCGGGTGAATGTGAACAGGCTTTGTTTCACCGGACGATTGAAATGCAGACTTTGAAGCAGGCTTCTTAGTACGCAACTCACTCGGATCTGCAGTCTTCTTATATTCTTCCATTTCTACTGCTGCCATCTGTTCATCGCTATCATAGAGCCCTTCTGAGGCACTCTTCTGCTCGTGCCGATTGCCAGTGACTGTGATCACGCCTCTGGGGCCAGGCATCTTCAGCTTGAGGTACACGTAACACGGTCTAGCCATGAAACGGGCATATCCAGTTCTGCCCAGAATAGCATGATAGGCACTGTGAAATCCACAACTTCGAATGTCAATTTCTTCTTACGGTAATTCTTTGAATCACTGAAAACCACGTCAAGAGTGTCTGACCGAGTGAATCAGCTTTCTTTCCTGGAATGACACCGTGGAATCGCATATTGCTCTCACTAAGCTTGGACATCGGAATGCCCATCCCACGAAGGGTCCAGCATACAAAATGTTCAAGCCGCTGCCACCATACATCAAGACTTTGGTCAGTCGGGTGCCCCCAATGACTGGGTCACCACCAACTTGCCTCCCGGGGTGGCAACATGCGGTGGTGGTCGGATTGGTCGAATGTAATGGGAGTCTTTGACCATTTCAAATATGTCGTCGTTGCCGGCAACCATGTTTACCTCTCTGTTGATGACTTTCAGTCGACTTTTGCATTCAATGTCAGCAAAAATCACCAAAGTGGAATTGACGTTAGGGAAACCGTCATCATCTTCTTCCTCGTCACCATCCTTGTCGACTCTTTTCCTTTTCATTGGCTGTTTCCCTCGGAACTGCTGGATCAGGAGCCGACTTATCGAGTGGTATGTTTGGGATAAATCAGATTACCCTATTCATCCTTCTTGGTGTGAATGTGACATGGCAAGTCCAACACATCATTCCCTGCCTGATCTTTCACCTTCTTGGGGATCCAGGCCCTTTGGGCTTTCCCTTGAATTTTCCATGAGTTACAACTGTAGCTTCACCTGGACCTGCTGGCTCGGCTTTGCGTTTCTGCTTCCGACCTCCTCCGGTATCTTGGGCGACTGGTTTGCCCTTTCCACTGCAGCGTCCTCTTCTTCACCATTAGCGTCCCGAGTGGCTATTTCCATCATTCGGGTCAGAGACATATCTCCTGTCCGACCGAATTTTAGGTTAAGCTCACGATACCGAACGCCCTCCTTGAAGGCACATCCTGCTTGGTGTGGGGATACATTTTCTACTGTGTGGTGTAAAGTGGTCCATCTTTGATGTAATCCCTTAGAGTTTCATTCGGCTTCTGTACACAATGTTCAATTCGTCAACCCTGCAGGTCGTTTGCGAGTGCCTTCGATGTCCTGACAAACACTTGGGTTAACTCTTCCCAGCTGAATATACTGCCTGGAGCCACTGATTCAGCCATGCTCTAGCCGATCCTTCCAACATGAGAGGAAGATGTTTCATAGCTACCCCTCATTTCCACCACCGATCTGACAGCCACTCGGTAATCTTCCACCAAGTGTCAGGCTTCGACTCACCGGTGAACTTACTAACCCCAGTCGCCACCCTGAAGTTGGGGGGGATCTCAGTAGCTCTGATGGTTCTGCTAAACACTCGGGACCCGAAACATGTATTCTGCTTCCACTCGGGCGAACTCTGTCTTGCCCTCTGTGTGCTCGGTTCCTGTCGACCAAACCTTGCACCAAAATTGACCTCGCATCAAACCCTGGCTCTCTTGGGTCGATTGGCATCCTCCGCCCTCCGCTGTACGGGCGCCTATCATCATAATGCCGGGGCACTATATTCCGCCTCTCGGAGGGGGCGTAGGCGCTTGAAGGTGGTCGTTACAGCCGAGCCGATGAACGTACTGCTCGTGGTTCCGACCCAAGTACTGATCTTGGCTATGCCCCCGTCCCTCACGCCGCGGAGGCGATCTTGGGCTATGAGCCGATTGAACTGTGTCAGCCACCACAGATCTGCTATGGATTCTGTTCGCGACTGAGATACTGTAGTGTTTTTGCTCTCCTGCTGCCCGGGGAGGGCCCGATCTACATCAAACCTCGTCCAGTTTCCAACTGGGATGGCTGGATGGACTCTGCTATACGAGCTGCAGCCGTAAGATTCTGAACGGGAGTGCGGTATACCTGAGGTTCAGGCGGGAACATTGCCTCCGTCGACTGGACTCAGGAGTCTGCTGCCGAGCATGTTCGTCGAGTGCATGCTGAAGATTCTCCAGTGCGTTCAGCCAAAGTGGCCAAGTGCGCTGCCTCCAAGGCCCGAGCCTCAGACGTCTCTTCGACGATGGGCGTGTGGAGTGCTTCCTCGTTGCGGCGGTGAAGTTCCTCCCTCCGCTGCGAAGAGAGGGTTTCGGGGTGGTACTCCTCGGAACGTGTGACGGATCGCCACCACCGTCGCCGCCTCCGTTGTGACGCATGCCAGGTGGGCTACGCGGCGTGTCGACCATCAGGACCTCCGCCGCAGGATCGCTGCTGTCACACTCGGACAGTGTCTCGACGGAGCCAGTCGACAGATCGAACAGGCCGTAGAGAGATTCATCGGGCACGATCGCCGCGACTTGAGGGGTGGCCGACTGACGTGCCACCGCATGCTTCACCCACCGCTGAAGCCGCGACCGACCGGATCGCTTGTGATGGCGAATAGCGGGGAACGAAGACGCCGCAGGAGTCGACCGGTATTGGGACGACGGCTGCCGCAAAAGGACGCCGCGGACACACACGCAAAAGTGCGTCGCCCCGCGGACGGGGAATGCCTCGACGTTGAGGGGGGCCTCCTGGAGCCAGGCGGAGTCGTCGGCGATGAAGACGAGTGCACCGAGACGGATCTCGTGGCCCTCAGCCAAGCCTCCACAAAAACCATGATGATGGAATCGGAAAAAATCGCAACCCACCGAAAGTCGCTAAGACGCCTGCCCCACGGTGGCACCAACTGTCGTGGTTCTAAGTCTGACAGTAGAATAGGGGGTAAGTATGAGGAGGCAAGATCCTAGCTACGGTGAGGTTGTGCACGCAAGATTTATGAGTCGGCCCTTCTCGGAGGAAGTAACAGCCCTACGTCTCGGTGCCCGGGGGCTCGGTCGATTGGATTATGCGTGAAGTTACAGGGGGTGCGAACCCTTGTGCCAGTGGAGGAGGGTGGCTTATATAGATTGCGCCAGGACCCCAGCCAGCCCACGTTACAGGGGTTCAATGTAACATAAAGATAGGACGTTACTGATAACGCCAGCAATAAAGGCAAATATGATCATCAAAGCCGGAGTGAACGCCTGACCGTTGCCATTCTGAGTGACTTTAGATCTTCTGTCTTCCAGTGATTTCTGTGTGGTCGAGTGAGTACACTCCGGTCGAATGGAATTGGGCTTTCCGAGTGGAATGCTTCTGGTCGAGTGGATGGTATTGTCCTTTGAATATTCCTGACTTTAAGATAATGTCCTTGGGAAGGGTGTCTAGGTCAGGCCTATTACCCTACCCAGGTACATGTCATCGTCAGGGACGCGGAGGATCCAACCCAGAGGACCCGAGCGCCTAGTTTGCCAACGCTATGGCGTTGCGGCAGACGGATCCGTCCATCGACCGCGCGCTGTCCCCCGGGAGCGGTGGAGTGCAATGCGGACTGCTATGGCCTCCTCCAACCCACACGGGATGACACCCCTGTAGACGGATCTGGACTAGTCGAAATCCGATCCGCTGCCTGCCATGCCGGAAACCGCCGGAGGTGAGTTTGGATGGCGGAGGGGAGTGAAGGGGAGTGGATAGGTTTGCTCCAGTAAGCGGATGGGGACGAATATATGTGGGGTCGGGTGGGCCAGCATGGGCCAGGTCCGACGTGACGGGCATGCCCGGGCGCATCCGGGTGCCCCCATATCTGCCCCATATTTGGGCTGGATACGAAGGGTGTCGGTCAGCCCAGGCATTTGAGGCCCGTTTAAGGCGTTCGTCTGGGTCAAAAAACATGACCGGACAGTGACCGGATGGTCCACCCAGGCATTTGAGGAGGTTTTGAGGCGTCCGGCTGTAGATGCTCTTACAGTTTTAGGCAGGAGTTGGTAGTGATGCTGCCTCCTACACGGATGGCACGAAGGACGGGTGGACACCCTTCTCCTCCATCAAGCACCATCGGAAGCGCCACAATGAGGTGGCAGTGGAGGGCGTCCCATCAAGGTCAAGGCGCAAGGCAATAGCTGAGGGCGACAGCGTGATCGTGTGAAGCGCTGATTGATCGGTTTAGATCGATAGGAATTGCGAACGTCAAGGCTGTTACAGAAGAGAATGGGCTACACGTCCCACACTGGAGCCGCTCTGCCGAGGAAGGCCTGTTTGTGTCACTTCTACTTCGAGCCAGCGATAGTGATCCTAGTGGAGTAGTGGGACGATTTTGTGAGAAATCCTCCCTTACACATTGGATTTTTAAGGAAAGGTTGCTATTGGAACCCTTTTGATCTGTTTTTATTTTCTAGGAGAGCATCGAATGTTAGGCTTGTGCGTCCTTTCAGTAAGACACTTATTTCCAAGGATTATGTGAAACAAAGAGATGTAGATTGGAATAGCACCCCCAATACGTGGCCTCCAGGTCATATATATAAGCTCTAGGCATGCGGCTAGTGTGATAATTACAAGAGTTTGTTACAAAGATAAACCCAAACCCCTACCGCTAACAACTCCTAGATAACATAAAGAATACAGTTTAACATCCCCCCTCAAGCTGAACTTCCTTCAAAAGATTCAGGTTGTGCTTGTTGAAAACAAACGACGCCTCAGCCAATGGCTTTGTGAAGATGTCCGCTACTTGTTCCTTGGAGGAGATGAAACGAACCAAGTGCCTTGGCCGTCACTCATTCTCGAACAAAGTAAATCCACTTCTATATGTTTGGCTCTGGCATGAAACACCAGATTTGCAGAGAGATAAGTGGCTCCTAAGTTGTCACACCATAAGACAGGGGAATGAGATAGGAAAACACCAAATTCACCAGAACTGACTGTATCCAGTTACTCAGCGTTCCATGGCAAGAGCCTTGTATTCTGACTCCGTACTTGACCGAGAGACCGTAGCTTGCTTTCTTGACTCTAGGAAACAAGATTGGGACCAAGAAAGATAGCAAAACCTCCTGTTGACCTACGGTCTCACTGCACCCGCCCAGTCTGCATCTGAAAACACACTAAGTAACATTGATGAGACTTTCTTATAGAGAGACCCATGCTCCATGTGTACTTCAGGTATCTCGGAATCCTCTGGCTGCCGGAAGTGCACAGTTGTGGGAGCATGAAGGAACTGCAAACACGATTCATCCAAACAAGATATCCGGTCTCGTGAGGGTTAGATATTGAAGTTGCTCCAACCAGGCTGCATATTTGGTGCTATCTTCCTGAGAGAGTGGTGATCCCTGTCCTTGTGAATTTTCTCACTTGAAGACATAGGTGTGGTAGAAACCTTGCAGTCTCCCTGTTGTCACGATGAAGGATATCGCCAATATACTCTGTTGAGACAGAACTATCCCCCTCTGGCGAAGACTGGACATGTACACCAAGAAAGAAATGCAAGGGGCCAAGATCCTTGAGGGCAATGAGGCCTATAGACCAGCAGTAACTTGTTTGTGCTGCCGAAGAGGAACTGGCTACAATGATGTCATCCACGTAGACAAGCATAATAATGGTAACACCACCATGATTGTAGACAAAGAGAGAAGTGTCAGCTTTGGATGCCAGAACCAAGTTGTTGAAGGCGAGCATTCAACCGGGAGTACCAAGCACAAGGAGCCTGTTTGAGTCCATAGATAGCTTTGCGGAGCTTACACAAGTGACGAGGAGTAGAAGGATCCACAAAACCATGAGGTTGCCTCATGTACACATCCTCCTAAAAAACCATGAAGAAGGCATTCTGAATCCAACAGACTAAGCACCAACCACGTGATACTGCGATGGAGAGAACCAGGCGACAGTGACAGGCTTAACCACAGGACTGAATGTGTCATCATAGTCCAACCATATCGCTGTTTAAACCCCTTGGCAACCAAACAGGCCTTGTGACGATCAATAGAGCCATCAAATTTGTGCTTGATCTTGAAAACCCACTTGCAGTCAATGACATTGACATGAATGGAGGAGGAACCAGAGTCCAAGTGCCATTGTGATGAAGGGCATCGACTCCATTTGCATGGCCCGCCACCACTCCGGAGAGGGTAACAGCCTCTCGATGATCAATAGGCTCCCGTGAGGCCGAAAGCACGACAAGACGGATCATATGTGACCGTACCATCGTTCCACTGTAGCGGTTTGCGGTGTTGTCACGAGTGTGTGTGACCATCGTATGGGCAGCGGAGCGTGGATCCGGCGGCATAGAAGATCCAGAGGGAATGCATGTAGCCGATCGGCGGGCAAATCCACCTGGGATCCCGTGTTGTTGTCACGTGCAGATGCAGCTGACAGATCCTCCTGGGATCGGGAGCCGTAGATGGGCGCAGCAGTTGGCCCCGCAGCAGGGCCGGTCCAGTAGGGGCCACGTGGGCTTCAACCCGTGGCGAGGAGACCAGCCCAGCGCCGGGTCCCACCCTACGGTGGCGGACTCGCACGAGGAGTGGGCACCGCGCGTGACGAGTTGGGTCGCCCATCGACGGATGCCACGCGGCCTGCGGAGGATTGCAGCGCGCCCCGGTCGGTGTCTCCAAGCGCAGGGGAGGACGCTCACTGTCGGCTGACAACGCGTGTCCAAGGGAAGATTCGCTGCGGTTCCAACGCCAGGATCCACCTGGGATCGCGTAGCTGGGATCTTCTGTGCCGAAGAGGATCCTGCATCTAGATTAGTACGCAAAACAGTATACCATAGTTCATCTGGTCATGCGGGAATAAAGAATGGCATTTCAGCAACTCGAGGTGGTTGTGGAGAGGATTGAGAATGGGCAAAAGGGAATAACATTCTCATCAAAAATGACATCACGGAAATGTACAACGGGCTGTGGCAAGTGTAGACACTTGTAGCCCTGTGACGATACTATACCCGACAAACACGCATTGTTGGGATCAAGGCAAGTTTGGTGGTGTTGTAAGGTCGCAAGTTTGGCCAACATGCACATCCAAACGTGCGGAGAGAGGTGTAGTCGGGTTTGTTTTGAAACAATTTCTCCATAGACTTATGTTGCCGATGACACGACTAGGGAGGCGGTTGATAAGATACAGGCCGACAAATATGCCTCGTCCCAAAAACGTAAAGCATGGGTGCATGTGATAATAATGACAGGCCCATATCAACGAAGTGATGATGTTTCCTTTCGGCAGAACCTTCTGTTGGTGTGTTGTGGGCAGAAATGTGATGTGTGATGCCAAGTTGACGAAAGAAAGTATTACTAAGTTTTTCATACTCACCCCCCCAGTCGGATTGAACGCATATGATTTTGCGAGACAAGAGGCGTTCACATGAGCAAGGAAATCACGAAAAACATCAACCACATCACATTTTATCTTGAGAAGATAGATCCACAAACTTGCTATAATCATCATAAATGCAACATAGTACTGGAATCCACCAGACGAGGTCTTTGCGGGTCCCCCACATCCGAAAAAATAAGTTCCAACGGAAAAGAGGAAACACTTGAAGATCTAGGAAGGGTAACTGGTGTGCTTTGCCTTGTTGGCATGCATTGCCACATGGTCATGGACCGACTGGAAGATGGTAATTTATTGGACGCCAAAACATGCTAAACGACTTGTGTGGAGGGATGACCAAGCCTAGCATGCCAGTCTGTAGTGGAGAGCCGAACCGAAGATAGAGCACGGAAGGGGGAAGGCCGAATGGGGTAAAGCCCATTTTCACATATTCCTTGAAGAGAACCCTCTTGGTGATCAAATTCTTCATAAGAAAATGAGTAGGATAATACTTCAGATAAGCATGATTATCAATGGAAAGACGGTTAACAGAGAGAAAGTTCTTGTCTTCATCGGGAACATGTAGAATGTTGCGAAGCTTAAGATTTGTAGAGGGAGTAGGGAGGATGGCATGACCACGATGAGCTATGTGCAAACCTGAGCCGTCGGCGGTGGTGATGCGGTCCCTCCCTGGGTACTTCTCCCTTACAGTGAGGCGATCCGGTCGGAGGTGATGTGATCGGATGCCCCGTGTCAGTGAACCAGGTTGGGGTAACCGAGGATGGACGGCGGAGAAGCAGCTGCAAGGCCGGCCATCTTGGAGTGTTGGGTTGAAACGCGTGGTTGTAGCGCTGCCACACTCCCAGCATAGTGCCCAGGGCCGCGGCATAGTTGGCATTGGACCGGGTGTCACCACCACCCCCGTAGTCACCGCGTCACCACCACCACGGTTGCCGCCGTAGTCACCCTGCTGGCGATTGCCGCCGCGATCACCCGCGTTGCCCACCGCGGTTATTGTTGTTGTTGTCACTGCGATCACCTTGATTACCGCGACCCTTGCCACGGTAGTTGCCCTTCCCGCAAGTGTTGTTGTTGTTGCCGGTCTTGTCGCGGGCGACGTAGTTGCAGAAGAGCTGCCGGCGTGGAGATAAGGCGAGCAGCATGATACTCGCGACGACGCTCAAAGGAGAGAGCGTGAGAGTAGAGCTCCCCAGGGTCATCTCATCAATCCGGTCGTCAGCGGTGATGAGGGCTCGTAGTCGCTTTTGAGCCCGGTGATGACGGCAGTGATGATGTCGTCATCCCGCATGGGACGGCCGGCCGCCGCTAGCTGGTCAGCGTAGGAACGGATCTTGGCAAAGTAGTCCACCATGGAGAGATTGCCCTTGCGAAGTTGGCCATGTCAAGCTTGTCTTTACAACGCTAGCGCGACAATGGGCGGAATACATCTCCCTCAGATGTGCCCAGATGGCACGAGAAGTTCAAAATGGATGACCTGCTGAAGCACATCATCGGCGAGAGAGGCAAGCAGGTAGCTGAGAACGATCTGGTCCTGCTGGTACCAGACCACATACTCCAGGTTGAGCGCACTTCCCCCTTGTCATCGGGTGGAAGTAGCAGGAGGGGTGGAGAGGTGCCATCAACATAGCCTGTAACGTTGGCGATGCGAAGAGAGGTAGGATCTGGGCTTTCTAGAGAGGTAGTTGGAGGTGGTGATTTGGTCGTTATGAGGCTAGCAGAAGGAGCGGGAACAGATGAGGTGGACGGCGCCGAGAGAGAGCCGACGAGAAAGCGAGGTCATGGCGGAAGGTCATGGCGCCGGCGGAAGGAGACCCATCGAGCAATTACCGAGATGGCCTGATACCATGTGAAACAAGAAGATGTAGATTGGAATAGCACACCCATATGGTGGCCTCTAGGTCATATATATACCCTCTAGGCCATGCGGCTAGGTGGATAATTATAAGAGTTTGTTACAAGAGATAAACCCAAAACCCTAGCCTCTAACAAACTTAGGCGAGTACAAGACTGCAGCTAAGCCCCCGAGTGAGAGGGTTGCTCATCACTCGGTAGGATTTTTAAACTTAGGCGAGTACAGGACTGCAGCTAAGCCCCCGAGTGAGAGGGTTGCTCATCACTCGGTAGGATTTTTTAAACTTAGGCGAGTACAGGACTGCAGCTAAGCCCCCCGAGTGAGAGGGTTGCTCATCACTCGGGAGGATTTTTTTTAAACTTAGGCAAATCGGATTCGCGGCTAAGCCACCCACTGGGGGATTTTGGACACATGTATTAGTAACAACAATCATTTAGGAGACTGTAAAACCATGTCTTTGATAAATGAACTGAAAGGTACTCCTTTTTACATCTCATCAATCTGAACACTTAAGTATAAAAACGGCGGAGTAGCTCCGCATTCCAAGCACGTGGCTCGTCTTTATTCTGCTCCACATTGTAGAGGTGATACGCTCCGTTGTGGAGCACCTTGGTGACGATGAAGGGACCTTCCCAAGCGGGGGCAAGTTTGTGAGGCCGTTGCTGGTCCACTCGGAGCACAAGGTCCCCTTCCTGAAATGCTCGACCCTTCACATTTCTGGCATATAATCGACGAAGGTCTTGCTGATAAATGGTCGATCGGATCAAGGCCATCTCTCTTTCTTCTTCCAGAAGATCAACAGCGTCTTCTCGAGCCCGTTCTGCTTCGGCTTCTGAAAGGTTAGCCTGCAGTCATGTACTCGCCTAAGTTTTAAATCCTATCGAGTGATGAGCAACCCTCTCCTCGGAGGCTTAGCTGCAGTCTGTACTCGCCTAAGTTTAAAAAATCCACCGAGTGATGAGCAACCCTCTCACTCGAGGGCTTAGCTGCAGTCCTGTACTCGCCTAAGTTTAAAAATCCTACCGAGTGATGAGCAACCCTCTCACTCGGGGCTTAGCTGCAGTCCTGTACTCGCCTAAGTTTAAAAAATCCTACCTAGTGATGAGCAACCCTCTCACTGGGGCTTAGCTGCAGTCCTGTACATCGCCTAAGTTTGTAAAATCCTACCAGTGATGAGCAACCCTCTCACTCGGGGGCTTAGCTGCCGTCCTGTACTCGCCTAAGTTTAAAAATACCGAGTGATGAGAAACCCTCTCACTCGGAGGCTTAGCTGCAGTCCTGTACTCGCCTAAGTTTTAAATCCTACAGAGTGATGAGCAACCCTCTCACTCGGAGGCTTAGCTGTAGTCTGCACTCGCCTAAGTTTAAAAAATCCTACCGAGTGATGAGCAACCCTCTCACTCGGGGGCTTAGCTGCAGTCCGTACTCGCCTAAGTTTTTAAAATCCTACCGAGTGATGAGCAACCCTCCACTCGGGGGCTTAGCTGCAGTCCTGTACTCGCCTAAGTTTAAAAATCATACCGAGTGATGAGCAACCCTCTCACTCGGGGGCTTAGCTGCAGTCCTGTACTCGCCTAAGTTTAAAAATCCTACCGAGTGATGCGCAACCCCTCACTCGGAGGCTTAGCTGCAGTCATGTACTCGCCTAAGTTTTAAAATCCTACCGAGTGATGAGCAACCCTCTCACTCGGAGGCTTAGCTGCAGTCCTGTACTTGCCTAAGTTTAAAAAATCTACCGAGTGATGAGCAACCCTCTCACTCGGGGGCTTAGCTGCAGTCCTGTACTCGCCTAAGTTGTAAAATCCTACCGAGTGATGAGCAACCCTCTCAGTAGGGGGCTTAGTCCAGTCCTGTACTCGCCTAAGTTTTAAAATCCTACCGAGTGATGAGCAACCCTCTCACTCGGAGGCTTAGTGCACGTCCTGTACTCGCCTAAGTTTAAAAAATCCTACCGAGTGATGAGCAACCCTCTCACTCGGGGGCTAGCTGCAGTGCCTGTACTCGCCTAAGTTTAAAATCCTACCAAGTGATGAGAAACCCTCTCACTCGGAGGCGTAGCTGCAGTCCTGTACTCGCCTAAGTTTTAAAATCCTACCGAGTGATGAGCAACCCTCTCACTCGGAGGCTTAGCTGTAGTCCTGTACTCGCCTAAGTTTAAAAAATCCTATCGAGTGATGAGCAAACCTCTCACTCGGGGGCTTAGCTGCGTCCTGTACTCGCCTAAGTTTTAAAATCCTACCGAGTGATGAGCAACCCTCTCACTCGGGGGCTTAGCTGCAGTCCTGTACTCGCCTAAGTTTAAAAAATCATACCGAGTGATGAGCAACCCTCTCACTCGGGGGCTTAGCTGCAGTCGTGTACTCGCCTAAGTTTTAAAAAATCCTACCGAGTGATGAGCAACCCTCTCACTCGGGGGCTTAGCTGCAGTCCTGTACTCGCCTAAGTTTGTAAAATCCTACTGAGTGATGAGCAACCCTCTCACTCGGGGGCTTAGCTGCAGTCCTGTACTCGCCTAAGTTTAAAAAATCCTACCTAGTGATGAGCAACCCTCTCACTCGGAGGCTTAGCTGCAGTCCTGCACTCACCTAAGTTTGTAAAATCCTACCGAGTGATGAGCAACCCTCTCACTCGGGGGCTTAGCTACGGTCCTGTACTCGCCTAAGTTTAAAACACGCACATCCTGATCCGCAAGGACGACAAGGTGCAGGTCGACTGCGACCTTCTCTTCGGAGCTATGACAAGTACAATGTTGCTCTATCCTGATCTGCAAGGATGATGAGGTGCAGGTCGTCCTCGATCCTCTCCTCAGAATTGCATCGCAAGAACAAAAGTCTGTTCGAGTGAAGATACAAGTTCCACTCGGAAATAAAAACAAACATATTTCAGGGAAAACTAAGTTCGGACGAATCCCATAAGATTCCGGACCACAGATTAAAGTACTCAGGCAAGGCCCGAAGGAGTTTAACGGTTACAGAATCACTCGGCATACCGAGGCAAATTGAATCGGATCATAAAAGTTTTGTTCACTCCGCAGGAGGGCCGCAGGCTCGACGAACTCATCCAGGTCGATTCCATCTGCAATTCGAGTAGCAGCAGCAATAAAAGTCTCCATGAAGGATTGGAAGTCAAGTTTCTGGTATTGGCAACCTTGATTGCCGCTAGCTTCTCTTCTCTGGCTTTCCTGCAATGAACACGAACTAGGGACAGAGCTACGTCAGCTCCGCATCAAGCAGAGGACTTCTTCCATTCTGCACTCGACCAGGAATCTCATTGAGTCGAGTCATCAAAGACTCGAGGTCATTTGGAGCGTTTCCCTTGGCCAGAGCGTGTGTGCGATTCGTGACACCGCAACCTTCAGTCGAGCAAGGTAATCCATGGCACTGGCAAGGCGAGACTCAGTCGGAGCACATCATGGCAGCTTCATCTTTAACAAGGGAGTTGATGGGGTCCAAGCTTGTCTCGACTCGTCCAGTCTCTTCCTCGAAGTTTTGACAGAATTCTGCACTCACAGAGAAATAATGAGTCGACAGTTATATAATGAGTCAACGAAAGCAAATCAATCGGACAGGGAAAAGTACCTTCAAGCATGAGGAATAATTCTTGGCGAGTCCTCCCAGATAATTCTCTAGCTCGTCCCTCTTACGAGTGATGTCTTCCACTTTGTCAGTCAGGGTCCCTTTATCCTTCTTGTGAGTTACTCTTTGTTGGCTTCATCAAGAGCAGCCTTCAGCTTGGTATTCTCTTCCTCCAACTTTCGACTGAGGCATCTTTTGGTCAGCAAGTGCCGTTTTTCTTCTGCTTTTTCTTCGCAGCCGCAAGGTCAAGGTCCTTCTTCTCCAAAGCCTGTCTCATTGTTTCTAGAAAGAGAACATTCGAATCAGAAAAAGGAGGAGAAAAGATGGCAAGAGAACACAGTCGACAAGCTTTCCTACCAGCAGCGTCATCCTTAGCCTTCTGCAAGTTATTCTGAGCCAACTCCAGATCAAGATTGAGCTGGATTTGCTTCCGTTCCAAGTCAGTGAACCGGGCTCCAAGATCACAAGATTTCTGTGTTCAAAAGATAGTCAGTCGGCAGACACAAAGATTGGTTGCTTCCGAGCAATAAAGTAGTTCTAAGACTACTGCCGAATCAAACATTCGACAATAGTCTCGGGGACTACACCCAGTGGGTGCACTCAGCGTGCCCCCACTGGTTCGACTTTTTCAATTGATTGGTCCGTCCAGTCAAAAAAAAAACTCAGACCATAGCCGACTGCCCGCAGTCGACTACGGTCTCGGGGACTACACCAGTGGGTGCACTCAGCGTGCCCCCACTGGTTCAGAGATTCAATCGACACAGCCTAGTCGAATCAAGTGGAAAAACTACTCAACAGAAAGTAAAACACCCGTGGGTGTACAGACTGACAATGGGTGTGCAATTAAGGTTCCAAAACGCTCATCCACGGACGTCTTGCAGATAATAAAGCAGCAGTTCTAAAATCATATCTACGCAGAACAAGCGTCAAGATGGAGTTCAGTCGGAAGTAAGCTAACCTGGACATTGGCCTGGAGTGCTGAGCTGGCATCATAGGCAGCTTGACTAGCCTCGCGCACCACTTTCATCTGCTCCATCATAATGCCTGCCTGGCGTATAGCTTCCTTGGCAGCACTCACTTGGTTTTCTGGGACGTGATGGGCGGTGAAAAGTGGAGACGGTGGATCAGTTGCACTAGCTTGAGAGCTTGAGGCATGAAGTTGCACAGATGAAGCAGGGGCCTGTACAGTCGAAGTTGAAGGACGACCACTCGACAAGGGATTCGCAAAAGTAACAGAAGCACGGTTGAAGTCCCCAGATTGCTGGATAGCTGGTCCATCGCCGGCGTGACTGAGGCGTCTTGCTAGCTGGTACCTTTTTGACCGAGGTCCTGCTCCTCCTTCCCACGAGCTTCTGTGGCACATCTTCATCATCATCCGGAAGTTCAATAACATTTTACGGAGCTGCAAAAGAATCGACCACAAGAGTTCAATCAACTGTAGAAGTGGTTAGCAAAGAAAAGACGAGATAAAGGGGTCATACCCGCTTTGGATGTGACCGCGTCCTCATTCCTCGTCACCATCATCTTTGTAAGCAGAAGTCCCAGAGGTAGCAGCACGCAAATCTCAAGGTTCACTCGGGTCAAGCAAGAGAATGGGTCGACAACTGATATAAGATTCTTGGAGCAAAGGGTGAAAACGAAAACACTTACGCAGAGGCGACGGGAACATCAACCTTGATCTTGGGCAAGGCCCCGTGGGTTTGACGGCGCGGTCTTGAGCTGCTTCGGAGCCTTCTCAGTCAGCACCGGAGAAGATGTGAGTGTGCTTCGAAGTCTGTGAAGTCGGTGCTGCCACTTTAACCCGGATACTTGCTGGGTCGTGCTTCTATTGGAACGCTTTTCCACGCGAGGTGGAGAATCGACCTCACCACATGCTCGAGTTTTCTTGCTCTTCATCACTCTCGTCATCAGAGTTCCAATCGCCGCTGTCGCCTCCGCCTCTCTTCTTCCTGGATCTGCTCCCCTTGGGCATCGAGTACATCTCAGTATATATCTGCGAGGCAAGGAATTGAACAAGCATCAGTCGGTTCCAAAGACAGTTTACAAATCAGAGTAAAAGTCACTCGGCATCAAAGGTCAGACCTTGTCTGGTTCGTTATCCGGTCGAGTGCTGGAATTCTCCTGGACCCCCTAGGGTTGTCTTTGTTTCCAGTGATGCCCTGCAGCCACTGCGCCACCGTCTCCTCGGCAACTTCCTCCGGGGGGATCCGAGTGGTATCATCAGCACACCGAGTACATCCACATAGGATGATCGCGGGCCTGGAGCGGCTGGTGGCGGCGATTGAGAAACACCTCTAGCAAATCCATGCCAGTCACACCATCGCGGACAAGTTGGATTACTCGTTCAACCAACATAGTCACCCCACCTTTCCGTGTGGAGTCACTTTCAAGGAAGAGGGCTTCTCAATTCGCCCCATGGTGAAGGGGGGAAGGCCAGTCGACTGACCAGGGGTTGGTTTGTCCTTACAATAAAACCAGGTCGACTGCCACCCTCTGACTGAATCGGGAAGAGTCATAGGTGGAAAAGTTCTTTTACCTCTCATCTGGATCCCTAGACCTCCGCACATCGGATCACGTGCGTCCTCTCATCACCGGATTAGCATTTTTCACAGACTAAGAGCGGCAAGTAAAGATGTGTTTGAAGAGACCCAATGCGGTCAACAACCCAGGAAATTCTCACACATGGAGACAAACGCAGCGAGGTATGTGATGGTGTTCGGGGAAAAGTGATGAAGTGGGCTCCAAAAAAGTTTAGAAAACCTCGAAAAAAAAGGATGAGGAGGCAGAGAAAACCCACGGTCGACGTGGGTCGCGAGGAGGACGCACTCACACCTCCTGCGGCTGCGGCGGTCTCATCACCTAGCAGCCTCCAGGATCCACGAGCAATCAAGCCCCCCTCAACCAGATCCTCCAGATCCTCTTGCTGAATCATGGATCAAATCCAGTCGCTGGATCCAGCCGAGCGGCAGGCCAGATCTCGACGACGATCCCCCGACTCGTCTTCTTGCCTTCGCTGCCGCCGTCGCCTTCTTCGCACGCTCCAGGGCCGTCGTTTTCTCCTTCCCCATCGCACAGGCGTGCTTGGACGGGGTGTAGCGTCGAAGGTGGTGGTGAATGTGCGGTGGAGAAAACAGGGGATGAAGAGCATAGTGCCAGACGCATCGGCCCGGACGCCTTATATGGGCCTGCTTCGAGTGGTGACTCATGGGCCCAAGCAATCCTGTCAAATCCCGCAACAGTCGCGCGCTCGATACGTGGCGAAAAAGGTGGCGCGAGAATCGAGGCGTCCTGCCTAATCTGCTCCGTTTAATGCGGTACTCTCCGTCCCGCGCGCTTCTCCAAATTTCGAATCCCGTGAGATCCGGGAGCAGTAGTGCGACCAATCGCGCTGAGGATTTTATACCTACCAAACACTCGGAGCTTTCAGCAAAATCACTCGACAACCCTGAATGGACCCAGGGGACTGAAAATGAAGTTGAAGTTTTTACATAGATCACC